>CAIGQQ010000153.1:4446460-4459751 GCA_903798035.1 Danio albolineatus
AAGAAGAAGAAGAAGAAGAAGAAGAAGAAGAAGAAGAAGAAGAAGAATATCTGTTATTCTTATATTTAAAGTTTTCTGAAGAAAACTTTATATCTGTTTTGCACAATAGTTTAAATTAAAACTGGACAACATGACTGATTAATCAAGAGAAACAATTCACACTGAGATTAACTACCTTAAAATAAAAACTAGCCTTGCAAATACTACACTTTTTATTTTACTGTCAAATGAAACAAATAGATGGTATTCAAGGGGAAGAAGAAAAAAGAGGAGAAAAAATAAAATTAACTCATCTCTTGTCTTTATAAATTAATTTTTAAACAGCTTTGCAAGCACAAAAATAGGTTTTTTGGTTCTTTGCCACAGTTGCCTCAGGCTTTCTCACTAGGAGATTTGCACATTATGAAGAGCCTTTCTAGCAGCTACTTTATTCTACTTTTTAGAAGTGGGTAATAATCATGACAACTTTATCATAATCTTTAGCAAAACAGAAGTAATTTTCAATCACAACAAGAATTTAAGTGAAATTAGTAACCACTATACAGAGATTTTACTAACTGAAATGAAAGTCAAGTCCATTTTCCCCCTCAGCAATTTAGTTTATATCACTGTTAAATGTAGTCTTATTTTGACTTTTCATTATATTGACAGACAACCCACCACATTTTTACATTAATATTATTTGAGATACTATAACAACCCTTGAGATACTACAAGCAACCCTTATTTACAACAAAAATGACTTGCATTTAAATCTCCTAACTGGATTCCCACTGCCAGTTCACCCAGTATTTCACCACCTTGCGTTACCCTTATGGAAAACTCATTAATTCATTCATTTCCTTTTCGGCTTAGTCCCTTTATTAATCTGGGGTCGCCACAGCGGAATAAACCGCCAACTTATCCAGCACATGTTTTATGCAGCGGATGCTCTTCCAGCTGCAACCCATCTCTGGGAAACATCCATACACACTCATACACTACGGACAATTTAGCCTACCCAATTAACCTGTACCGCATGTCTTTGGACAGTGGGGGAAACCAGAGCACCAGGAGGAAACCCACACGAATGCAGGGAGAACATGCAAACTCCACACAGAAATGCCAACTGGCCCAGCCGAGGCTCAAACCAGCGACCTTCTTGCTGTGAAGCGACAGCACTACCTACTGCACCACTGCGTCACCCACGGAAAACCCAGCGTATTTCATTTCAGTCATGAAGTTTGTCTTAATCTATGTGGTTGAGGCTGAAAATGTGAGTGCCAGAGGACAGTAGCAGCCTCTAAATGATACTTTTATTTTTTTAAAGAGGTTTACACATGAGGTGGTTTTTAATGAACAAATAATACAAATATTCTAAACATTAGCTGAACAGTTTACAAACTAAGGCTCGATCATCAGACACTCCTGTTTGTGTTTTCAATCTGACAACCTGCATGTGCCTCCTGACACCAAAGGAGGAGTGGAGTTAAAACAACCCTCAAATATTTTTAATATGGACTGCAATAGCTAGTTATACCACTAGGTGTCAATCCTACATGTTGCACTTTGAAGCCAGTGGGGTGTCCATGTAATATTCTAATAAAGTTAACTATTTGGGGTAAGAGTGTAAAAGCCTCTAGATTAAAGAAGCTGTCAATATCACATAGTAAAACAATGCAAATAGGCCAAAAGAAATAGGAAAAAAAGGTACATAAACACATTTTTTGCTGCTATTTAAATTTAGGATCATGAAAAATGTCAAACATCATTGAAGGAGTAGCAAACATTGAAGTAACTTATTCCATTTGATACCAAGCTCTGGTGGTGTGCAGGGTTGTAAGGGTGCTGGAGTACAGTACTATTGTTAGCCGAGTCTTTGATGTCTGCTCTGCTGATTGATTGGCACCGGTGGATGATTCCTGTGGGTGTTTTTTATTCCATGTAAACAGAGCTGTAGTCTCTTCACGTTCTCCTTACATAAACACCATACAAAAGTTACTGTGATACTTTAAAAGACTCAGGGCATGGTGTTAGTTAAATGTTGGTTGCAACCCTGGCTCTTTGCAAAAGTATGACTCTGCCTTTCTGAAACCTGATAAACAACCTTACTCCAGGCACATTTTGTTGCACTTTGCAGATGAGACAACCTCAAGAGTTGCTGTAAGATATATCATTTTATTTCTATCACAGATGCAGGTTAAATGTTTGCATAATAAAATTTCATTGCTTCTAGCATGTTCTGCAGAAATGTCTCATTTAACTTCCTATTGTGTTATACAAATTAAATTGCAAAGCTGAATTTGAACAATACAATCACATTAAACTCTCTCTCTTTCAGAGCAACCTGTAACTACTCATAAGGGTATTACTCACCTCTGTAACATGTGCGACAGGCTTATTTTCAGAACCGAGGGCAGTACTCTCATGTGCATGACAGAAATAAGGTTTCAAAAGATTTATGTGACAAAATGTGGTAGATTTCTTCCTATTGGTGATGGAAACAGTGGATCTCATTCACTAACTGCGTACAGATGGAAAATTTTAGTAAGAAGTTGAATCATGATTTATTCATGAGAAGACAAATATTGTGTGTATGCATGTTTAAATATCGTGTGTATGAATGATACCTAAAATCATTTTGATCCGACACCTGTTTAACAACATTGTATGGTCCAGTAAATCCCTAAAAAAACATGGCAAAACAGGTAAACTGGCAAAACCTACTGAAAAACCTTGTGCACTGCCACGATCAGCCGTCAACTTCTACCCAATTCTTATTTTATAGTAGTATGTTCTCAACAATTGCTTTGAAGGGATAGCTCACCCTATTAAAAAAAAGTACTCACTATTTACTCCCCCTTAAGTGGTTCCAAACCTTTGAGCTAAACACTAAAGAAGTTATTTTGAAGAAAGTTGAAAACCTTTAACCATTAACATCAGTGGTTGGGAAAACAAATAATATGAAAGTCAATGGTTACAGGTTTCAAGCTTTCTATAAAATATCTCCTTTTGTAATTCATTCATTCATTTTCTTGTCGGCTTAGTCCCTTTATTAATCTGGGGTCGCCACAGCGGAATGAACCGCCAACTTATATAGTATGTATTTTACGCAGCGGATGCCTTTCCGGCTGCTTCCCATCACTGGGAAAAATCTATACACGTTCATACACATACACTAGGGCCTACCCAATTCACCTATAGTGCATGTCTTTGGATTTGTGGGGGAAACTGGAACCCCCGGAGGAAACACACACCACTACAGGGAGAACATGCGAACACAGAAATGCCAACTGACTCAGCCGAGGCTCAAACCAGCGACCTTCTTGCTATGAGGTGATTGTGCTACCCACTGTGAGGCCCATCTCCTTTTGTGTTCAACAGAATAGTGAGTAAACGATGACAGAATTTTCAGTTCTGGGTGAACTATCCTGAGACTGAAGTACCAAAGACTGAAGTAAGCTACAACCACAAATCAGAAAAAGTTGGGACAGTATGGAAAACGCAAGTGAAAAATGAAAGTAGTGATTTCTAAATTATTTGGATTTGGATTTCATTGCAGACAATACAACAAACATTAGTTTGTAATGTGTTCCTCATGATTTTTTATAGATTTTTTTATAAATAAACACGTATTCCAATTTTGGTTCTTGCAACACATTTACTGTTCAAAATAAATAAATAAATTAATAAATAAATTGTAACAGTAAAGCATTAACCACTTTGTAATGTTGCCATTCCTTTTCACAACACTTAAGAGACATCTGGGGACTAAAGAAACGAAGTGATTCAGACGACAATTTGTCCCATTCTTCCTGCAAACAAGTCTTAAGGTGGGCAACAGTACGGGATATTCGTTGTCACATTTTGCGCTTCAAAATTCACCACATTTTCTCTGTTGTAGACAGGTTGGGACTGCAGGCAGGCCAGTCAAGTACCTGTATTCTCTTCCTTTGCAGCCAGGACTTTGTAATGTAATGTAATGTAATGTAATGTAATGTAATGTGTAATGTAATGTGTATTTATATAGCGTATTTATTGTGTATGGCCATACACCCAAAGCGCTTTACATTCATGAGGGGGTTCTCTCCGCACCACCACCAGTGTGCAGCATCCACTTGGATGATATGACGGCAGCCACAGGACAACGGCGCCAGTGCACTCACCACACACCAGCTATTGGTGTAGTGGGGAGACAGTGATTGAGCCAATTCGGTGGATGGGGATGATCGGAAGGCCATGATCGTAAGGGCCGATCGAGGGTCTTTGGCCAGGACACCGGGGTTACACCACTACTCTTTACGAGAAGTGCCATGGGATTTTTAACGACCACAGAGAGTCAGGACCTCGGTTTAACGTCTCATCCAAAAGACTTTGTAATGCGTGCTAAATGTGGTTTTGCATTGTCTTGTTGAAATATGCAAGGTGGCTCGGACATCTGTTTCAGATGCCTCCTAGAGGCCTACCTAGGGAGGTGTTCCAGGCATGTCCCACCAGGTGGAGGCCTGGTGGACATGCTGGAGGGACCATGTCTCTTGGCTGCCCTGGGAATGCCTCGAGATCCCCCCCGGAGGAGCTGGAGGAAGTGTCTGGGGAGAGAGAAGTCTGGAGTTCTCTCCTGAGACTGCTGCACTGTGACCCGGCCCCGGAAAAGTAGAACGAATGAATGCATGAATCCAAAGAAGGCAGCATATTTTGCTCCAAAATCTTTATGTACTTTTCAGCATTAAGCATTACACAACCCTATACCATGACAATGGCTTTTTGGACTTGTTGCTGGTAACGCTCTAAATAATCCTTTTCTTTGATTTGGAGCACTCGGCATCCATTTTTTCCTCAAAAACCACCTGAAATACTGATTCATCTGACCACAGTTCCTCCAGATTCTTTTGATTATGTTATGCACTGTTGAAGGTGAAATTTCCAAAAGGCTTCCTATCTTTCGTTGAGGAACATTGTTTTTAAGCATTCAATAATTTTCTTACATATTTGTTGGCAAAACTGGCGATCCTCAGTCTAAAGGACTAGACCTTTCTTGGATGGTGCTTTTGAACCAAATCATAATTACAATCACCTCTTGACATCACCTGTTTCAAATCACATTACTAGCACTAAACTGCTCCTGCTCCAACTTTTTTTGGAATGTGTTGCAGATCTGAATGACAGGAAATTATGTATATTGATAAATGAAATTAAGTTGACCAGACAAAACATTAAAGATTTTGTATTCATGTTGTCTGCAATGAAATACAAGTCAAAGTAAATTTGGAAATCCCAATTTTTTTTTATTATCATTTTCCCTACTGTCCTAATAAACAGAGCCTTCACAATGACCTTAGTAGTTATTTTTAGTAATAAACAGCAGAATTGTGAGTTCTCTGAAACATTACAGTTAGGACTTATATTTTGAACAAACCTAACAGAACAAAGCAATCAATGGTTAAATATTTAAAAGGACTGCTCTCAGCAGTGATGGGATACAACAGCATAGATGCTAATACCTCATTACATTTACCTACTATTTGACATGTGTGGTCTATCTTAAAACTAGCAACATCTCTTTTTAGACAAGCCCAGTAAAAAAAATTGAGGCATTCTGACTTCAACTGTATATGAAAACAAAACAACTGGTCCACCGAAAACATCCATCTCAAATGAATCATTTGTTCACACAATACTATTGTTTATGAATGCCGTGAACAAATTTTGATCTAATGACTGTCCATAGCAACTCCATCATCTCTTCTGTTCACAAATGCGTATGTCACAAACAACTCCAAAGTGTTTTCTTTGTTTCTTGGGAAGTATTTCCTGGTACACAGCACCATCTAATGGATATTATCATTTATACAATTCACTTTTTTGTGCTTGTTAAATTCTCTGAACCTTTCTCTATGCCTGTGTGTGCCAATTTCAGGCCCAAGAGTTATTCAAAATATATACTTTGAAGTTTTTTCCACAGTCTATGGTTTTTAATGGACCAGACAGAACAGTGAGAGGTTGGTCTAAGGAGGTGAAGTCTCAATTGTGGCAACCTTAGAACACCTACAACCCTGTCAAAACTTCAGAGTCTTAGTTGAGGTCTGTGGGGCTCTCAGCTGTTTCATACATAATTTATGACGGCTCACCAAGAATTAAACCAAAGCAGCTGAGAAAAGGTGATAGAGTTCTGAGGCAGGAGAAATATGTGGTGGAAGGAGAAAGTAGACAGACAAACGCAGGGAAAAAAGGAAAGAATAAAAAGTGCTGGAGAAAAAGAAGGTAAGCTTTGTAAACTAAACAAAGTAAAAATAAACCATAAAGTTCTATACAAATGACTTCCTACTGTAGCAGAAAATGCATTTCCCATTAAAACTTGCTGATACTAAGAGCATGGATGTTACATTTAATTCTCAAATGTTCACACCTAAATTAAATTTAAAAAAATGACAAACTACAAACTACAACTACATCCACCTGTGCTTAGCATTCAATAATTATTTGAAATACAATATAGCACATTTCTAAAAGGCAGAAATAAAATGAAATGACAATGACAGTTTGGTCTAACAAAGGTGTTCACATGGAAATTAAGTGTGACCAATGAACTTATAATTATTTTACCTCACAGCCCATGTACTCTGTTGTTCCCTGGTCGTACAAAAAAGGCACGAAGGATGAGATAGAAGTTGTTTAATAATCAGATATATTATAGGAATAACCACAAATAACCAATTCCAGAAAAAATGGAAAGATGAAATATATAAAAAGAAATAAAAGCTTGGTAAAAGTAATATACAGTAGTTTTTATTTACTTTTTATTTAGGAAAAATTGTGTTCCTTTAATGTTTTCAATTGGGCTGCCTTTACTAGTCTCCTAAAGCTGCATTGATATGACATTGTCTGCCAATGTCTACAGGTTAAAATTGGACTTTCTCTGAATTCCAAGTTTTGCTTTTACAGTACTGCTTGAGTTGTAGACAGAAATATTTACATTCAAATCAACATATTTCATTTAATCTGTTGTTATTATATTAATTTTATTATAACATATTATGTTATTATTACACAAAGCTGGTTCACTGCACAGGACACTGACGAGTGCCAAAATCTTTACTATGCTGTTTTTTGTACTAGTATACCTTGCCATACTAATTGCACAAATCCCAGAAAAGACCACATAAAGAAAGCTTTGGAATGGGTCTTTGTCTTAATATTTTTGGTCTTATTCTTCACTACTAGTCTACCTATTTTAAATAAATTATGCAATTAAGCATTTCCTCCATTTCCTGTAAAATAGAAAATCAGATTTTGGAGATACAGATCTGGGTCTAGATCTTAGCCTTAATCAACACAGGCTCATTCTGAAAACATAGCCCTATATACATTTCTTATATACATCCCCTTAACAAGGGGGCGGAGCTAAGAGCGCCCCTGCTTTGTGTACGGCAACAGACAGGCAGACAGAGAGAAGCAACATGAGTGATAGGACCAGCATTCAGCCGTACGTGTACAGTTTAGGTACGTTTTCAGGCACCTGGTCGTTAAAGATAGAACTCAGCCACTTAAGGGCGTAATCACACTATGTACAGTTGCCTTTAACCGGGCCCCGGACGGCCCGCGGTCTTATTGCATTCGGGCCTGAGCACGCTTACGTCATCTGATGCGCTGTTCAGTGTAAGAGAAGCACTCTCTGAGATTTCAGTGAGATTTCTTGATACGATTATATCGTTTTAGTCATTTGATATGCAGTGACACACAGTCAATAGTCTGCCGAACAGATCAGCCACTGCTGACACTCATAAAGTCCTAGTGCTGCAGGAATTAGAAGGTTTAATAGTTTACGACAGTGTGCGTTCAATAAACAGTAAGAATGATTAATGAATCCATATGAAACAGTCCCCAAAAGTCACGTCTCCTCTTCAGTTTGGGGCTTAGTCACTACAAGCGTACCGCGCCAAAGCCCAAGTAAACCGGGCTCTTCCAACCGGCCCAGGGCCGGCCAACTGTACCAAGCCTGAGCCCGATTCAGCGCACTTGAGTACGCCCTTAAGCCTCTGTTGCTCATTTCCAGGAAGACGATGAAGGCTCTTGTGTTGAGCCTTGCATCCAAAAACAGCGCAAGGGTGTTCCTTTGGTGGCATCGCTTCGACTCACACTAAGAAAATGGCGGACGTGAAACAACAAACTTATGCAAATTTGGTAACACGCGCCTGTCAATCAATATGGGTGGGCGGGGGGACCGCACTCCTACGTAAAGTTGCGGTCGATCTCAAAACCGCTCCAATTGGTCCACCGTTTTTATGTTGTTAAATTGAAAAAAAAGGACTGGGTGTGTTTATATCACCCCAAAATGACCGTCTATACACTATACCTACACATATGACTGTCCACACAGCTTAAAAAGTAGATTTTTCATCAAAGGTGCCCTTTAAGATAAAAAAAAAAAATCCTAAATTCATATTTCAGCCGAACCAGTTTCAGCTTCACTAGTTTGAATGTGGATAAGACCAAAAATTTCAGACTTCTGGTTTGGTGTGCATCATGACCATATACAAATATACTGCACTAAAAAAAAAAAAAACCTGGTGAGTATTTAGCCCACAGCATGCTTTATTTTGATATTAGCTAATGTGAGCTATTCATAACAAATTACAAATACACAAATTCAGTAGTTTTTTTTTAGTATTGAACTTTACTAAGTAGTTCGAAAAAATGTATACTTTTTCTTGATTATATTTTAGTGCTGTATTGGTAGTTTTAAGGCCCGTTCACACCGGGACACTTTCTGCTCACGTTTTTGGTCATTGTTTAACACCTCCTGACTAAGGCCCCGTTTACACTAGTGCGTTTTAGTTTAAAAACGGCGTTTTAGCATGAAAACGATCTGCGTCCACACTAGCGGATCTCAACAGATCTCCCTCCACCAGAAACGTATGTCACGTGACCATTCGCGCGCTCTGGGCATGCACGTTCAAGTATAAACAGGAAGCATGTGTCTCGCTCGGCATTTGGTTATTGTTAGTCAACAAACGCTGGTTGAACGATGAACGCGATGGCAAAGAAAGCAAGAGAGGTCTTTTTGAGGACAGACGACGAGGTCGAGTTGTTACTTAAAGTAACAAATGAATATAAAACATTTATGGCTATCGAAAATAGTGTTTACAGTGAAGGCTGGTCTGCCATCTGCCCGTGACGTTATAGCCACGTGCGCTTGAGGATACGCAATGACCCAAATCCCCAATCCACGCATCGGTTTTCAAAGATATCCGTCCACACTGAGACGCAGCGGCAGCGTTTTAGAATGAAAACGTCCCCTCCAGCGTTTCTAAAACGCTCCGTTTTCGCACCTCGAAAACTCCGGAGTAGTGTGGACGGATGGCGTAACCGTAGCAAAACTTATGCGTTTTAAAACGAAAACATACTAGTGTAAACGGGGCCTAAATAAAGGGCACCAATGTGATTGTGCACACCAACACGCAAAACGCCAGGCATAAAAGCATAATTTATGAAGAAACGCCTCATGCTCGTTTTTTTTGTTTTGACGCACTTTCTCCACCAATCAGATTGACACTTTTGTTCACGTGCAAGGAGCTGTTGAAGTTACAATAAACAGCACTTGGGGGGTGCTCAAGCACAAAACTGTCAATGCGAGCGCACATTAAAGAAGATGCCCAGAGGCGATATGAACGTAGAGCTGCTTATTGCACTGGTGAACAATGATCATTTCTTCATCGCTAGAGCTACTACTTGAACCTCCCAAGCTTTGCCGATTGCCAACAACAAGTGTGTCAACTTTCTCTCTTCTTCTGTGTCACAAGCGGGTGTCAGAAGCTTAGGGCCACCCTGTGTGCCATCTAACGTCAAGGAGTGTTTTTGCATACTCTTCTGCTCAACGCCAGAGAAAAACACTTGGGCTGGAATTCTGAAAAACATCTCGAAAAATGCTGCAGATAAATGCAAACGAAATGTGTAGGAGCCTTTACAATACTTATCTTTAAGCCTGCAGTCACTACTTTATATGTTACTTTTTCTTGTCTACCAAGATAGGCTAAGTAGAGTAATCAGTCCCATTATTCTAATCCTATCAAATGTAATGTTAAGTCACACTATGCCATTAAATCTGGTCTGGTTTACTTTAAAAATCTACTGGGAGATACTGTAAGTGAATTTATGTGTGTGAGAAAATACAGTACAGGGTGTTGAAAATGCAATTAATAAAAAGCACATATAAGAACAGTTCCAGTCTGTGCATTTGATTGAGTTCTTTCAGATATGGCATTACCAACACTATGTCTCGGCAATTCGTAACTCTTTGATTTAGTGGTTAATTCGTATGAATGCGTATAATCTCATTCATACAATTTTTAACAATTTGCTTATCCCCCAATGACGAATGGGTTTAGGGGTGGGGTTGGGTGTCACACCTCCCTTTTAAAATTGTACTTGTTCTTACGACTGAACTGACAAAATGTAAAACAGTTACGTTTCCTTGTGAGATCAGGCTGGCATTACACACAGGAAAATTCAATTCCCATTTACTCTCACTGACAGTGAATGATTTCTAGAAGAATGGGATTTAGTGATTTCATTTCAAAAGGAACACATTAATGCATTTATTTTGCCTTTAATATATGTATTATAAACATCAAGCCCAGTGAAGCTAAGGCTTCCCATGAATATAGAAGAGCTCTGCGTTGTGTCAAACAAAACCCCCGAGTTGTTATATATTCACTGTAAACCATAGCTTCATTGCTTTAATGTGAAGAGGTCAGAAGGTACCTTCAGTTATATACAGTAGCTTTGAAACTGGTATGAAAGAGCATAAATCAGAAATGGCCAACTATGGTCTTGGTGGGCTACTTCCTTGCAGCGCTCCATCCTTTATTAAACAGAATTTTCACATAATCCTGAAGGCTTTTGTTGTTTCAGATGTGTTTGGTTACAGATAAAGGTAAACTCTGCAGGACAGTGGAGCAGAGAACTTCAATCTTTGTGGAAGACAACTCGGTGCTGTATTCTTCAGTTCACATTAAGTGACAAAGTGATTTGTGTTTCATGTGAGAGAAACATGTTTATGTTTAATGTTTTGCCTTCTTGCTCGATCGCTTGACTATGTTGAAATAGTAAATGGAAAAACAAGACAAACCACGGGTTTTATGGAATCTAAAACTGATTAGATATTATAGGATGAAAATGACCTCATCTCTTTAGTACTCTTTATAAGTTTATTTCTTCTGTTTAACAAAAAAGAAACAAATCTGAAGAATCCTATAGGACAAAAATATTTTGAAAGTCAATAGGTCTCAGGGTTTTTCAAAAATAGGTTCTTTTGTGTTCAAAAAAGATAGAACCTTAAATAGTTTTTGAACAAGAAAAAGGTAAGTAAATGATGTCAAAGTTTTCATTTTTGGGTGAACTATCCTTTTAATTTTTGCCTCTGGTTTTTATGCAGTGAAACAACAACAGATACAGCACAACCTGACTCACAATCCTAGACATTTAAGACCAGACTGCCTAAGTTCAGAAAGGAAGAAGTCATACAGACACATTTGGAAATAGGTTAAGCTCCAGTGAGTAAGCCTTCACTCCAAGACACCTTCCATTGCATGTTCCACAGTGTTAAAAAGATTCTGCACCGACTTCAGGGCCTTATCTGCCTGTTCCAGATTTTAAGACTTGTTTGGTGCCCCAGAAATAAATGTTCAATGCTGTTGAAACAGAGTCCAAACTGCAGTATTTGCATAAGATAATAAAACTGGCATAGCAACACTCAACTTAATCACTTGTATTTTATGCACCGTATGCACTTTATTTCTTTCTCATTAATGGTTTTCATTAGGCAGTTGTGATAATTTATTACTTTATCTGTTTGCTAATAAAAATGAATTATACTTTTGTCTACATTACAAAGTAAGAGACTCTATAAGTTAATGCTATCTGACAAAATCTTTAAATTAGTCAACCTCTCTAAATTCCATAATTATTGCTTGTTCAAATTATTCTTCCTTGATTGAAATTCACTATGAAGTTAAAGGTCCTGTATGTACATTTTGACTCTTCTAAAGCATAAAAATACCATAATATGTGCGCAGATATTTGAAAAACATGCCAAGCGAACATACTTGTTTATCTGAAAAACAATGCTAAGGTCAGATGTTGGAACGTTGTCTTGTTTTGATCATTTTAACCTGCCAAAAGCCAGTTTAGCCAATTATATTTCAGCACCCTGGGTTGCCTTGGCGGAGAACCACGTATTTCATTCATTCAATAAACATTAGGTGTCCTAACAACACGTTTCGTGAGGAGATTTGCTGTGATACGTAAGAAATTTGGCTGTTTGCACCAGACTAAACATGACAGCAATATAAATACAGCCATTCAAAAGCACAGAATATGCACTCACTTACGAAATGTTAAAGTTTATAATCTATTTAAAACACGTTAACCCTCTTTAACAATATTAAATGTACATGCTGAATCACTCATATGTGTTTAGTTCTATAGTTCAATTTTAAACGGTTTATTCTTTTGGCAAGATCTGAGGTGAACTGCTGCTGCTTTCAGTATAAGGCAATAAATGCCATGTAAAATGGCATTCAAACTGCAAACTAATAGCGTTTAACACTGAATAAAGCACATGCGGTGTGCCTGAGGTGATCATTGTCATAGTTTTCTGTTGTTCACCTGTGAGAAATAGAAGCCGTTTTTAATATATCAATTCAAGGTGTAGGCTAGAACAAAAACTGCTTTTAATATAGAAAATATTCCTTCTATCAGGTGCCGTTGCTTTTATTTATAACACGGTTTAAATCACTCACTCCTGTCCTCAATCTGGCAACCTGCGCTTATTTTGATCCACGAGTGCAATACCTAGTTTAACCACTGGGTTTCGAACTTACATACTGCACCTTTAAAACTACTTGGCTGGTGCCTCTTGTATTAAAAAAAAAAAAGACACTTCCCACTTTTATGCTCATACCCAGCTCAACATATTGGAACAATGTGTGGACCCCTACATATATATGAATTCTAAATAATATG
The DNA here is from genome assembly GCA_903798035.1 of Danio albolineatus. NCBI lineage: Eukaryota > Metazoa > Chordata > Actinopteri > Cypriniformes > Danionidae > Danio > Danio albolineatus. The sequence goes on from CAIGQQ010000153.1 coordinate 4,459,463, forward strand.
ATAGTAATTTGTTTATGGTAAAAAGTAACATATTTCCATAAATGATAAACACAACTTGTTTGTTTAATTAATTATTCATGTTGTTCCAAGCCCCTGAGACCTTTGTTCATCTTCAGAACACAAATTAAGATATTTTAGATGAAATCTGAGAGCTCCCTTATCCTCCATAGACCTCAATGCTCCTGAGATGTTTAAAGTCCAGAAGAATACAAATATATATTTGTATTCTTCTATATATATATATATATATATATATATATATATATATATATATATATATATATATATA
>CAIGQQ010000153.1:4462435-4492663 GCA_903798035.1 Danio albolineatus
TATATATATATATATATATATATATATATATATATATATATATATATATATATATATATAATGTATAATAAATATATATAATTTAAAGTATAAAATCCATGCAAGGTGGCCAACGCAGTGTTGCTGCCTTTTTGTATATATACTGTATATACATTTTTTGTATTTCTTTTTGTTTGGCTGAGCACCCATTTATGATTAATATGAATTTAAATAATATATTTTAAAGGTAACTGTATAAGCATCCAACTGTCATTTTTTTTATACAAATTTTACAGTTTTTCAAATTTGATAAAATATTTTTTCACAAATTTTACTAAAAATATAGAGGGGTTCGATAAACAGATAGAGAAGGGAGAGGGTGGGAAAGGCCAACACAGTCTCACAGCAATTGGTAAATTAATTTAGTGGCTAATTCGTGTGAATTCGTACAATCTTATTACTACAATTTAGTTCGATTTGCTTATCCTCGAATGACAGTGGGGTTTGCTGCGGGGTTGGATGGCATGCCTTATTTTTAAATTTGTTAATTTTCATACGTGCGAACTCAAATTCACACGTTACCAAAAACGTAAAATAGCTACGCTTCTTCATGAGATCAGACTGGAAAGGCAAAGTGATAGACCATCTTGGCGGTAAAAAGTTCAAAACTATGCAAACAGAGAGAGAAAACAGGAAGGATGAGAGGATGTTTTAAAGAAAAGGCAGGCAGTACTATACCACGCAGTGTCTCTGAAGTAATGCACTAGATGCTCCACTCCTATTGCCAGAGTTTGGTAGAGGCAGAGAGAGATAAAGAGTAAAGAAAATTCAGTTATTGACAGATTTACACAAGGATGACAGAGGTAGAAGAGGAAGACACACAACATAAAAGGCACACTTTTTGTACTGTAGCATTACTACAAAACAAATGTACAAATTAAAAAGCCAATTCAGCCATAACATTTGTTTTTCTTGCTTCATACGAATAAGAGCAAAAAGAAAATGAAGGGAAGCGCATTCAATTCCATGCTCATTAGCACATGTAAAAATAGGCAGAATAAAGGTTTTTATTTGGACTTTTCAATGCAAGTACAACACCAAAGTGTCTAAGAGTCAGAGGTTTGTCGTCATTCTCAGTGGGATCCCACAATGCCAGATCAAAAGATATACTGTAATGAACTAGCAGCTCTCTTTCTAAATACTAGTCTCCCACAGCTTCCAACTGACAGTATTGGCAGTCATCATAACATCACAAGCACTTTTAACAAGACGCTTCTTCTAAAGTCATGCAATAGATGTATAGGGAAAAAAACTGAAGGATTAATTACTAAAAATATTATACTATATCTTTCAAATCACAACTGTATTCAACATTGATGTAGCACCTTATAAGGGGTGTTCATAAAACTGTCATGACACCTTTACAATCATGACATGACACAAGATTTGATATCAATAAGTGTCATTCGGTCAGTTGTGTCATTTTTAATGATTTTTAAAGATTAACATTACCAGGATAACATTAGGGTTGGGTCGAAAGCCAATGCCAATAGACATCGCTGATCCTCCATCCCCGTCGCAAACCCGCTCGTGAAAAATACACACTTAGACCCCATTATACTTATATGTAATAGTTTTAAAATGGCATTTTAGAACAAAAATTATCCACATCCACACTGGTGTTTCATTTATTTCTGAACAGCCCTCCATCTGCTGAAAACGTGGATGTAGCGCTGAATCATGTCTCTCTATAGTTGTTAAACATGATATTTGATTTATCTTGTCTCTATTTAACGACTCTTCGATCTTTTGAATCTATCGTGTCACAGCGTTAATACACTGTTTCAATCTTTCGCTTTCACGCTTGTACTTAGTAATTTTAGCGTAAACTTCAGATACTGCTGGTTGGATCCTGTTAGTTGTGCACCTTTTTTACCAAGCAAGTTCATCATCGCCATTATAAGGACACAGATCACTCTGCCTATTCATGCCAGAGTCCCGTGGAAAAAAGTGATTGACAGGTGGTAATTTGTGTGTAACTCTATTTATTTATGATTTGATTATAGTAACACAAAGACCATGCGGGTCAGGTAGTTGAAACGGTAGGCTACAAATTATTAACTCGGTATATATTAATTAATTATTCATAAATAAGTAATTCATCGCCGCCTATGACGACGCCATCATCCATCGCGATGTTTCACACTAGACATTGTACGATGTCCAATTGTTTGACCCTACAATTGACAACCCTACATAACATTACTATATCATGAACATGATTGTCATGAGGCCATCATAATTTTCATTTCTGATCCTTTTTTCAGTGTAACAAAATAATTTCTCATTAAAATCTGTAATTAAAAGTTTCGTTACTCTGTCAAATAATTTAATAACATTGTAATTAATATTCAGTGACAATTAATTACATTTTATCAAAAGTTCAATTTGTACCACTGTAGTTAATGTCAAGAGAAATATCAATGAGACTGCTATTATTTTCATGACACAACTATAATATCCTCATAACAGTCATGTTTATGACGGATTTATGACAAGATATATTGTCTTGGTAATGTCAAGTTTTCATGACAAAGACAAAGAGGTTTTGATGTGTATGATTGTCAAGCTGTCATAACAAAAATACGTCTGAAACAATGTCACCTTTGCATTTAATATGATGTAACTGAGCGAATGACACTTTTGTGACAGTTATCATAAGCATGCATGAAATGTCATTCATATTCATGATTCATTATAAATGACTTACGAACATCCCCTTCAAATACAGTGTTACCAATTTGATTGAAAACAGTGAATGCTGTTCTATTGACAACAACTTCAATGTTCTATGAAAAACAATTAATGAAAAAAATGCATAAAAAAATATATTTTTTTAAGTATCATGACTGTCTGGCTTTAATGACTTTACAGACAAACTCCACTGGTCTCCAGATTCTAATCAAGCTGGCAGACAGGGGACATTAGGACTATGAAACCAAAAAGAATAAAAATGATGGACTGATTCAGCACAAGAATGATATTGGATGGGGGATTTGTGTGCATGACAAGGGTGCACAAGGGGAAGGCAGGCGGACATGCAGCAAGCACTGGGGCTGATGCACAAACTGGTTTCATTGGTCTGAGTTAAGGACTCACTCTGTCTATGGTGACGTGGCGCACATGGCCGTACACTCGCCTTCTGTGAGTGTCGCCAAGAGGAGATGACAGGGGCAAGCAACATGCCCTGTACAAAGGAAGAAAGACAGTAAGGTGATCCCAGCACCATATACGCACATAGCAATACACAGAGCAACAATATGAATGTCACTTATACATCTTGTTTCTCAAACCAAATAATTTGTGGTCAGAATGATTACAAGATTTCACCATCATGCAAAACTCCTATTTGTGCAAACTCCTGCTAAAATGTTAGTTTTTTTGACATGAAATCTCACGAAGTAACAGTAAATGGACTCCAGTGCAAGACCTAGTAACTACTCTGCACATTTATGTTCAACTTCTCTGTGAAACTAAGTAAATAATTCAGCCAAAAAATAACATTTACTTATCGTTTACTAACCCTCAAGTGGTTCCACATCTTTATTTGTTTATTCTGTTGAAGAAAGCTGAAACCATTGACATCCATATGTGAATGACATCGAAAAAAACAATACTATGCAAGTCAATGTTTACATGTTTTCAGCATTCTTCAAAACATCTTAGTTTGAGTTTAACAGAAGAAAGCTTTGAAACAAGTAAAGGATGACTAAATGATAACAGATTTGTCATTTTTCAGTAAAGTCTCCCTTTAAGGAACTCATATTACTCATGTATGATCAGATGATCTATTTTTGCATTAAGTCTGATTCATTTTTTAGATGTCAGCATGTTGAGCAACCAATTACAATTTTATTCATTTATATTGTTTAGGTGCAGATAAACTGGAAATCTATTTCATGGTATCTTCTGTGACGGATTATTTCTTGCTTAAAATTTTATTATATAGTATACTGTATAAATTTCCTTGGTTACTGCATATTGTTTGTTGTGTTGCAGGACAGAGTCGAGAAACATGGAGAAGAACAAGGCTGCTGGAACAAGTGCTGATGTGAGACACCTCTGCAAAACACAATAGTATGAAGACCCCAGAGAAGCTCCAAAAGGATATAAGGAATAGTGCAACATAGGTTCATTCTGAAAACGTAGCCCTAGCAGTATGACGCCGTTCCTTTTCATGCTTACCAGCTGACCGCTTACCTCAGTATGGATGGCTAGGGCAATCAAAACAACTGGTTGGGTTTAGGGAAGGAGGAGGGTTGGTCAGCCTATCAGTCAGTCAGTCAACAGTGGCCTCTGGTGGATTTACGCGAGAACAGCAGGCACGAATGGCAGACAAAAAAAATTTGACATCTTAAAAAACATACACAGTGGTCTTTGGTGGATTCGCAAAAACAAAAACTGCAAAAAATAAATAAATAATTTTAAAAAATGAAAAAACAAACAAACAAACAAACAAAAAAAACTTGCTCCTGGGAGGTATATGGTGGTCTCCAGAAATGTATATAGAGGTACGTTTTCAGAATGAGCCTTGGTTGGAATAGTGACAGCAGTGAGATAAGAGACAGGACTAGGCATGGGCCGGTATAAAATTCTGACGGTATGATAACCTTGGGTAAAGATATCACAATATCACGGTATTGTAATTACAGCTCTAATATTTGTTCATTTTAAATGTCTGGGTAAAAACAACAACCTTTTTCCCATTGAACATGGTATATATTTTTTAACATTTAAAATATTTTGAAACCATAAATGCCAGGCTAAATAACTGAAATAAATCATTAACTTCTTAATTAGTTTCAAATACACATATTTCTTTTCAACTTGAAAAGGCATTATTGGATATGTTTCTTTCTTTGGATATAAAGTAAGTCACTACACTGTTCAGCTCTACAGCATGCTGGATGTTGGTTTATAATAGATTTGTTTTTCAGATGTTTTCTGAATCATGGACTGACCAGTAGCTTGTGATGTGGAGGGTTCTTTTCTACTGTTGCCCAAAAAAAAACTCAATAAAATAGTCGTAATTTTTTTTTAACGGTTTCAAAACCTTGACTTTTTAAAACCGCGGTAAACCTTGAAACCAGTTATCATCCCATGCCTAGACAGGACCAGGACTGAGACATTTTACCATTGATGTGTTTTATGTACAGCAATGCTGGGCAATGCAATTCTTTAAATCCCAGTTAATCACATTGTTATGTGCAAAATTCAATAATGAATTCAAAAGTAACAAATTGCACACTTTTATTTTAGAAGTACTGGTATACAAAACACTAAACAAATAATGTGTAATGCTTACAGCAGTACTTACTTCAATGCACACTTTTATTCTCAGAATTATCTGCTGCATCAGATGAGAAGTGTGACATTTATTTACTTTTGTAAATAAATACTATTTAAATACACATATCACACAGTAAATTTCCATTTGAATAAAATATATTCTCTTTTTTTAACTTTCTGTGGAGTCCACTTCACACATGCACATTTAAATACATGGTTTAAAGGGACACTTCATAGGCATAATGTGTTTTAAGGCCGATTTACACTTCTCCATCAAGCGCACCCATATGCTCCAGTGCAGCCAGCACGTGGTCTCATAGCCCTCGCCATATCTGATGGCTACGCTGATGTGCACCTCTAAAAAAAATTAACTATACGTCGCAACGACGTGAAGCGCAAACTCTGTGATTGGTCGCTTCAGTAGCTGTGACGAGTGTGGGCAGTGCTGAGAGCTGCGAGCCCAATGGAGCGAGTGTTTACAAGTGTCAAGTCCTGCAAACGGGCTCCAGATGGAAACTGTTGTTTTGTGTTTACCTTATGATTAATGTTGTTGCACGTCCACCGGTTCTCGACTCTGAATGAGCGAGTTTTAACTGCTTGTACATTAAGGTCGCATTCAGAAAAAAACAAAACACCCGCAAAGAAACTCGACACAGAGCAGCATAAACACCTCACTGCCAGCTAGCGTTTCGGAAGTATATCAGCCTTTATACAGTACAAACTGTAAAGGCTCTACCCCACCTCACAACCCTAAACTCAACCCTCATCGGAAACCTGTGGCAAATTTGGAATTTCATTTCATTTATTTGTTTTACAGCCTTATTCTAAAATGGATTAAATTATATTAACAAATAAAAGACAGACAGCATTTTGAACCACATCTGACTCCAGAGAAGCAAGCTGTGACATACAATAAGAACCCACATACCCTAGTCGTTGATGTACTCTACTATCACTGTCTTAATTGTCATGAGCAACACATATCTCTCTTGCAAAAAGTGACCAAAACCTGCACAAGGTGAGAAACTATTGACATATCAAGCGGTTGATATGCCAATGCATTCGGTTCCAGCCACAAACCCAAGGCTGCATGCTTATTTTAAATAATACACTAGCCCACTATGGAAGAGACGAGGAAAGCCTGAAGGGTAGGAGATTGAACTTCCATGCTTTCCCTTCAAACATAAGGCAAAAAAATGGTCTGGGGTATGGTATACATATTCTTCAGATCAATGCACTTCTGCATTAGTATTTTTCATTACCAGGGAGGAGTAGGGTCTCAGATAAGTGGATGTGAGTGCAGTACAGCTCTTACCTGGATCACAGAACCCCACAGAGAGGCTGGAGGCACAAGAGAAAAGGATCTGTTTTCTGCAGATGGCCACCAGTCCACTGGAAAATATACTTCAGGGCTATGGGTGAGGAATCAGCGTGTCACCCACCAGCAGCCCCCAAAGCATCGCACCCAGAGACAGAGAAAATTGCTCTCCTTCTCCTGATCATCATCATCTTTATCATTGTCTATTGCTTATCTGAGGGTCGAGTCTTGGGTGCAGCACTCTCAGAAGTGACGCCCAGACTTCCCTCTCCACAGACACTTCCTCCAGCTCCTCCGGAGAGATTCTGAGGCAAATGTGTCCTCCCCAGGGCCTCTTCCCAGTGGGATAAGCCTGAAACCCCTCCCAAGGTACAGTAGGTGTTCAGGACACATCCAAAACAGATGCTTGAGCAACCTCAACTGGCCTCTCTCAATGTGGAAGATGTGGCTCTACTTTGAGTTACTCCGGGGTGACAGAGTTCCTCGTTCAATCTCTGAGGGTGCACCCTACCACCTTGCAAAAGAAACTCATTTTATTTGCTTGTATTCAAGATCTTGTTGTTTCAGTCATGAATCAAATATAATGATCATAGAAGGAACTGCTCTCCTTATCTTCAAAAAGAAAGATTTTCTAGTTAGATCCCGGCCCTTCACAATAGGGAAGGCACTTTGGGTGCTTCACCTCAGAAATGCTTCACAATCTCCAATGTGGCTTAATGGCAGCCGGAGATGGTGGCATTGCCTTCCTGCAGATCTGATAAAAATGGCCACAGGTGAGATGTTACCGTTTGCAGCAATGGAGCAAAATCAGTGGTTGCAACAGAAAAAGCAGACAAGGGTTTAAACCAGGGGTGACCAACCTTGTTCCTGGGGATCTACCTTCCTGCAGATTTCAGTTGCCACCTATATCAAACCCATGTAATTGTCAAGTGTTGTTCAGGTCCTAGTTAATTGGTTCAGGTGTGTTTGATCAGGGTTGGGGCTGAAATCTGTATGAAGGTAGATCTCCAGGAACAGGGTTGAGCACCCCTAGTTAAAACCTTGGCCAAGGCTCACATACCAATCTTGGTGGCTTCCCAGGAAAGCACAACTATCAACCCCCTGCTAAAATTAGACTAGGCAACCACCCCAGAGAGATCAATGTGTTCTTCAGATCTCTCAGTATGCTTACCACTGTGCAGGTAGCAATGGAGGGACTTGCACTTGCAACAGAACAAGCCACGATCTCAGTGCAGCTATAGACAACCTCTTGCATTGTGGACAAGCCCTATTCACAAGCACTGCCTCCATGTGCTGTATGTCCAGACATAAGACTCTTTCACACAGTGATACCGGTAATTAACCAGAAATTTCCATAACAACTTTACTGGTAAATTCAAAAAAGCACTGTTCACACAGGCAAGGACGTTCTAGATTTTTTTCCCTGGAAAAGACCATTCACACATCCATTCCAAAATACCAATAAATTCTGACATTAACCAGAAATGGCCTCTAAATGGCTGCGCTTGTATTTGTAAACATAGAATGGGTTGGGCTTTTGTTGATGGTTTGACTTTTATTTAAAGCTTTAGCATTCATGCAGCTGCTTTGTCCCAGAGACATCCAAAAGCTGAAGTGCAAACCACAGCTAAGTGTTCACACATTCGACAACACAAATTCTGTGGATGATTAAGTATTGTGAACAACTTCGATAAAACCAATATGAAGAAACACTTTCCCATCTCAAGATGTACATATGTGTGTGTGCTGGTGCTCAGCAGACCACTTCTTCACGTGCACACGCGTCAAGCTAGTAAGGTAAACAAAACCACTTATTTCTGTTAAGTGTACGCTACAAATTTACTAGACTGACAACGATATTTAACTTTGAGATTGCATCTAAAATTGCATTGACTGACATAATGATACTTTTAATAATGATAATGTATACAATGTTAAATGTGATGATTAGTAATGCTGTTCTTGAGTCAAACGTCAAAACATAATCCAGTACTTTTTGCTATGGTACCGAGAACTATGACTATTTTACTTTTATCAGTAACTTAGTCAATGCTCCCAGTACAACACACAAATAACATTTATAAAATGAAGGTTGAAAAACAACATTTTCCAAAGAATAAGCACCTCATTTTACTGACTACTGCTGAACGAAAAGTATTACTAATGCGTTACCTACATTAGACACACAGGAAAATTCAATTACTGCCACATGATTGTCCCTTGCTTTGGGCTGTTTGACTTCGTCAGCTGTCAACACTGTTTTTGAACTGATCACTGTTTTTGAACTGATCACTCTGATCACAACATTGTTGTTTCCTGTTCTCAGTGACCCTAAAAGTACAGGCCAACAACCACCATTTGAGAATGATTTTTCTCAGAGCCTAAAAATATTCTATTCACATCTTTCCATGATATCCCATGTTTCCAGGACTACAGACAAATATTCTAAAGCATAGTTCATTCAAAAATGAAAATGTACTCACAATTTACTTCTATTTTCCTGAAATTATACTCACATTATGTGGCTTCCACAGGGTTTGAGTATCTTTGTCCTGGTGTTCCAATGACAACTTGTTACCATCTAAACCATCCAGGCAGTGGCACTGCATATCTTCCACTGGAGAAGACTAAGGAACATTAAAAGAATATATTGATGTATTGCCAGGTAAAGCACATAATTGGCAGCGTAAAATTAAAACACTGGTCATGTTGTTTTTCTAAAAACCTTCACAATAAATTACAATGCACAATAGCTCAGGTCAATCATCAACGAGTCTGAGTTTGATTTTTACCACAACAACAAAAATACACTAAACACATTTCACAAAGCAAAAGAAAGAATTAAAGAAACTATTCCATTGACACAAATACTTTAATTTAAATTTAATTAAATGTATGATATTATTTGCACCAAATAAACATATTAACACAATTTCAAAAGTATCGTGTGACACTGATTAATAATGGCTGCTAAAATTAAGCAAAGTCATCACAGGAAAAGAAAATAGGGATTTTAAATGATAATGGTACAACATTGTATTTCTGATCAATTAACCCGGGGGTGTCCAAACTCAGTCCTTGAGGGCCGGTTTCCTGGAGAGTGAAGCACCAACTTTCCTCAACACATCAGCCAGGAGATTTCTAGTATATCTAGTGGGAGCTTGATTAGCTGGTTCAAGTGTGTTAAATTAGGGTTAGAGCTAAACTCTCCTGGACACCGGCCCTCCAGGACCAAGTGTGGACACCCCTGAATTAACCAATTCAAAAACATGACCAACTGAGTACAATATATTAAAATCCCATAGGAATTATCCAGCTTTTTTTTTCATATTTTGAATTTTGACTGTAATGTGTTACGATCAAAAAACAAAATAAAAAAACAAGGGAACAAATACGTACTAAAAAAATGTATTTGGAAACAAAACTAAACTGTATGTCAGAAAATGTAATTTCCTTAAAAACATCCATTCTTGTTACTTTGATAAGACACTGCATAAATAATTACAATCTCTAAATGCAAAAGTTTGTAAGAAACAATCATTTCAGCACTACCTGTTTGGGACACACACAGATTCTGTTTACAATTGGCATCAGCATGCCGCCACTGTGCTTCGATCAAACAGAACGAATCATTAAAGTGTGTTTATGTTTGTCGACATCAATTAGCTTCTGCAATAAATCGCAAACTTTTGTTTTAAAAGCATTCACTTTACAGATATTTTTTTAGTGGAGCCTTTGGAAAGAGGGTATAATGATGGTGGGTTGAAATTATGAACTGTAATGTGAATGCAAAATACAGTATGACTAAATTGTGTTGTGCTATACAGATATCCAAATAATACAGTATATATACACACATCACAAGCAGATCAAATCAGACTGCCTTTTCACGAACACAAGGAATCACAGGCACATCAATGAAAACACACATGCAATGTGTCATTTCAAGGCTTAAATTCTTTTGTGGTGCAATTTTGAGCTATTTTAGAAGATTGACCACATGATCTGTTTTTACAACCCCTGGAAGTGGGCAAAAGTGGGCAAGCGGAAAGAGTTTTAAACTCAATTTATACTTGTATTAGCATCAGCCACTAATAATAGTGGTGTAAACAGGGGTTACATTATTATCAAATAATGTTTTAAATATATTAAATAATATATGAATTAAATTGCACACAACATTATATTAAATAATTTTTTTTTTTTTCACGAATAGCTTCACTACGTCTATAACCTACATACTTAAGCAATCAGTCCTGTGATTTTTTTTTTTCTTCGTTCTTTTAAAGCTGATGTCTGTTTGTCAAAAGTAAATATATATGATACACACCAGCTGCTGGGAAAGCTCAGCGATCATCCTGTCTTTGCTTCTGAGCTCATTTCTCAGTTCTTCAACCTCTTTCAGGAGCAGTGCCACCTAAAGAATAACAGAAGACAAAATAATACAAGAAAATATTTTAAAGTACCAAAGCTAATATTAATTTCAGTTGTAAACAATGCCTTAAACAAGTGCCTTTCAGGGTCTTGAAAAATCATATGCTAACTTCCATTTAAAATTACTTTGTCTATTTTTTTCTGCAATTATTGGGCATAGAGTTTCCATGTCTTAGTATTAGTATTGTCCAATTTTTAGAATATTTTACATTATAATCCTTTATCTAAACTAGAAACTCAAAAATAAAAAAAATATTTAAAAAATTAACAGATTTTAATATAAATTTCTGTTATTAAAAGTATTTATTCATATATATTGACTGTACCAGCTATCTTTCTCTACACATTTCTAATATAGTATTTTGGATGCTCTTGTCATATTCTCAACAAAATGTGAACAAAAAGAAATATTTTAGAAGAATATTTTCTCAAAGATTAACTATTACATGCACAGACTCAAATGTGCATTCAGCTTCAAAGGTGATTAACCTTTTGTAAAACCCAATTTTATTTGTAGCAAAAAACTGAAAAACATTTGGATTACACCGGAAGTTATATATAACTTCTAACAAAATAGCAAAAGATGTCACCTTTTCATCAAGTAAAGACTGGTCAGTGGATTGTGGAGTCTGAGCCTCTGAAGTCTTTTCGACTGAACAATCAGTCTCCATCTAAAAACAACAGCAACAAAATCAATTTTCTAGTGCTCCAAGTGAGCCAATATTTTTTTTCTCTAAAAAGAAGTTTAGGTGTGGTCACAGTAGACATTTCTGCCACATTGATTTCTATTCTCTAAGACCTTTGCTTTGTGCTGCATACAATAGAATACCACATTGTACAAGAAGAACCCCAGACATTGTGAAAAACTAGTTATTTTCTCCAGCAGTATATCATTTCTGGCGTTTAAAGGAATAGTTAACACAAAATGTCGAATATATACTCATATTTTAGCCATCCTCTGTGTATATATAACTTTTGGTAACACTTTATAATAACTGCACACAATGAATAATTTATTAAGCATTAGAAAATGATTAATTCATCAATTGTTAACCATTAACTTTTCATTACATTAGTAGGCGGTTTATAACTACAGCTATAAATGCTCTATTCTTGACTTAAATGTGCTTAATGATTGTATTTTCATATTTTTGTATCCAGATTTTTCTGGTAGCAACCGAATGCATGTTATGCGTAACTGATGTACTGTATATGGCATGATGTAAGACACTTTCGTAGCAGAAGCTGCAGTAATTTATGCGTCTCACAGGAACTACTTACCACATAAATTGTTTACTACAGAGAAGATCAACCTTGAAAACATGTTGGCTTGGAACACTGTATAATGTTATACAGTATATTACACTTACAATGCCACTTTCATGTGCCTCACCATCTTACATCATGTGTCATAAGTCTGTAATATTTCAGTCGACCAATATGGCTTAATTTGACTGTGGATCTTTGGGCTTTTGGAAGCCAAAAAAACACTGTCCAACATCATTATACAGCATAGAAGAGCCAGGATAAATGTTAAATCTACTCTGACTGTTTGTCTGACAGAAACAATAGTCTTATAAAGGCTTGAGGGTGTAAGAGAGTAAAATATCAAATGCATTTGTTTATAAAAACATGTCTTTTTCCACCAAGACGGTCCATATAGATTCCAAAGGCAGATACTGATAAGATCAAGGCCTGGTTGACATGTGCAAGGATTTGGGGGTTTTATGATGTGGTTAAATTTTGATTGGTCAGTTTGTATGTCTCAGTATTGGGGCTTTGGTCACATGGTCAAGAAAGATACAAAATAGGTGGTGAACTTTGCTCTGGCTCTCTTCCTGCTCTGCTCCTCTCCTGCTCTGAAGTCTAACTTTTCTGACTCTATGAGGCTCTCCTCTGGGTTTACTGTCTTTCTCTCTCTCTCTCTCCCTCCCTATGTTTCTCCCTCTCTCTCAGGTTACTTTTTTTACATTTAAGCTGGGTACACTTACAATATATGATTTAAGGTACAATATCATGTTTTATCATTTCATGTTTTATCCTTTTAAGCAGTTATTTTTGTAACTAATTCAGTTGTAACCATAGTAAATTATTGTCATTAAATAATCTAATTTTCAAGTATTTGTGAACTACTTTTGATCAAACATCAACAATTAATTGCTCCATAAAGCAATACAATACAATCACAAAACAGCAACACTGTCCCACATTTTTAGCTACTAATGGTGCCCTTATTTTCTGTTTTTGGTATAAGATTGCAGAAGGATGCTTTGACTAGAAATGCAGTTTTTTACCACTGATAACTTTTTAGTGATTCTGCAAAACTACAGTTCGAACAGCCGTAGTAAAAACCTATTCTTACAAGGGTGATTAAATAATGGGGTAATTAGGAAAGGAAAATGGGGGAAGGAAAAACACATCTCAATAAAATAAAGAAATAAATAGATCACGTCAACCAACCATTTCCTAGAAATGGGTTGCAGCTGGAAGGGCATCCGCTGCGTAAAACAAATGCTGGATAAGTTGGCGGTTCATTCCGCTGTGGCGACCCCGGATTAATAAAGGGACTAAGCCGAAAAGAAAATGAATGAATGAATGAACGTCAACCAACCAAACAAAAAAGCATTATAAAGCTGACTGAGTTGCACTCACACACTGACTGTGTTGTTCTGGTGGTTTCTAATATTCATTCTGCATTCTTCCATTGGTAGACTCTTCAACTCACTACTGCATTGTAAGTCTCTGTCTAAGTTAAGTAAAAGGATTTGCACTACAAAATAATGTGTTTCTGATTGTGACAGTACATTAAAATGATATAATAACAAATATGAGTTTGCAATATCAAGTAGGTTTTTTTTTACTGCTAAAACAACTGAAAGTGTCTAGCACATATGCTCAGACCGGATGTTATGTTAGTAGGTGAGTATGTTTTTATGCAGTGTTGCATTGTTGTTTATAAATATTTTATTAATGGTGCATGTGAGACCACAAACTAAGCCATTAAGTCCAAAGAATTCTATGTAGACCAATGAGACAGGATTGTGTCAAGGCACATATCTGGCGTGGGTTATAGAAAAATGTCTGCAGCATTAAAGTTCCAAAAGAGCAATAGCCTGTGGGGAAAACCGGAGGACCCAGAGGAAACCCACACGAACATGGGGAGAACATACAAATTTCACACAGAAATGCCAACTGGCCCAGCTGGGACTCGAACCAGTGACCTTCTTGCTGTGAGGTGACAGTGCTAACCGTGAAATTATGTGAAATTTATGAGGAATTTTAGGAAAATTATGAACTTGAAAAAGTAAAGGGATGTGAATACATCTCAGATGCTCTAGAATTATACAGTATTTTTACAGTTGTTTCAACTATTCACAAGATGATACAACCCAATATAACACTGTAATAACACATTGTGCATGCATTATAATATATTAAGAATAAAGCTATAATAGATTTATTATAAATACAGTCTTCATAGAAAGTATTCAAATTCCCATTGGAATGACTGGATTTCACCTACAAAAGATTGCAATTTAATTAAAATATAATAAAAACAAATCTTCAAAAAATTATCTATTGCCAAACTATAGCTTGAAAGGATACTCAAGACACATTTAAAGACAACTCATTAAAATAACTGTATGATACGGTGAATATGTATTAGTTCCACAATTGGGAATGTTTTTCATATACTTAATCAATAATAAAACAGAGAGTGGGGATATGTTAACATTCTGAAATGTTTCCAGAGAGTTGACAGGAGGCTAATGGTGTCGTTAGCAATATTGTGAAAGAATATCTTAACTCTCTACCACTTTAACAAACACACTGGAAGATTTTGTAGATTTTTGTGCAGAGGCCCCACGATGAAAAAGAAAGAACAGATGTGAAGTGTCTTTTCTTAAGTTGTTATCTCTTTCAACATCTTATTCATCTCTTCAAAAGCCTTCAAACCCTTAAGTGTGACAGGACTTGCAACACTTCTCTAAGGAGCTCTAGAACATGTTCTACCTCTCAGAAATGATCTACAATCAGCTTTAACAGAGACCACTTGAACAGCTCAAAACAGGTTCAGAGTTAAAGCTATTTCCTTTGTGGGCATTGCACAGATATACAGTACAGCACTTAAGCTCAGGATGAGATCTTACCCTTTCTGCCCTCCCATTGCTTCCTGTTTCTGTCACTATCTAATGGAGACAGGTTCATAGGTAAAAAAAAAAATATAATAATAATAATAAATAAATAAATCTTTGTAGTAAGAAAGGAAGAGAACCCAGAAGGCTTAGCACAGAAAAGACAGTTGGTTTTGGCATTTTTGGGGGTTTAATTTTATTTAATATGCCTTGCAGAACCAAGCATCAAGCTTGTCATTTTCTTGCTTTACATTTATTCTTACTCCTATCAGTAACTTTAAGTAGTTTATTATTGCAGGCTATGGGCCCTATCATACATAGTGTGATTTGTTGCTATTTTGGAAACATGTAGGGCCCAATCATACACCTAGCGCAATAAGGCGCAAGACATGTTTGGCGCAATTTGTTGCTATTTTTCAGACGAGCACAACTGTAATTTTCACGTTTTGCACCACATTGTTTAAATAGCAAATCCATTTGTGCCACTTGTTGACTCATGGGTGTGCTGGTCTAAATTTGAGGTTTGTTAAGGCACATCGTTGGCATGTTGCTATTTTGAAAAACTAAAATATACTGCACCATTCACTAACTAAAAGCAGGTCTAAAGTCCAACGCAGAGCGCGCAAGTGATGCGCCTATGTGGGTTCAACACGTACGCATTGCTTAATATACACAGGATGTACAGCATTACACAAATATCTTTACATATGAAAAAAATCAGTGATTAAAATGTAACAGAAATTAATATTTTCTGCATAAATATAAAAACCACTACCTCTATGCCCTCATGTCTGGGGGCTTTTTTAGTTTATTCATGACAATTTGCAATATTATTTATTATATGCAGATTTATACTTGTCTGGTATATCTGTCGGGTTTTGGAGACATATGCAACACCTATGTGGGGTATAAGAATAGGACGTGTGTTTGGATAGAACTCAGTTTTTTGTTCATTTATTTGTTTGCTGGAAATTAGAACTGAATTTTAAAAAAAATTGCACTTTACAAACAAAATAAAAAATGTAGGCTAATGGATGTCTTCAGTGGAGTGCGTACAACACCGTTTCCTTGTCCACAAAAGTAAAGGATTAAAGAGTAAAAGTAAAGTAAGGAGAAAGCAAAGAGGCCGAATGGATGATGCTCGTTATTTATCCTCATGCAGATGGTCTGTTTAACTGTTTTCTTGCAAGTGAAGCATTCAGTTTTCAACGTACAAAGTCCGCCAGGTAAATAGCAAATGCACCATGGTGTGACGCAACTGACACTTAAAGGGAATGGGAGATGAAACTCTGATTGGTTTAATGCACGTTAAACTTAAAACACACCCATAACTCAGTAAGAGAATAAGCACAACCCTGTTAGACCATGTGCCAGGGTGCAGAGCGTATTTGTCTGTCCTTAAAATAGCAAAAGGGAATTCGGAAATGCCCTTAATGATTTTGCACCATGTGCTTTAGATTTAGCACCTAAATCATAAAAATAGAGCCCTCAAAATGACTGAATTTGTATAAACAAATGTTATTAAAGATGAATAAACACTGTAACAAATGCATTGCTCATTGTTTCTTCATGTTAGTAAATGCATTAACTAAAATAACTATAGTTATTGTAAAGTCTTAAATTTATGAAACTGTATTGTAAAGTGTTAAATTAAGGAGTTGGTTGTAAACCTTATTTAAAAAGTGTCACGCAAAAAGAACCAACATTCTTGGAAGCTCATGAATCAAAATGGTTGCAATAATATGAGAGAACATGAATTCACAGTGCAACTGAAAACTTGCTGATGACTCTAGCAAAGTCAATCACAACTGTTAATATATGTGCTGAAAATGAAACACAGACAATCAAGTCAGGGTTTCATTATAACACAGTGGGAAGGTTTTAATTAAAATTTAATTGGCAAAGTGCAAACGATCTTATCTTTCCCTTTAAAGTCACGTAATATTTGTTTAACAAATGTCAGCTTAACTAACAAGACTTTTAATGAGCACACATAATGACAAACATTTAAACGTTGTTCTTTTGAATAGTTACAGACTAAAGTTTTTTCATTATAGTGCTTGCTTGGGAAAAAAAAAAAGAAAAGAAAAAAAAAGCTGCTTAATGCCATGTGTAAATATCATGAGTTTTCTGATGAAAGTACTACTGAGACCCCTATAGCCTTTGCTTTTTAAAAGTTCATGAAGATGTGATGACATCTTAGTAAATGTCAAAGTTTTTTTTTACGCACTCTGGACAGTTGACATCAATTACTCTATAAGATCTAACGCTCAAATCACATACTAGCTAATGTGCATGCGTTGCGAATAGTCAGGCTTGTTTGGATCCATATGCAGCTTTATTGAATAACACAACTGTTGTACAGGATTGATCAACAGCAACAGTATAAACAGAAGCAAAACATTTGCACGGTCGATGAACATGGTGTGAATATAAGCAGATTAGGGTCAAGGCAGGCAACTTGCAATCCAAATACCAGAAGAACAGTCCAAAGTCAAACAAAGGAATGGTAGGCAAAAACAATAGCAATGCTAAGTAGTGACAGCCAAGGGAAATCAAGACTTTGCAAATAGGTGAGCTATGCTGCGTGCCAATTTGCATATTATCAATCCTAAATAGTATTCCAAATAGAATTAACGTGTCCCAAAACGTAGAATGTTAAAAAAGAGCATGTCAAAGTTTCCTGGATGGTTGATAGTGTCCACTAAAAATTCAAAGTGTACAACAATCTGTACTCTAACCACTAATTTTACCCACAATACATTCAATTAGAACTACAAAATCAAGGAAAAAGTGTAAACAAACTACAAACATGGAGGACACGTGAGACCAACTATCAAGTAGAGAGGCTTCGGTTAATTCTATTAATTAATATCTAGTCAAAAGACCAAAATTGTAATCACATTTTCTGGGATATATTTAATCTGCAACAACGTTAACTTAAATAAAGACATGTCTTTTGTATATATTTGGACAAAAAATGTATATTGTTACTATGGTCGACAGCACAGATACCTTCAGTCAATATGTGTCAGGCAACCAGACTCCTACCAGTGGAAAAATTGACTTATGATCTACATCAAAGATCTGAGGTGTTCTGGTGCATTTGGTCCTCCTTCTGGACTTTTCTTGAAAATACTCAATAACTATGTCTTTCTACATTTGTTTTATAATCTCCTTTTATTTTTGTCTTTGCTTCAAAATACTTGTATGCATTTGTTAGAATGTACCAAAATTGCTGTACATGTTGTTACGAAATACCAGTGCCACTGTTGTTCTGTTTGTTTTGTGTTTAAATAAATAAAAAAGATTTTTTAAAAAAATAATAAATAAATAAAAATAAAGACATGTCTGAGTGTTAACTTCTGAATGCATAATTATCCAAAGAACAGAGGAATTATATATATACAAACACACAGACACAGACGCACATTTACAGTTTTTATTTCTGTAGTTTACTGTATGTTTATTGTGTTACTTCATGATTATCATTTCCTGATTCCTGCTTTCTTGGGAGTTGCATAAAATGACACCTAAACACTGAAAAGATATGCTGCTGGAGATCCCTCACAGCTGAGAGGGATTTGGTACTGAGGAAGCTAGGCAGCATGGAGAACTGAGCAGAATCTTCTACATTGCTGTGCTTATGAATCAAGAAGGCTGGTTAAGGTCCACGAGGGGAGGAGCAGGCAGTGCTAGGAAACAGTGCTAAGTATCACTGCTTGGGGCTGTAGCACACAGTCTCGAAGGTGCCCTCCACCCTGAGAAAGATTACGTAAATGGGGTATATGTGACCAGTGGGACAGGACTAAAGAGAGAGTTGGCTGAGGTCCGTGAGGGTGTGGAGGAGTCTTAACAATTTGCCAGAGACAACAGAGGAGCAGACAGAGGATGGTGTGGAGTAGCATACAATCTCAAGTATGTCCTATAGGGCCTGTGATGGGCAATAATAGGGTGGAGAAAAACTGAGAGTTGTGGATGCAGAGGAAAAGCAAGGAGCAAATGTCATAGGCACCTGCACCACGCAAAGGTCTTAAGTTCTACAGAAGAGCTTCAGAGAGACAAAGGAGGAATGATGAAAGAAAAAAGCCTGGAATATTAAAGTTGTTGTTTTACTTTTATTTTACTTCAGCAATCCATGAGGGGATGCACCTGATTTTGTGGCTTGTGTTATTTTGTTAAAACTTTGATTTATCATTTGCAGGTTTCCACCTCCTCCTGACTTTATCTGTCAACTACTGTACATTGTAGCAGAGTTTAGCACCTTAGAAGCAGAGAAACCCAAAGAAAAAGCAGAGGAAGATTGTAGGCTTCAAGCTGTTGTGTTCATGCCACTGTAGACATTACTGTGTATCAAGCAGGTTACGTATGGTAACATACATTAAAATCATCTCTATTAAATAGAAAATAAGCACTTCAGATATGATGAAGTGAATAAAAAAGCCTTGCTGGAGTAATAAATGAACATTAAATCAATATCATTTTGAGGAGGAAGGTCAAACATTTTCAAACTTTAAATACATTTTTGTTCTATTTGTGTTGTTTGATTACATACACAATTATTTAAAGCAAGAGTGTCAAACTCAGTTCCTGGAGGGCCGAAGCTCTGCACAGTTTGGATCCAACTCTAATTAAACCTCCTTCCGACCTCCTTCAGAGTCTTTCAGATTTGTTTGAAACCGAAAGTCTAGTGTGTTGAAGCAGGGTAGGAACTAAATTGTGTAGAGCTCCGGCCCTTAAGGAACTTGACACCCCTGATTTATATAACATATGGTTTTTACAATATACTGTAACATATATGGCCAATCGGACACATAATTATTCAACAAATAATACACCTCAATTTCTCCTACCCTGAAAAAGACTGAATGGTCAGTTGTAAAGCAATTCCAAGGTATTTTCGACACAAAGGAATGCTCAGAAATGGACACATAAGCTCCTTGCTTAAGACTGATACTTTTAATAAAAATGTTTATTCTCATTAAGTGTAATCAGGTGTTTTGCAACAAGTCTCTTGCTCATGTATTAATATTACGGTTTTAATACTTCTTAACCTCACAGCTCAGACATTCCCATCTCCGATACCTTTCTTTCTTTCTTTCTTTTCCATCGAGAGTTGTTACATATTGAGTAACATAATATTTTGACAATGCTGGTGTGTATTGTTCCTGTGTGTTGTATTCTCCCTTATCTGTCTATTTCTCTCTCTCTCCTTATGAGCGGAGATCAGGTGCAGCTGTGAGAGAGGCGGCGCCCATTATAATAGCACGCTGTTGGCTCTGTTCATCGAGCTCTTTTTCTGTTTGCCCTCGTTGTGTGTGTGTGTGTGAGCAGATCGCTCTAAGTTCTCTGTGTGGCATTGAACCCTTCCTGTCTGAAACCCTTTTTCCAAAGTTATCTGGTGAGATACTCTGTTAATTATGGTAATAGGACGGTAACTTGAATTAGCGGTGGCTGATTCTTTCTTTTCTGTCTAGAACCCTTTTATAAAGTCATCTGATGAGATACTCTATTAAAAACGGTACTAGGACGGTATCCTGTGCTAGCTGTGGCTAAATGTTTGTTTACTGCTGAATAAAAGGGAAGGCCCTTTTCTTTTGTAACGTTTTCTCCTGTTTAATGGATAGTTAGGGAGTGTAGAATTGTTATATTATTTGCATAACTTTACTTTTCGCTTGAGGTAAGAGATTCAATATTAGGTACTGTAGCATACTTTGTTTTGTTTGTTGTTTTGGCCTCTTCTTCCCTAATATTTAATTTTGATATTGGAAATATTTGTTTAATAAATCTGTTACCCCTTTTTGGACAACTTGGCCTCTGTGTGGGTGCTTGGAGAAGCAGGAACGGGGACTCCGGGTGACCTCTTAATAGACGGTCATCCTTAAACCTTATGTGCGTAGCGCGGTGCTTCCACTACGTAACAAGAGTCTAGTTAAGTTCAGAGCACCGCAAAACCAGCAGTCAACACGACTATCCCTTCTGCCGATTTAAAGCTTGAAACGACCGACTCCACCCCACTCCAAGCCTCGCGAGGACAAAGAACCGACCACCAGCTAGCCACGTGCTCAACAGAAGGAGCTTTTCACATCACAAAAGGAATGCAAGTAACACTTTCAGATTACCACTGAACTGGTGTAAACTAAATGTAACCCAAAAGAGACCATAGAAGGCTTAAATTCATTATTTTTGGTTCGCTTAGATTGGTTATACAAAATCTGAGGTTTTCCCATCATTACACTCTCTCAAACTTTCATTTTACTTTCTTTACTTTTCACTACACTTGTATAAATGTGTGTTTGTGTTAGGTGTTAGGTTCTGTTAGATAAGTCAATAAAGTTTCATTTTGTATAAAGAAAGGTGCCTGTGCATGTTTATGAATCTAACGTCTTAAGCTTTGATCTTGTTACCCTGCTTAAACATAAATGGGTTTTTATTTTTGATAGCAATAGTTGTAATTGAAGTCAACTGTTCGTTAGAACGATCGCTGGATGATTCATTTGAATGAGTCAATTCTTTTGAAGCGCCATTCAAATGAATCTTCAATTCTCTTTGAGCTAATTCGCTACACCTTCACAATATACGTTAAATTAGTCATCCACAATTCCGGGGCTCAATTGGTGGATCAATTTGTACCAGGCTTCACAAGAAATCATTAATTATTTCCATTTTATTTCTTATCTGAGATCTTTTATTTTGAAAAATGACAGCATCTCAGTCACTTCAGTACTTCAGTACACCACAGTACTTCAAATGTAACCCACAAGCTAGCAAAATAAATAAGAAACATATGTCTTTGGAAAGTTTCTCTACAAAGGATAAAAGGCTCAGTGAAGGACCCACAAACTGCCAATGTATGGATCCGCAACCCATTTGTCACCAAATTAGGTGAATCTAGCATGTCAGTGCAAGAAGCTGGAGATCGCAAATGAGGGTGTCCTTGTTCACATATCACGTCTTTCTGTGTGCAAGTTCATTATTTCCCATAAAGGGGTGCACCACGAGTCACATGACAAAACTGACCAATCAACTTCATACTTTATATACACATTTCGGTAGAATAATCATCTCAGACAAACACAGATCCCTCAAACACTGCAGTGCATTTTAGTTTTCTCCATAAATAAAACTTGTATTAGTGTTGTAGCAATGTTTTAGTAGCTTGTCATCCTCTGAGAAAAGTTGATGGTCACCTAGCAATATCGGGTGTCATGTCACGATTATAAAGTTGTGATGGCAGTCTTATGAACACTTAAAGTAAAGTGTTACCAACTTTCCTACATTCATTAGTAAAATAATTCGCCAAAATTTGCAAATCTAAAGTATATGACTTAACCTTAACCTTGACCCAAGTAATATTAGAGACCAAAGATCTAATTTAATCAACTGTGAACAGAGATCCTGTATTTTATTTATACTTGAAAAGCTTTTTTATAAAAACGCTCTTTTAGAGAGTTGCCTTGTTCCCTTATAAGATTTTTTCAGGTTTATTTCTTTTTCACTTTATGAGGCAGTTATTTTTTGTAGTTAATGTTGGAAGCTGCAAGCTGCTTTTCTCTGCCTTAGACAACAGAGCTGAAGAGAAATAGACCTGTGTCAGAGAAGAGTGACGCAGTACATCAATTCTTTGCTAGCACTCTGAAAGTACTGAATGTGTTCACGTACTGCTAATCTGATGCATGGCAACCATAGCTACGACAATTTGCTCATGAAAGGGGAAGACTAGCTGATGCCTCAGAGAGAGAGAAAAAGATTAGCCAAATGCTCAGAACTTGTCTCTCCACAGTGACTCGTTTTCTGTGATTTCAGGCTATTTGTTAAAATTGTGAGACTACTGATAAGCTTCTACTGAAATTAGACTTCAGTAGATTACTGACAAAGAAGTTTAATTGTTCTTGATTTAATGGCGTAATAGTTCGCCCAAAACTGATAATACCTTGACCTGTCACAAATCAGTTTGAGTCACTTTTTTTCTGTTAAATACAAAATAAATTATTTTGAAAAATGTTGGAAACCTGCAACCAATGAATTACAGGGTTATAGTTTTTGTTTTGTTTGTTTTTCTACTACAAATGTCAATGGTTCAGATTTGGTAAAGATTTTTTTTCTAAATACACAATAAAATGAGTAGCGTCAATTTAACACTTAAAGTGAAGATCATATACGGTGCAATCTATTAAGTGTTAAAAGTACACCATGTGTAGCGTTAAATTTGCAGTGTATTATTGGCACTCTGAAGTGCTGAATAAATACACTGGTAACTATAGTAAGTGTAACATGTCAAAGTTTTACACTTAGGGGCATTTAACACCCACTAGTGCTATTATTACTCTACAAGTGTCATTAAGAAAGTACTCCTATCAGTGTAACGTTAATTTTTACACTGTTCTGTATGTCTGACATATTGCAATTTTTTGCACTTGTAGTGTTACAGGAAAATCACATCACATTGCAACTTGCGACCACACTGTCAATGTGGCATTGTTAACACTGTACATTGTTAATTCAACATTTTTGGAGTTACTGACATGTAACTCTGCATTTTTCACACTGATGATTTTACTGTGCATCATCTTTTGTGTTCAATAGAAATAAGGAAAATCATAAAGGCAAAGGGTGAGTTAATTAATATTTTTGGGTAAACTAATCTTTGACTTGTAATATAGATAAGTTACAGTATACTTTATTGCCAAAAGTTTTATGATCTGCCTTTACATCCATATGAAATTTAATGACTCCCAATTTTAATCTATGGGATTTAGTATAGAGCTGGCCAACCAAATGCAGCTACAACAGATTAAACTTTTCTGGGAAGAATTTACATAAGGTTTAGAAGTGTGTTTTTGACTAAACTGTTTCATCCTCGTCTGATGCATCTCGGCTAAGGTTCTCATATCCACTGGCTCCAGCTCCACAGCTCTCTAATTTGTAAAATCTTCCCTCATCTTTCAGTCTAAACTTTTACTTTCTCATTCTCATTCTTGGGCGCCACGGTGGCGTAGTGAGTACCACGTTTGCCTTACAGCAAGAAGGTCGCTGGTTCGAGCCTCGGCTGGGTCAGTTGGCATTTCTGTGTGGAGTTTGCATGTTCTCCCTGTGGTTGCGTGGGTTTCCTCCTCTTATATATATATACTCTGGAATAAACTGTAAGCTATTCTCTCGTTTTGTGTTCTTTGGAAGCTCAAATACAGAAACAGAAGAAGCTCTAAGGAAATAGCAGCGTTTGGAAGACATTTTAGCTTTCTCTGCTATAATATTACAGCAACTCAGACCACACCCCTTTACTGCACAGGGTGTATGTATTGGAAATCCGTGTAACAAGAAATCCTTGTGATCTCACTAGCCCTGATGCATTTTCGGTAGTCCCCAAAGTTGTAGGCTTCGCTAAGCTAACTCTGCAAAAGCCAATGTCTCCCTTTGCATTAAACTTTGAGCATATTACATTCAGAGATGTTGCTCATGCTCACACAGCTACATTACACATCAACTGAAGGTTAAAATATGATATTGTAGTGGACCACCCCTTTAAAATGTCACCAAATAGAACATTTCTTAAAATTTGAAGTGATGAGGTGCCACATGAAAGCCAAGAAGTCCAGTTTTGTAGACAAACAGCAAAGGTATCTTACCTCAGCACACAGTGCAGTGCCATAGAACTGCCGTGGTAACTTCAGAGTTTCAGTTTGCTTTTTCTTCAAATTAAACAATATGTATTCAGCCTTATAATTTCACAATGTGAGCAAAATCACCTGCTTCGTCATAACCTTAGACATTATGCTAGCTAGAGAATCACTTAAATACTGATTCTAAAGTGTTATCTGATAATGAACAACAGTTTCTGGTATTCTGACGGTCAGCTGTAGATGTGAATGAAAGGCAAAAGAAAGTAGTTCCTAGTACAAAAGGACTTTTGAGACTCTCCACATTTGATTTTCTTTTTTCAACGCAGTAACACACTCGTAGTAGTGCAATATGGCTATATCAGCCGATTTACAGCCATATATATGTGCTTTTTCTTCCCTTTTCAAATTGTATGGCTACTTGCTGCACCTTTTCACAAAACAAAATACTGCACATATAGCTTTTAACCCAAGATGTTGACTTAACAATACTCAAAAATCTGTTCAGGAACTTGCCTAACAATTTTTAAGTTAATTTATGATTTTATTATTATTGCCATGTGTTTGTGTCTGACCTGAAGCAGTGCCATCAGTTGAAGCAGTTGTTCTTTGACAGAAGAGCAGTCTTGAACCACAAGATTCAGTGTCAAATCATCAAGCGTAACATGGTCTGACCTTGATCTCTCCAGTCCATGTCCTCTAAACCCATCAAATGACTGCAAAAGGCCAGTTCTGTAGGTCACACAGAGAAGAGAGCTATCAAAAACATGCCAGAAGCCTCTGCCAGAAGGAGGGTAATACTAACCAGAGGATATATAACAATGTTTTGCTTGCTCTTACATATTGTGATAAGTACAGACATCAAATTCACAACAACTTCACCAAATGTCAGAATGAAAAGGTCACCTGCTTTCACGCATGTCCCGGTGTTGTTGCCATCTCCTCCTCTGAGTAGGCCGAGCTTCTTTTTCAGACCATTCATAAGATGACATTTCATCAGTGTCTGAAACAAAAATAAGAATACAAGAACTAATTGTAAATTTCGAATTTACAGTGCTTTAATGTTTACTACAATGTACCTAACAATTACATTTTGATAAAGTTATTAAAGGCACTATATATAACGTGAGACTTGACAGTCTATAAAACAGTTACTACAGTGCAGAATGATTAATTATCAAGTGGCCATGAAAGTCAAACCTATTATCCATCTGTATTGTCTAACAGTTTATGTTTAAAAAGTATGTCTGCAATCTCATTGTGTTACTGTATGTGTGTAATTTCCAAAATTCTAATTCCAGCATTGCCAGCATAAACTATACACAAATATGTAATGCAAATGATTCCAGTTTCTAGCTCAATTAGCAATAGCATTAGAGAATACAGTACAATATAAAAAAATAAAATGTTACCACTAACCACTGTGAAATGATGCATCTTCAGACAAGTCCAAATCTAACATGAGGTCATCGTCTTCCAGGTCACATGATTCCACATTCTCCAGCTTGTTGAGAATGTCCTTGTAAAATAAAATGTGAAAAAAGTCAAAACTGCAGCCAGGACCCATCCTCTATGACAGTTTAGCAGTTTAAACTTTAAAACACTCCACTGTCCAAGTATATTTGTTTGCACTTGGTAAACATCTGTGAAAAAGCGGTGAACTGAAGACCTTCACAGCTAATCACGATCATTTCGGTTGAGAACGTGAACACAAAGGCAAATCAGTGGTGTTTCAGAATGCGCTCAAATTTCAGTAGGAAATGCATGGTTTGTTTTGTTTTTATTTCAGTACTGACTGTTACCGAAATTCAGTACTGTAACAATTCTATTTTAGCGAAAGAATCAGTTCATTAACTTGAGTTTGATAAGTGACATCTAAAACGTGTGTTTGGGAAAGAGAACGTTAGCTAACTAGTGCCATTTATTATATAGCATATATCTCACTATCCAACAAGCAGATTTCATGTGGCCGCTCTTTAAAAAGTGAAAGTAAGGCTGCGGTGGGAAAGAAACCAAGTATTGCCTGGAGTCACTCAGGAACGGTGTCCCCAATGGTGTCAGCGAAAAAATGAGTGGTCCTTTCTAAATGGATAGTGACAATAAAAAGGGTTATCGGACCTCATTTTTAGCTAAGTTAAGGAAATGTCTAATCTAATTCATGTGTAATATCAGATGGCCAGAAAGTGATTTTATATAAAATTCACTTTATTATGTGACTAAAAAGCTGTCATAAACAAATTATTTCTCAATTCAAATGAGTAGCGGCTGGGACCCAGAAACAGTATTTCATACGTCACAACTTAACAAGCGAATCAATGCCCATTCATTTTAGAGTTTAAAATTTACTAAGGAATATCTGGAATTATTGAAATAGTTTTCAATAATCAGAGCAAGGAAAAGCGGGGAGGGTGAATAAAACAAAACAAAAAACAAAAACAAAACAACAAAACAACAAAACAAAACAAAACAACAAAACAAAAAAGTTGATGCAATGTTCTTTTTGTTTACTTTTCTTTACATTGTACTTAAAGTCCATGTTGGCCGAAGTTGCTAAGACTTTTATTTCAGTATGTTGATGCAATTGCAACTGAAATGAAATATTGAGTAGGGGGCAGGGTGGGTTTTGTGAATCATCCCCCTGTAGCAAACTTAACAGTAGAAGAGGGAATTAAGAGACAGTTGCTACAGAAGCCCTCAGGTTGATGTGGAATAAAATGGTCAGATTTTCATTGAAAATTACCAAAACAAAAGTAAAAATAAAAAATCAGTGGATTAACTTGCACAGGGCGTCATCATGGTGCAGTGAATAGCATGATTGCCTCACAGCAAGAAGGTTGCTGACTCGAGCCTTGACTGGATCAGTTGCCATTTCTGTGTGAAGTTTGCATGTTGTGCAAAGACTTGTGGTATAGGTGAATTGGGTAAGCTAAATTGTCCGTAGTGTATGTGTGTGAATGAGTGTGTATAGATGTTTCTAAGTAATGGGTTGCACCTGGAAGGGCATCCGCTGCCTTAAACATATGCTGGATTAGTTGGCAGTTCATTCCGCTGTGGTGACCCCAGATTAATTATGGGACTAAGCTGAAAATGAATGAATGATAATTTGCACAGTTTAATTATTCACCAAAAGAACACCAATGTGAGCTAGCGAAATAAACTATGTAAATTTTGATTTCATGCAAACTTTAATAATGACAATGGATGTGGAAGATTGTAAAATCATTTGAATAAAGCAATGGGCAGAGTAGACTTTCTTAAAGGAGGAAGGAGGACAATCGATGCGTATTCAAGCAAGAAACAGTTCTTATACATGACGGAAGTCACCTCCTCCTCTCCACAACTCATCTTTCTGAAAGAAGATTAAGTGCCAGCTGAGGACCTCTGCTAAATGACTTTTCCCCATGACCAGCTACCTGCTCAAAGCTTTTCAACAGACTGGAGGAATACTCACAGGCGATTTTAAAATGTCTTAAAAGAAGACAAAAGGAAAAAAAATGTTTACAAAGCAACAAGCAGTACCAAAGAGAGAAATAATTGAACAGCTTTACTTTAATTTTTAGTTTTGTAGACATGGTCAGTGCTCTACAACCATATCACTATATGAATACCAGGAAATTATGCTAGATTAGCATGACATTAAATTACATGAACCTAGGTGAGGGGGTTATAGCAGTGATACTGTATTTGGTTAATAATGGGGAACAGAGTGCAACAGTTCAACTCTAAGGGCTCTATTTTAAGGATAGAGGCACAACGTTTAAAGTGCATGACGCAACAGCATTAAGTGTCTGTCCGAATTCACTTTTGCTATTTTAAAGACAGAAAAAGACATTCTGCACTCTGGCACATGGTCTAACAGTGTTGTGCTTTTTCTCTTAATGAGTTATGAGTGTGTTTTGAGTACTGTATAACATGCATTAAACCAAATTAGTCTCATCTCCCATTCCCTTTAAGAGTCAGTTGCGCAGCGCCATGGCGCATTTGTTATTTACATGGCGGACTTTGTAAGTTGAAAAGCATAATGCTTCCCTAGCAAGAAAACAGTTAAACAGACCATCTGTAGCGAGGATAAAAATGAGCCTCTTTACTTTCTTACTTGCTTATTTTACTTTTACTCTTTACTTTACTCCTTTATTTTTGTGGCTAAGAATAAACTGAAAAGGCCCCCTGAGACGAGACATGGAGGTAGTGGTTTTTATATTTATGGATGAAATAATAATTTTTGTAACATTTTAATCCTTTAATTTGCTTTCAAATGTAAAAATATTTGTGTAATGCTGTACATCCTGTGTATATTGAGCAATGTGTAAGTGTTTGAACCCACATAGGTTCACTAACATGCTCTGTGCTGGACTTTACATCTGCTTTTATTTGGTCAATGATGTGGTCTATTTCAGTTCTTTAAAATAGCAGCGCACCAAGGATGTGCCTTAAAATTCCACGAAGTGAACTTTTTCCTATTTAAACAACATGGTACAAAACATGAAAATTAGGGTTGTGCTGGATTGAAAATAGCAACAAATTGCGCCAAACACGTCTTGCACCTTATTGTGTCAGGTGTATGATAGGGCCCAAAAAGTAAAAAAGTCTGTTCCAATTTAACAGGACAAAAATCTGAAATAAAGAAAACTATGATAACATTTAAAGAAAGAGATCTATATATCTCTATATAGATCTATCTATATATTAAAGAATATCTATATATTTTTCGCATTTAATGATTTTAAAATTTTATAAATTCGTTTAACAGCAGAATTTGAGGTGGAAATTAACTTTGTTATCACTGTTCAGTTGCCTGTTGTTAAAATATTAAAAATAGCCAATTAAATTTCAAGAGGTATTTCAAAGGAAATATTTCATGTGAAACAAAATAGTTTGGTACTTTACCACTCTGGCTCAAGTCATATTGCTTACTAAGTTTTATGAAGCAAGTCAAACTGTTGAACAGCCACAACAAACAGCACTGACAAAAAGATGATAAACCGAGATGATTCTGATGCTTTTTTATTTTACTACAAGTGGCTACTGAAAATGACCAATGGGTTGATGTAATTTCCAATGAAACAAGAAGACATATTGAGATTTTACAGAGAAAATAAAATTATTACCATTAAATTTTTTTTTCTTCCCAAAACCATTTGACACTCATACAGTACCTCAGATTTTTTTTGGTTTGGTTTGGTTTGGTTTGGTTTGAGTTTGAGTTTGAGTTTGAGTTTATTTTATTTTATTTTATTTTATTTTATTTTATTTTATTTTGGTTTGGTTTGGTTTGGTTTGGTTTTAGTTTAGTTTAGTTTAGTTTAGTTTAGTTTAGTTTAGTTTCGTTTCGTTTAGTTTAAGTTTTTGTTTGGTTTTAGTTTTAGTTTTAGTTTTAGTTTAGTTTAGTTTAGTT
>CAIGQQ010000153.1:4492673-4503010 GCA_903798035.1 Danio albolineatus
GTTTAGTTTAGTTTAGTTTAGTTTAGTTTAGTTTAGTTTAGTTTTAGGTTTGGTTTGGTTTGGTTTGGTTTAGTTTTAGTTTTAGTTTTAGTTGTAGTTCAGTTTAGGATAGTTTTCAAACAGTAAACTTGGACTCAAAAAGGTCACATTTTACTGATACACAATCTTTATGCTATGCTAAATAACTTTTTCTTTTTAATTCTTAAAATATGAATCTAATGAGACTAAAGCAAGTTTGATTGTGGACACTAGTAAATAAGTATCAAGGAACAATGAATCATTATACTGACAAAAGCTCATAGCCGAAACATTTATTATTATTATTATTATTCATTCATTCATTCATTTTCTTTTCGGCTTAGTCCCTTTATTAATCCGGGGTCGCCACAGCGGATTGAACCGCCAACTTATCCAGCATTTGTTTTACGCAGCGGATGCCCTTCCAGCCACAACCCATCTCTGGGAAACACATTCATACCTTCTCATACCTTCACACTCATACACTATGGACAATTTTAGCTTACCCAATTCACCTGTACCGCATGTCTTTGGACTGTGGGGGAAACCGGAGCACCCGGAGGAAACCCACGCAACCACGGGGAGAACATGCAAACTCCACACAGAAATGCCAACTGGCCTAGCCGGGGATCGAACCAGCGACCTTCTTGCTGTGAGGCGAACGTGCTACTCACTGCGCCACCGTGGCGCCCATTATTATTATTATTATTATAATTATTATTATTATTATTAATATTTTACACTTAGAAAAACACAGTTTTTCTTTTCTTACGTTTTTGAGTGTGGACCATCTTTGCTGCTTGTCATTTAAAATGAACTTTATTGAATTATTGAATAGTACTGTGATTTATATTTGATTTTATTAAATTTACTAATGCAGATGCAGATTTTTATGCCAGTTTTTTATGTTGGTGTGCTAAAGGTTTGCTATCATCTGTGAGAACCAACACTAGAAAAGAAAATCTGACCTTGAAAGAAGAAACTAAATAACAAACCTGCCTGAACTGTTTTAGGAAACACCATTATCTGCAGTCTTTCTCTAGCTCTCAAAACAGCCTTGTTTCCCCCCTGCTCAAGACACAGGACGTGCTTCTGAATGAGCTTTTCTCTCTGCTCCATTTTTTGGCCTTTCTCTTCTGTCAGACTGCAATATGTTTTTTTATAGTGCTTTTTTTTTTCATTAAGACAACAAAAGGCCATTTCTCATACAGCCTTCAAGCCTTCATACAATGGAGCAGAGCTTTTAAGCATGGCCTAGATGTGACCGGTTCTATTGAAACATATGTACTAATTACCTTATTCATTGTGTACACCAAGAAGGCTTGGTTTTCAGGCCATGCTTAATAATAAATATGTCACATGTTTACGTCTCACCAAGCCTGCAAACTGCCAAATACTGTATGCTTCAAGATGATCATGAATGCAAAAGTCAGAAGGGAAAAGAAACTTTCCAACTGGACCTGTAGTTAAGAATCTGTTTATCTAATAATCAAAAAAATACAACAATGCAGAGATGGAAGTAACAAAGTACAAATACTTTGTTACTACACTCTAAAAAAAAAAGGTTCTTTGAGGTTCTATATAGAACCCTAGGGTTCTATACCTGGCCAGTAGAACCTTTTACCAAAAAATGGTTCTATTTAGAACCCTTTGAGTGCAAAGAACCTTTTTGAATAAAATGGTTCTATAATTTATGATTTATAACATACTTATATAGTAAAGATTATAAACTACTTACTGTATAAGCTATAACACAGAGAGACAAAGCTTTTTGAGTCAAAACCTAATAAAATGACTGCTATGGTCAAAAACCTAATCAATGTATGATAGGATTTTTGTTTCATGCAGGTTTGTACATTACCATATAACTAATATTTATATATGCTTAATATTTAACATTTATCACGAATTATTTTGTGAAATAAATAAAATAATCAGTTTATTTAGACTGTTCAGTGAGTTGTTATAGTTTAATAACTTATTTTTAACTAATAATCATGATAACTTCACTCTTAAAAATGATGTGTTAAAAATTAACACAAAATATGTGTTAAACAGTTCGTAACACATCTTGTGTTGCTACAGACACATTGTGTGTTAATATTGTGCTTAGCTGTTTACACAATGGCTGTGTTAAACCAAAATCCCTTTCTAGTGTTTGGTTTTACTACATTTAAGCAGTACACATACTGTATAAAATGCACATTTATTTTACCTGTAGTCAAATTATGTAATTTAATTATCATGTTGGCAATATAAAATAAGTATTTGAGTATACCTGGGTAAAATATACGCGATGTGAACGTGCGCGCGCTAAGTGCATGCGCAGTGAAGTTCATTTTCAACCATCGCTCCCACGGCCCTGTCGGATATGAAGCTCTCTGCCACAGGTGAGTGAAATTAATTACAATTCGTCTACGACAGTCAATATTTTTTCCACCTTGCTTAAGAATGTTTTGTGTTTGTTGTCCTAGAAGTTGTTTTTTCTACTATGTTGTCTGTGTATCGTACTACACGGGTGACCTA
This sequence comes from Danio albolineatus, assembly GCA_903798035.1. Taxonomy (NCBI): domain Eukaryota; kingdom Metazoa; phylum Chordata; class Actinopteri; order Cypriniformes; family Danionidae; genus Danio; species Danio albolineatus. The sequence goes on from CAIGQQ010000153.1 coordinate 4,495,218, forward strand.
TTAACTTTGTCGCAAGCTAAGTTAACAGTTAACCCATTTGGCGTGATTTTTGTAAACTTGTGTTTGCAGAATTGTTAATAACACGTATCAAGCGGAAGACTTAGCATAGGTTTGTTGTGATTTCGGTAGGAAAGTTAGCGTCACTTTATAATTGATGTGAACGTGAATGTTTTGTATTCGACAGCGCTAACGTAAAGCCTCGGCGTCTCTGAACTCGAGGTAACGTTATCTCACGCCGGAGACATTCTATAACGTTACGTAATCATAATGCTATTTAATGATGATGCCCTTTGACAGTAATTTGTATATCAGCCCCGAGACTTAAGGTTACAGTAGCTGGGTGCTGCGGACAGACAACAAATTGCACCTTGGTGTGAGCAAATTCATAAAAAAATGTCTAAATATGAAAAACTTTATTGTAATCAACCTTGCGCGCCATTTTAGGCCACCCGTCTAGTCACATACTATTCAAAATATGCTCTGTATTGTTGTACACTGTTACATGTATTTGTTTTTTCACTGTGCTGTGTACATATGGATTTCTTTCCCTTTTACTTAGATAAAGGAAGTCGAGGAACAAATTACAGTTACTCTAACACTTCTACACCGAGCTCTTGCAACTGCTCATAGACGGAAAGGAAACATGGAGAAAACTATTCACAGCTGGCATGGAGCATGACAAATTTTAAATATAATATATTACAAGCAACATCCCTGATTCATCAGACAGAAGTGTGCATTCATTATGGGTAAATGAATAATGTCTTTCACTTTTAATATTATATAATAGTAAATATTTAAATAAATAAAATGTTTTTGTCATTTCTTAATGTCATTTAACAGATGAAACTCAGACTGGCACCACAAATAGATTGCTGACAATGCTTGAAGAAAATATAATCCTGAGAGAACACAAAGAGACAAAGACGCTGTCTATTTCCTTAAGAAAGGTTATTGATAAAGTTGCTGTCAATGACCTCGTAAAGAAACATGTGAGTATGTTTTCAACACATTTGTTTTTAGAGTGTTGATATGAGCCGATTTCCGCTTTCGTGCAGTTTTTAGCTCCAACCTTGAACAAACGCGTACTTTTAGCTTGCTCGTGTGTGAGTTTAGCAGAGTTTAACTCGGGCTAAACTCTGTAAAGTAGTGGACACTGCCCACTTTTGACACATTCAGGCTAGTCTGCATTAAAACTGCAAGGTAGCCACGCTCGTGCCCGAGTTTATGCGCGCGCTGAAGTGATGATGACCGCTAATGGTATTATTGAAACCTTTTAAAGCCTAAACATATTTTAATAATCCATAGATGAAAGATCAGGTGTTATTTATGTAGGACATACAAACATGCGGGCTAAATGTATTGTGAAATGTTGAAGCTTGTCAAGTATAGGCTTCATATGTATTGTGCTAAATAAGTTTAAAATTCATATTTTAATGTATATCTTACTTTTTCTTCAAATAGCCTGGAAACAACTGCGTCATAAATCTTGTGCTTGGTATGTATCATCGTTTTTAAATGTAAACAAACTATTTATTAAGCATGATGAAATGAATATTATAAAAGACTTTAACATTGTATTCGTGATTACAGAAAGAGTAATTGGACCCATATTAAGTTCTCAACCTTGGTCTTCAGGACACAAGTAGCTTTGAAGAGGAAAGATCCCAGCTTAAAGAAGGACGTGCGTTACATCCATAATTGTGGCACAATTATCATCAACAAGGACACCTGGTAAATATCGTAATTTATCACAAATATATGTCAGACTTGGTTGTTGGGTACTGAAATAATATATTTATCACAAAAATGTTCCATTACTTATTGCTGCTGTTTTAATACAGTGAGAATATTAAGGTCATTGCTTATTAAAAAGTCCTGCAGAGAAAAAATATGCATTGAAATAAAGTGTAAATTTGCCTACAGGATTTGTTGCAATGTCTGCAAAACAAATTTAAAAATGAAGGGATTTCAGTGGTGAGCTCATCTATATTCTCGCAAATGAAACAAAATAATGGGATGAAAAGGAAGTAAACTGTACTCTGAGGAACTTAACACAAGGCAAGTTCAGTTCAATACAGTTTATGTCAAAGGTAGATTAATTCTGTGATATAAATTCATATTTACACACTCTAAAATGCTGTCTTCCTACCTCAGATTGTGACAGACCTGGAATGCGACATCAGATACTCATGAGTCAAGAACCGTATGAAACACCCTTTTCCACAGTACAGATTATGGAGGGGTTTGCAGAACTAATGGAGCAGTTTTTTTTTCTTCTTGGAGTGCCACAGCTTGTGAGTAAACACTGTTACATTTGTGTGCCAAATCGTTTTGAGTTCAATTTTAATGAACAAGTTTAATGAACTTGTATTGCTGAAAATGTGTTATTTGGAAACTTACACATGAAGTAAATAAAATGTTTTTTTTTTTGCATTTAGGATGCTGAAAACTTGGTGAAGTACACAGAAACATCATTAAAACAAATGGCCCAAAAAAGGGAAGGAAAGAAGGAAGTGCTCCATGACAGTCTCATTGGACCAGCAGAGGAAACTGCAGAAGGTAACTACTCCCTATATTACATCCCATATCCTCCAAACACACTCACACACACTTTAATTTTATTGATTATAACTGTAATTCTATTTGATGACATGTTAATTGGTTAAAAGTACTCAACATTAAAATATTGTTTTACAGAAATCCAAAGGTCCTACACCAACCAGGATTCAACAGCTCTCCTGATTCCACCTACTGTAGGCTTGAAGTGTCAGTATTACATTGGACGACACTCACTCGCTACCCTTCGACTTCCTCATTTATCAGAGGCACCACAGTGGAGTGAATCACCAATTCATCTGCCCTTTCCAGCCACAACCCAGCACTTGCAAACACCCATATTCTCTCTTACATCTACACACATTCACTCACTATGGCCAATTCACTTATATCGTACACATGCTTTTGGACTGTGGGGTCAACCGAAGCACCCAGAAGAAACCCAAAAGAAAACTGGGAGAACTTGGAAACTCCACACAGAAACTGGCCCAGTCGGGTTTTGAACCAGTAACCTGCTTGCTGTGAGGTTAAAAATTATGTATAAAAATGGATGTTTTGATGACCAATACATACATGTACCATCCACTTTTTGAAATTGTAGTGTTATTTAATAGATGTTTTGATTGTTTGTGTATTGTTTCTATCTGCATTGTGATATATTTCTCTTCCTTTTAGAGATGTGTGAAAGTTAAGCTCTGTATGTGAAATCATTACAATTACATTGTTGAATGCCATTAAACTGTTAAGGTACATCTGCTGTCCAATGAAAAGTATGCAGAGGTGCAATTTTAAGTATTATTTAAAATATTTTGTATAATGGATTGAATAAATTTAAACAATTTGATTTGTCTGGATTTTTTTTTTATTCATTAATAAGTAACAATAATTCAATAATAAATAAAAAGAACCCATAAATGGTTCTAAATAGAACCATCTAACTTGAATTCAAAGAACCATTTGGGGTTCTATTTAATGAACCCTTAAAATGGTTCTATATAGAACCTTTTTGGGGTTCCATATATGAAGCGCTTGATAGAACCATTTTTGGTTCTATAAAGAACCGTTTGTTTTAAGAGTGTATACTCAAGTAGATTTTTCTGGCATCAACTTTTTACTTTTCTATATTACATTTTTTACACAAATATCTGTACTTTCTACTCCCTACATTTTTAAACGAGGCTTTTTACAATTGTTTTAATGTGTTTGGTGGTGAAATCTAGATTATTTCATGTCCTTGTCTAAAATTAGCTTGGACGAAGGGGGCATGTCCCAACCAATATTTACAGATTATTGAAATGTGCCCACCAATAATTTAATCGCCTCTAAAATAAAATAATGCTCTTTCAACTCACATTAACGTAAATGTACAAAAAGTGTGTGTCAGTTATGGACATAAAGGAGCTATTTTTCAAAGAAAAGTGTAAGTCACTTGTCAAGTTCGCTACAAGTCCACCATAATAGTAATCATGGCTGTGCATTTAATCAACAGTTTTATATGTCCCCACCGATTTTTTTTCACCACTAAAATAAAGTAAACTGAAACTGGAAGGAAACTTTCAGTGCAAGAGTCAGGTCAGTTGTGGACATAAAGGTGTTACTTTTCAAAGAAAAGTGTAAGTCACTTGTCAAGTTCGCTACAAGTTCACCATAATAGTAACCATGTCTGTGCATTTAATCAATATTTAACTTTTTTTTTTTTTTTTTGATTTTGTGGTGCGTAAATCAGGTCCCCACCAATATCAAAAGCAAATCTATGCCCTTGCATTGTGCAATTGGAATGTCTTTTTTATTCAATCAATCTCATTTTTTGTTATGGCGCACATGCACAGCTTTTTCAGCCTAGGCGATCACACACCATACATGAGGTGAGCTTCATAGTCTATGTTTATTATTAATATTCAAAGTAAAGAAGAGAGACAAATTCCAGTTTAAATTTTTTGACAAATATTTTAGAACATCAAAAATGAGAACTATGCAAAGGATTATAAATTTATAACATTAAAAGATACATAATGCAAAAAGTTTGAAGGTTGTAATTCCACGTGTGTATGTTGCTTTTTGCATAGAATAAATGTATTAACAGTATTGTTAACAATAAAATGAATAGACAAAAAAAACCCTCATGGAATAGACATGAAAGCACTTGTTTGCAGCCTAATGCAAAAAAAGATTGCTGTCAAATATGTTAAGTATTGATTTTAGCAACAAAAAAAAATGTTTCAGGCAAAATTAAGTTTTAAATTAAAGACATTTATTAATTATAGAGATATATACCTACAGATCTTTATTTATTTATTTTTTATTTTTTATTTTTTTGAACATGAGTATATGAACATGGATATTAGCTTTTCTTGATAGAACAGCCACAAAACTACATGCTGAATGTTGTGATTTTGTGTCAAAGAATGAAACACAGGATATTTTATATCATTGAGCATTTTTATTATTGAGCAGTTTTGTTGGCCAGTACTGCAGAGTGTGATGCTGCTTGGCTACTTTCCTGCTGAAAGTTGGCAACATTTTTTTTACATCAAAATTGGGAATGGAAGTTGTTTTATTTTATACAATTTTATCAAAATAATGTGAGGTCTAGTTACCAGCAAGAAACTAAAACAGCTAAATAATGGATACTTTTTACTTAAGCATATACTGTATTTGAGGCCAAACTTCTTTACTTTTACTTGATTACAAAGGTGTAGTTAGTACTTTTACCGGTGTCATTTTAAACGTGAGTATCTGTACATCTAAATGATAATAGTTTGAATTTACAGAAAAGGTGCTATATCATGATATATGTCATTATCTACATATGAGATAACTTATATCTTGACATGACACATTTGTCATATTGCCCAGCACTTATGGCAATCCTTTTATTCTGCATTAACTGTATCAAAATAATTCATAGCCATTTACAGGGAATCAATTTCGAAAAACTTATCTTGAACATCAAGTTTGAAATGATTATTATGTTATGATTATGTTATTTACAATGTGTGATCATTCAAACCAGTTAACCTACAAAATTCCTTCAGTTTATACAGTCTAAAAATGTTAAATTAATACCCAATGTTGGGTCAAATGTGGACAACCCCAACAGCTGGGTTAAATATTGTCATTTTAATTTAATTGAAAAAAATGCATCCAATGTTGGGTTTGACTATACTTGACCCAACATTTAACCCAACATTTTTCTGTGTGTGGGATGTTAAAACAACATGCTATAAAACTTGAGTAATAGTCAACATGTATTTGTTGTTTATTTATGTTTTACAATCTTTAAAGCACATTCTAACGGAACAAAAAGGGTCTACAAGAGAAGCACAATGTCTAAACCTTGTTGGATTTCTTGACACTGGTGTGCTTTTGACCGTTTTCTAAGCCCCAGCAGCAAAGAAAAACAACCAAGCCAAGATGACAGATTTCCACAGAGAAAAAAAATGAATACAGGTTTTTAAAAGCAGAGAAAGAGAAGCGTGGCAGAGAAAGTCACTAATCAATATTTCAGAAGGGGTTTAGTGTCAGTGGTCCGTTCTGTTCTGAACATGCTGAACTGAAATTCTGTAACATTCCAGCCAAATGGTTTCATGTTAGGAGAAAGTACAAAGAAATGTAGACGTAAGGTCTTTTGTATTTTGTTAGCATTTTGCACCAGACTGCAATCGATTTTTAAAAATAAAGTAATGGAAGTCAGCAGAGCCTCCATGAGGTCTTATGGTATAAAATTATGAAAGGTGAGATGACCTAAAAATAAAGCTTTGACAATAACATCAACGTTATTCACTGAAAATAGTATGCCTGCCAATTTACAGTGTATCACTATTCTTTACTACTATAGCTATAACACTAAACTTAAACGGGATAATCATTAAAAGATATGTTAAAAGAAACAAATCAAGTTACTTAAATGAACGTTTCAGTAATTACCCAACCCAAGTAATGTAAAAACAACACTTTGCATTGTCAAATTGACCTCAGCATGACCACTTAATAGTCTATTAATTCATTACAGAGCTAGAAAAAACATGTCAACTTACACTGTTGTCTTCAATGTACAATTTAAAAAATCATGAAGATAAACTAAAATCAATGAGTTAAACGTTTGAACATAAAACAAAAATAAACATTTCTTCAACTTAATCAGAAACAATTGTCTTTAAATGTTCCTTGAAACCATTTATAGTGAAAATTGTTTTGTGCGCCCTCATCTATACACTACCTGACAAAAGTCTTGTCATTGATCCCAGTTGTAAGAGCAACAAATAATAACTCCATTTCAAATTGATCAGAATTTCATCATTGGCAGAAGGTAGATTTTTCAAATAAATCATCTGTTGAACTGCATTCCAATCACCACAAATACTGCAAAAGACCAATTGGAACCCATATGGACCAAAGATATTCAATAAATAAAGTTTGGTGAAGAAAAAAAAAAAATCATGGTTTGGGCTAACATACAGTACAGTGGTATGCAAGCGATCTGCAGAGTGGATGGCATCCTGAGGTATCAAGACATTTGTGCTGCCCATTACATTATAAACCACAGGAGAGGGTAAATTCTTTAGCAGGATAGCTCAACTTCTCATACTTCAGCCTCCCCATCAAAATTCCTGAAAGCAAAGAAGGTCAAGGTGCTCCAGGATTGGCCAGGCCAGTCACTAGATATGAACATTATTAAGCATGTCTGAGGTAAGATGAAGGAGGGGGCATTGATGATAAATCTAGAGAATGAATGATGAACTTTAGATCTGCAAGAAAACTTTCTTTGACATCACAGATGAGTTTATTAATAAGTTATTTAAGTCACTGCAGGAATGTATGGATGCAGACATCCAAACTCATAGGAATCATACACAATATTAATTCTTGTACCAATGCACCATGGCTTTATATTCTATACTGTACATTATTTCTGTTTAGTGACAAGGCTTTTGTCTAAGCAAGGTCAGACCTTAATTTCCAAATTAAATAATTAAAAACCAAGGCATGATCATATTTAATTTTGGTAAAATATGAGTAATCTAGATGTCTTTGCCTTTCATATAAGCCACTTCTGAGACCAAATGATTAACTAGAATTATTATATTATATCAAGTTATTATTTCTTGATCTATAGCTTGGATAGGTGACAAGACTTTTGTCAGGTAGTGTATATATGTAAATATTTAAGTATATATATACACACACACACATATATATACACACACACATATATATATATATATATATATATA
>CAIGQQ010000153.1:4503410-4535051 GCA_903798035.1 Danio albolineatus
AGGCCAAGATATTCAAGAATATATATTTTTTTCTATACTATTCCCTCATATATATATATATATATATATATATATATATATTTGTTAAACAGAGGGAATAGTATAGAAAAAAATATATATTCTTGAATATCTTGGCCTCTACTTCTCTGACTGTATCTCTATACACATTTTAAGTTTGGTTTGAATATCATTACACCCCTACTTCCTCTGTATTTATTTATTTATTTTTCTTGCAACCACACAGTATGAAAGTAGTAAAAACCCTGTTCTTGTTAGGATTGAAACGGCAGGTGAGAGGAAAAAGTTACACAGAGGTCACTGATGAAGGTGAGGAATGATTTTTACGGCACAAAGTGAAAAAACCCAGCAAAAGAGGAAAGTGACAAAGTAACGAAACATAAACTATACAATATTTACAAGGTATTTACAGACTGTTCAGCTAAATCAAACAAATCTGAACAAAATCCGTCAAAACAAACTTTCTCTAATTTCTCCACACTGTACAAACTACTTCTACAACTACGCACCCGGAGTTAGGATTAGGGAAAGTATTTTATATCATTGGCCTTGCCCATGGATTATACCATTTTAGAGTTTGGTATGGTAAAATGTAGACAAATACACATAAAAAAGACATTAAACAAAATATAAATAAATTGAAGTAAATTAGTATGCATACAGAACTCAAAATACAACACAACAAACAACTAATAAAGTATAAACAACAAATTAATGGGTTTACTGGTCATGTTACTCTAAATGCATAGTGGAAAAATATGGTATAAACGTAATAGGTTGCAATCTGAACAGGTTTGGTTTTGAGGAGTGTATACCGTTTAGTTTTTTTTGTTTAAAGAAACTTGTCTGTGGTTATTTCAGTGTTTATGAAAAGATGATATGGGATATTGTTTGAATTGATTTTGAAATGGTACATAAAGACGATTGAAAAGTGATAATCTTAGACAGTAGACAAAAAATAAACTACACAGACCCATGTATACATATTAGTTTGCTGGCAATTAGACCATGTTTGAAAGTGTAAGCTAATTAGTGTATGGGTACAATATGTGTATGTATTGTTTATTGTATTTTTTTAATGGGATAGGCCCTTGAGATGAATCATCTAATTTTCGAGGGGGTCCCTAAACAATTCATAAATCAAACAGAGTACAACACGTCATAACAAACATACAACTAACAAAACAAAAAAGCAAACAAACAAACAAACAAACAAGCAGCACACTTCACCTGAAACACTTCCCACCATCTAAAGCCTAAATAAACAAAAACATATAATCAAAAGTACAAACAATTTGATATACAAAGTAATAATAAACATTTAATTTGGAGCCAATATTAATAACATTCACAAGTTGTTTCCAAAAAGGAATATAAATTAGCCCTAAAAAGACTAAATTATTTAATTGATCTGAAAAAGGAAGGGAGATTGTTCCAATCGGAAGGAGCTTTGTATAGATAGGACCTACGGCTGCTTTCTGTTTTATTCTAGGAACAAAAAAATAATTCTGTTGAATATGACAAAGTGAATATGATGCAGTAAATAAGACAAAAACTGCTTTAAATAAGAGGGGAAACTAAAATAAACACATTTAAAGAGAAACATATACCAATGACACTGTCTGCAGAACTTAGGTTGAAGCAAACCAAGAGTTTCATATAATATGCAATGATGGGTTCTATAGGGACGTCTTAAAACAAATCTACACAAAGAATTGAGGACAATATTTAAAGGTTTTAAATAAATATCAGCTGTCACAGTCACAGTTTATTTCTCAGTCCTACACTGTGACAGTTCCCACAACCTTTAACTCCAAAGTTTTATAGAGTATTGAAAATGCACTCAGTTACATAAACTGTGAAGTTGTTTAATCTAATACTTTAGCAAACTTGCTAGTTCTTCTGGGGGTGGTTATATATTGGGTTTTGCCTCCAGGAAAGAAAAAAATGTGAGAAACACATGTTATCTTAATGGATTCAGTGTGACAACGAGGGCCCTCAAGTGACGCTTGGCAAGCAACAACAACAGACGGTGTTGGTGAACAGGGGAGATGCATCAAGCTTCTAAACAGCCCAAATGAGAAAAGTAGCTAACAAAAACCTATATGATGAGAGTGAAAGCCAGAGTGATTACATGAGAAAAAGTGAGAGTGATGGAAAGAGAGACAAGAAAGAGAAAGTCCTGTTTTATGTCACAATCAAAACTGTGTAACAATTCACTATGCTAGAACCATGCTGCCCTCTAGTGGAGAGCTGCCTTATCTGGCCTGTCAGTTATTTTCAGGTTTGCTGACATCAAGTTAATTACTGCTTTATTTTGCCAGAGGGGAAGAGGGTAAATTAAGAATACTTTCTTTAAAAATTGATTTTACGTCAACTTTTATGAGTATGCCAGCACATGGCTTCCTGTAAATTTACCTAGTTTGGCTCCACTGTGTTACTTTGAAACAAAGTTGCGTGACTTTCATATCCTGTGGTCAGCATAACCCTATTCAGATTGCAGGTGCATGGGCACAGCACATTGTGTCAGCTGAACTGTCTGATGAAATACATTAAGCAGTGGGCAGGAAATCATTCTTTCTGACTCCTCCAATTGGAGGAGGAGCAGCGATATCTGAGCGTGACAGACGTTCGGGCGGAGAGAGGGAGCAGAACACAGTCGCTCAGAGTTCTCTCGCTTGGCTGCATCCTGAGTCACTGCTGTGCCTTGGTTTAACACTTGACAAGTCTGTGACAAGAGTGTGTGTGTGTGTGTGTGCGCAAATTTGCTAGTTAACATCTGTTTAAATCAATGTTTCTTGTTACTTCAGTGAACAGACAAACACACTTGAAATGTTAACCAGGAGCATGGATTGTGCCAAAAATTAATCAACATTTTAGCACTTTTCATTCTACACAGGGTGTCACGGTGGCGCAGTAAGTAGCACAAACGCCTCACAGAAAGAAGGTCACTGGTTTGAGCCTCAGCTGGTTCAGTTGACATTTCTGTGTGGAGTATGTATGTTTTCTCCACCTACGTGTGGGTTTTGTCCGAGAGCTCTGGTTTCGCCCCACAAGTCCAAAGACATGTGGTATAGGTGAATTGGGAAAGCTAAAATTGCAGTGTATGTGTGTGAATGAGTGTGTTTCCCAGAGATAACATCCGTTGTGTAAAACACAGTATACTGGATAAGTTGGCGGTTCATTCCGCCATGGCCACTGCAGAACAATAAAGGAACTAAGCCGAAAAGAAAATAAATGAATAAATGATTCTACACTATATAAAGTCAATGGCTTTTAGGGAAAATGTCTGAAAAATAGGTTTGTAATTGCTGCTAAAAGAGAATGCTAGTCCAGAAAAGTACAGTGCTGTTAGTGTTGGTACAGTATACTGTTGGTCTAGCAGGTGGACCAGAAAGTGATGCTGTTCTCAGGCTAAATGAAGCATGGTCTTTATGGGTTACGTGTAATTAGGTCAATTACAGGTAATGTTTTCCAGTACAATCATTGTTTTTGCTTACATATTTCTATATGCCAAACAATAATGATTTAAAAATAATGTTAGATTAAAACATGAATAATTGTAATATATTTGCTTCTTCTGTTGGAATGTTTACATTATGGTTATATTATTTATTAATGTTACCGCAAGTTTTGAATAACAAATACATCAAAATTTCAAATTTTTAAATTGAAATTCTGAAATGTTTTAAAGGATCTGTCCACAACTCAGTCAAACTGTGTTTGTGAAAACAAAAACATTTAGAAATATTAAAAAAATGACTGTAGAATGAGCGCTTAATCATAAGCAGTTTGCTCAAATGGTTTATAAAAAGTGTTGTTGTTAGTTATAAGCTTTTTATAATAATTTCTGAAATTATAAGTTTAATAACTGTTCGTCGTAGTAAAGAGCATGAATTGTAGATGATAGAGACAGCATGTGCTTCATAGTTCCAACAGTTACTTTAAGAGAACGAGTTCAACCTTAGCCATGGACCAAGAGCCCAAATAAAGAGAACATTAATCCCCACAATGGTAGCTTTAAAACAAATTTCAACTTGTTTACAATAAAGGTTTACGCAACTTTTATTTATATATGAAAGAAACAAAGCCAAAATAATTTATAAGTTTTGGAAATGACTATGCATATTTTGATGAGTTTTTTTCATTTGCACATATTTTATCGAAGGACGTTTCTGTAAGTTAGTTGTAGTAATGGTAATTTTTGTTTTTGTTTTTTTGTTTTTTGTTTGTTTGTTTTTTTGCTAATTTCTTCTCGTTTATTCAGTTAATGTTCTTCTTATCAGGGATTATGTTAGTTAACTGTGAGTGCTAAAACAGGGTCAGTCATAAATTGTATGTAGAGTGAATCCACTTTATTTTACTAACTGAACCCCAAATACTGCTTTTGTCTCTGGGACCATATGTGAAATGTGCAGTGATCACACTGAGAATTTTGCTGGCCAATTAGCATTTAATCATGCATTATGCATCTTTCTTTGTTCAATAATCAATTATTATTTAACTAATTATCAATTAGAACTATGAACGTATATAAACATATGTAGCATAGAGGTCTAGAAGTGTTTGGAACAAATGGTTTGTGGCAACATTTCTGTAAAATTACATATCCAGGGTTTCACATTTTTGGTCTGGTTCTCAAAAGACTATAAGATGGCCATAAGATGTTCTCAAAGTTGTGGCCTATCCACAGTATGCTGACTGCGACTCCAAGGAGACCAACTTTACTTTATATTCTGCCCCCAAACCACAATCATGGACATTTGCATTAACTCATGTTCTGTGTCCTGCACCATTTGATTAATACCCAAATGAATTAAATCTGAGATAACATAAACTAATTAGCCAACAATCCTAAACCCACTGGCACTGCTTAAAATTTTATACAGCATGCATATTTACACAATTATAATAATTATCTTACCAATGATGCATTAAACAAATATTATTAGAACTGTGGCATAAAATAGTTTAAGAAGGTTCCTGGGCACCACCATCTCTCAGGACCTGAAGTGGGACACTCACATTGACTTCATTGTCAAAAAACTCAACAAAGGCTATACTTTCTTCGTCTGAGGAAGTTTAACCTCCCGAAGGAGCTTCTAAAACAGTTCTACACCTCCATCATTGAATCAGTCATCTGCACTTCAGTAACTGTCTGATTTAGCTCAGCTACCAAATCTGACCATCGAAGACTACGTTGAGCAAATCATTGGTACAACCTCCCTACTCTCCAAGAACTGTTCTTATTCAGAGCGAGCAGAAGGGCTACTAAAATCACTCTGGACCCCTCAATTCAACTGTTACCTTCTGGTCGACGCTACAGAGCACTGCGCACCAGAACAGCCCGACACAGAAACAGTTTCTTCCCCCAGGCAATCCATCTCATAAACACTTGATGATGATAATCGTGGAACCAACATCACTACTTGCAATACACTTTTTACACACACATACACTTATTTAACAACACACTTTACATGCCAGTTTGCACGTAACAGCAGCACATATAACGTTGTATATAGTAATACACCTGTACATACACTTGTCAATTTGTATATTTGCATTTAACACTTACTTCTATTGGGCGTCATGGTGGCGTAGTGAGTAGCACGTTCGCCTCACAGCAAGAAGGTCGCTAGTTCGAGCCTCGGCTGGGTCAGTTGGCATTTCTGTGTGGAGTTTGCATGTTCTCCCCGTGGTTGCATGGGTTTCCTCCGGGTGCTCCGGTTTCCCCCACAGTCCAAAGATATGCGATACAGGTGAATTGGGTAAGCTAAATTGTCCATAGTGTATGTGTGTAAATGAGAATGTATGGATGTTTCCCAGAGATGGGTTGCGGCTGGAAGGGCATCCGCTGCGTAAAACAAATGCTGGATAAGTTGGCGGATCATTCCGCTGTGGCGACCCTGGATTAATAAAGGGACTAAGCCGACAAGAAAATGAATGAATGAATGAACTTACTTCTATTTTTTTAATATATTTATTATCTGATTTTTGTCCTGTCTCTGTAATTCTGTTGCACTGTAGAAGCTCTGTCACGAAAACAAATTCCTTGTATGTGTGAACATACCTGGCAATAAAGCTCTTTCTGGTTCTGATTCTCAAAATTCATCGCTATTCTCTCTTGAATTGATTCTGAGCTTAGTTTTAATGGCAGATGGATCTCTATGCATTACAAACAGCTATACTCAGCTTACATGTAATTACTTCCAAATACAACATGAACCTAAAATAATTTATTTAAAATAATAAATAAAATGAGGTTTTTAAAACAAATAAGTTAGATTACTAACAAATTATTACTTAATATCACATGAAAGATCCTGACACGTTTCAAGAAACTGTCCAATTCAGTCAATCAGATTAAACTTTAAAACTTCTAAAATATTTCACATAGATATGGGTGAAACCAATTATTTTCTTTTTGATCTGATACCAAGTATTTTAAGACAAGTATTATCTATATCGAATTAAATATTTTAAAGTGATTGTATGTTTTGTTTAATCACCTTCACTATTAATACTAATAAATAAAATGCAATAGATATAATTGCTTTTTACACGTATTTAATTTACAGAATGTTATTAATGGCTATATAACACCATATTATGCATATTTTAAAAATTTAAGGATCGATCCTTTTGATACACTGCCAGTATAGAAAATTTCAATACTTTAGAATTGATCCGCCCACCCCTAATTTCCCATTTTGTGTGCCTTATGCATCAAGAACACTTGGTCAATGCAATAAACAGTAGATGATTACAACATGCAGAGTGACTGGACGAACACTCAGCCATTTCCCTCATAACGTGGAGCATGAATGTCTAAACAGACAGAAGCATCAAGGTCAAAACATCATGCGCCATTATTCTAAAGAGGCTTTCATTTGTCTTCACTGAGAAGAGCAACCATCTGGCCATCCTTCTTTAGAGCCCAGATTGTTTGAACGTTATGGTGATGACTTTTTTTTCCTCTCACTCTTCTTACTGCTTGCTCTAGGAAGAGTACAGGTTGTTCTGAAGATCATTCCAGATGTTTGCTTCGACACAGTCGTGTTTATGTGCTCTACATCAAGTTATTTTGACATTGTCACACTGTAAAATAATTTTATGATTCAATGGCACAAATCTGTAAAAAATGCTACAGTAAAAGTATGTAACCTGATTAACAGGTAGTTTCCTTATTCACTTTATATAAACCATAAATATTTTTTTCCCAAATTCCCTGCATGACACTTCACTTTTTTATGACTTTCCCATGTTTTTTTTTTAAGTTTTGTTCTTATTAGTTATGTTAGATAAATAGTTGATAAATAAAAATGTCACCATGACAATTTTTAGCAGTCATGTGAATGATACTGAGCTCATTTTATATATTAGTATTCTATATATTATATATTCTGCCAGTGAGAAAACATTGTTTGTGATAAGCGGTTTGTCACAGGAATTTCTCATCCACACATGGTTTTGTTTTTGTCTGTGCAACAAAGCTACATTGTGTAGATGTTTGTACTTTAAAACAATTGTGTATGACTGTAATTTATTATAATTCTTTAAGTCCTACCTTATTTTTAACTATAAAGTTCTGGCAATCACAGATGCCTTTTGTTTGGCATATTCTTCTTACAGTGCAGACTTTTGTATATATATGTGTGTGTGTGTGTGTGTGTGCGTGCGTGCGTGCGTGCGTATATATGTATGTATATATGTAAGGATATATACACACAAGGAAGAAATAATAACCTGACTTCTAGTTGATCATTTGGAAAAGTGGCAGACGGAAGATTTTTCCGATGAATCATCTGTTGAACTACATCCCATGGAACCTGCATGGATCCAAGATTCTTACAGAAATCAGTCAAGTTTGGCGAAGGAAAAATCATGGTTTGGGGTTACATTCAGTATGGGGGCATGCAAGAGATCTGCAGAGTGGATGACAACATTACCCAGAAGTATATAGGCATTTGTGCTGCCTGTTACATTATAAACCGCAGGAGAAGGCAATTTCTTTAGCAGGATAACGCTCCTTTTCACACTTCAGCCTCTATAACAAAGTTCCTGAAAGCAATAAAGGTTAACGTTCTCTAGGATTGGCCAGCCCAGTGACCAGGCATGAACATTATTAAGCATGTCTGGGGTAAACTAAAGGAGATGAATCCAAAGAATCTTGATGAACTCTGGAAGTCCTGCAAGAACCCTTTCTTTGCCAATCCAGATGACTTTATTAACAATTTACTTGAGTCATTGCAGAGATGTATGGATGCAGTCCTCCAAGCTTATGGGAGTCATACACATTATTAATCTGTTTTCCACTGACTTTATATTCTATACTGTACATTATTTCTGTTAAGCGACAAAACCTTCGTCTAATCAAAGTCAGACCTTACTATCCTATCTAAATAATTCAAAATCAAGGCATAATCATCTTTTTTTCTTGGTAAAATAAGCTTAATGTAGAGGCCTTTGCCTTTCATATATGCTACTTCTGATACCAAATGATCAATTAGAGGTCAATTTATTATTTGTTGCTCCTAAAACTTGGATGGGCGACAAGACTTTTGTCAGATGTTTTGTTAGGTATATATATTAAAAACATTTGCAAGTCAATGGTTATGAGTTTTCAGCTTTCTTTAAAATTAGTGTTCAACAGAAAACGGAAAATAATAATAGTCTTAAACAAGCAAAGGGTGAGTAAATAATTCCCTTTCATCTTCATTACCCAATATCACTTTAATACCCATTTTCAGCAGTTACATCATAAATGAGCAAGTTTGTCTTTTCAAATTAGTGTACATTGCCACAATCAAAGTAAGAAATACCTCAAAGATGCTCCAGAGAACTGGGATGCACTTAAACTAAATTAAATGCGTCACAGAAAAGGTTCTGGATACTTATGCCATTATGATATTTCAAATTTAATAACATCAGAGACGCGACCAAGCGTGACAGGAACCTATTACTGACACAGAGGAGAAGAAACTGTTGAATAAATTCATTAATTTTGATTTTGTGTGCAAAAAAAGTACTTTTGAGTAGCTTGATATCTTTGACTGATCCATTGAAGGCTTATGGTGTGTTTTGAGGATATTTTTTGGTAACTTTCTGGACTTTGAATGAGTCAGGAAATTTTCTATCAATGTTGGAGGAGGGGGGCAGATTACACCTAAAAAATCTAAATTTGTGTTCTGAAGATGCCTTAGGGGAAAGAAATGATATAAGGGTAAAAACTAATAGTTTTCATTTTAGGGTAAACTAACACTTTGTCACTATGAATACCAAATGCACAGTATACACCTTGATGCAGTATTTTTTTTTTATTATTTATTTTTTTTTGTGGTAAGCTGTTGAGAATTTTGAGTTAGTCTGCAGTTGTCCAACTCTGGCAATGTAAACTACAATGCAAAATATGCCAAAAAAGTAAGTCTACATATAATCTATGGCATTAAACATCCACCAGATGTCTCCCTCACTCCGAGCATTTACAGGGGCAGTGATTCTATTTCATTAGAGCTAAAAATTAAACATCTGATGTTATTCAGGAGGATGTATTAATATAATTCACTAAATAATTACAAGCAATGATAGGAATATGTAACTGTTGTTTATATAATAGGTGTAACATTCACAAGAAATTAATTTTCAAAAAAAATTATAATAATTTAATTTAGTCATTTGAAGGCTTAAAGTGAAAAAAATATCATGATTGGAAGAGGCATGTTTTGGTTTGAGCTCTTGACACTTTACAATTATATCATTGATCAAAGGGCGGATGAAGCCTAGTGCTTTAACCGTAAATGCCTAGTCATCCTCTTACTTGACTTTGATTTCACCTCACTATTTCCTAACTGCCATGAAGCTGACAATCTGATTGCCTGCTTCCAAGGGAAAGACAAATGACTATCAGCAGGAGCCAATTTGAAGTGCTCTCAGTATTACGACGCAAAATCAGAGACAAAGCCTTCAATAACTCAAGCTGACAGCCTTATCCAGTCAGCCTCTGGGCTACGAACACAAGACAGACCACTTTAACCACAAAAAAACCCATGAAATCAGAATTTAAATATTAATCATTGAATACTTATATATATAAAAAGCACGACCAGTGCAATTTAGGAGCTTCAAAAGAAGATTACAGACAGTTGTCCAAAAAAATATTGGTAAAGGCGCCTTTAAAATAGTTTAGTTCAAAACAGAGAGTTTTGAATGTATTGCTATATCAGCTTTGGCTATTTCATGGCAAAACCAGATTGAATTACAAATTCTCTATACTAATAAAAATGATTACAATAAAAACTTTAACAGCAATAAATAATGCATAATATAAAAATCTAAAGCAGTATTTTAAGGTTTACTTTTGATCAAATTTGAACCATTTTTGAAGGATTCAAACAATCAAAAATATTTTCTTTAACCCTTTATGGCACCCTCAGGCAACAAATCATTTTTGGCCCACAAAACACCCCTTTAATTTTTACCAAAATTATTTTCTTTTTTCTTTTTTTTTAGATTTTTAATAAATTATCACAAAAAAGTCTAATAATAAGTTGGTGACCAATGAAATTGAGGTGGGTGTGGGTTTTACCTTTCTTCTGGGGGCAAGAAATTTTTGGGACCGCTTGAGCACACTGCTAGCAGAATGTAAGATAAATTTCCCTTTTTAACATATTTAAATTTATATATATAATATATAATTTAATAATAATTCAAAATATGTGTGATGTGGATGGATATGTGACGAAGCATATTTGATTGAGAAAGACACTTTGTGTTATTATTTATATAGATCATTTCAATGTGGTGAAGTCATTGGCCCATGAACATGTCCTGCTTGTTGTCAAACTATTTTAATAACTGCAACAAGAGGCAATTGAATCATATACTAACATTAAAACGGCTGTCATGACATTGTCTATCAATATGTGGACCTTTCAGGATTCTCGGAAGCTATGGAAATGAAAAATGTAAAACAGGAAATACGTTTGGACCATTGTTAATGTTTACATCCCTCAAAATGGTCTATACCAGGGGTGTCCACATTTCGTCCTGGAGGGCCAGTGTCCTGCAAAGTTTAGCTATAACCCCAATCATACACACCTGGGATATCTAATCAACCTCTTCTAGGCTTTCTAGAAACATCCTTGCAGGTGTGTTGAGGCAAGTTGTCACATTAGCTATATTTCCATTCAAAGATGCAAATTAAACTTGCAAAAAGACACATTTCTGCACAGTTCATCTTAAACCCTTATTAAACAAACCTGGTTAAACTAATCGAGTTCCCTTAGGCTTGTTTTTTTACTTAGATTGCAACTGTGCAGCTTCGTAATGTATATTAAGTAATTTCTGCGATTCAGTGCATCAGCCGCCGTCAGCCTGTCATACTGAGCAGACCAAAGAAAGTGACGGTTGACAGTCCACCACAAAATGGCAACAGAAACCACATAATAAGTCCTTAGAGGGAGACTCAGCATTTTATCAATGTAGGTTTCTGCTGTTCTGACCAGCTGCAGATGTGAATGAATGGTGGAAGAAAGTAGTTCCTCATACAAAAGAGTTTTTGAGACTCTACGTGTATGATTTTCTTTTTTATACACTCGATTATGCCATTGAACTGTTCTATAAATGCAATATCACACTCGTAGCAGTGCGATATGGCGGTAGATCATCACTGGTGGGTAGAAAAGCCACTGCTATATATACATATAAATATATAAATATGATATATAATAGAGTTAGTCTGAAAATCAGACTAACACTGGTGCATAGCCAGGCAACGATCACACTTGGCTTTGAACTGCTGCAACTGTGGCATTGTTAATTCTCTAATCCTCAGCAGCAAGTCAATAGACAACTAATAGGGTCTGCTTTAGGAGCAAAACATCTCTCTTCACAAAAATAGATATCAATTCATTAGGCTTTAAACTCACCATACTGTTGAGATCTGAGCCAAAGCTTCCACAGGGGTGTCCAGAGCCTCCAAGTGCCTCCATCCCCTCTTCATCCCACATGTAAGTCCCTCCAGAGCTGTCTGAGGGTGACAAGTCCAGAGATGAGCCATGAGGAAAATCGCCCACAGGAGATGACGAGTCATGCTCAAACCTATCTTTGCCACCTGAAATAAAGACAATAAGCTGGGTAAGAATGTGACAGAGATATTTTTAAGACATCTTAGTGACAGCATGGACTGCTAGTTAAATTACAGGAAGTATTTTATAAATGCTATTTTAAAAATACACCCTTTGCATACGCTGTAAAAATATCCATTAGTAGTTTATTAGGCATATTAGCAGTTTTCCATATCTTGTGATTCA
The DNA here is from genome assembly GCA_903798035.1 of Danio albolineatus. Lineage (NCBI taxonomy): Eukaryota > Metazoa > Chordata > Actinopteri > Cypriniformes > Danionidae > Danio > Danio albolineatus. The sequence continues at coordinate 4,515,743 of CAIGQQ010000153.1, forward strand.
TGTTTGTTTTTTTATTATTATACGTTTAATTATGCTTTTGAATTGCATTATGGGTCCTTGATCTTTCTTTCAAAAATATAAATTTTCAAAATGGGCTGTACTCATTTATGCTGAGCACTGTATGTATTAGTATCTGGGCGCTGCGGATAATCCGTGGGTCGGGCAGGTCGGGTAATAAAAAGATATATTATGATTAGTTCCAGTTGGGTCGTGGGTGGATGAGTTTAATTATTAATGATTTTTGCTTTGTATTTTTTAAACACATTCTGTAAAATACGAATGTGTTTTTAATACATTTTTCATCAGACAAACGGGCCCTAATTTGCAGGCTAATTTAAGAAAAAACAATTGTGATGGAGGTCCATTTTCATTCATTTATTCATTCATTCATTTTCTTTTTGGCTTAATCCCTTTATTAATCTGGGGTCGCCACAGCAGAATTAAGCACCAACCTATCCAGCATATGTTTTGTGCAGCAGCTGCAACCCTTCTCTGGGAAAGGAGGTTTATTTGTTAAAGCAGAAATGGAGACTAAGGAGATCCGAGAGAAACTTAAAAAGGCATATTTAAACAAAACAAAAAAAAGGAAAGAAAAACATGTTGGAGTGTTTTAGCGAAGGGATTACTTAAGATGATGTTAGTGCTGGGTATGTAATAGGCTAAGCAACGGCTGTGAATGCGCTGTATGTACTGTATATGAAAGCCACAAGACCAGTACTTCAAATATGAAAATATCATGTGTGTGTAAAAAATAAAAATAAAAATAAATTAATAAAAAAAATTCGAAAGGCCGGTAAAGTCAAAGTCTTACATTTATCAGGACAGCAAAAAATACCACTGGAAGTTAAGTCTAATCTCGTGGATGCATGTGTGCACCTGTGCTGCCTTGATATACAGTATGCTCCTTTCATGTTTTCTATGGCCAAGGGATGCGCAGATCAGCTCACTGAATCTGCTGTTAATAACAGATATAACAGATTTTATATCAGATATAATTATATGTGCGGGCGGGTGGATGATTAGTATGAAGCCGCGGATTCGGGTGACACTTCAGCTGCTCCACGCATCTCTAGTATGTATGTAACTATTTATTTATTCATACATTAATTTGTAACGAAGTTCTAGACCAGGGTTGTCCAAACTATGGCCCGCGGGCCACCTACGGCCCGCAATAAGTTTAGTGGCGGCCCGCGGGGCTTTTTATAAATATTAATAGAATCTGGCCCGCTGTACAAAAATAAATGTAATTCAATGAATAACCACTGGGTGTCGCTATCACGCGCCTTCAATTAAACATATATTAATTCCATAATTAAACATATATATATATATATGTGTGTTAAATTATGGAATTATTTTCTACATTTTAAAATCATAATATATATTTTACTCACCATAAACTCTGTTAATGTGAACAGTAATGTTGTCCTTAAGATTTCAGAATTGATGCCAAATCAGGAGTGAGTCATGAAGTACATATGCGTAGCAAACCACAGAGGTGGCTGTCAGTAAGATTGGTTCTCAGTGAACTTTTGTTTATATGTATTTACATGTATATATATGTATGTATATGTATGTGTATGTATATGTATGTGTATGTATGTGTATGTGTATGTATGTGTATGTATATGTATGTGTATATATATATATATATATATATATATATATATATATATATATATATATATATATATATGGGTGGTTGACGTATAAGCCAGATTTTTTTACATTTTTATTTACTTGTAAAATTAAGCATTACAAAAATTGCACTGTGTTGTACTGACTCTTACATTTATAAAAACATATGTGGTCTTTTAGTTTTAGTATTGGAAATAGGATATATTCACCAATTTGCTACATTTGTGCCTAAAATTGTCATATAGTGTGACATTAGAATTATTCTGTATAAAATGAAAATTTATACTTTCTCTAAGTAACCAACTTCACCATAAATCTGTAACATTACTATCTTAAGATGTATATATATTTTAAGTGCATATTCATCAGATTTTGCTTTAATTTTCTACATAATTGTGCAAAGTAAGACATTTCTCCACGGTCTTCACATATATTTTAGATTAATTTTAACAAACCTTGTAATAAATCAAGCAAAATGCTTGTGACTGTCGCTAATACTTTTCTTTTTGATCGATTGTCATTTTTATGGTTCACAAATTAAAAAGAAGTATTTTTATTGTCACAATTCTTTTTGTCACACCAAATGACATAGTGTCACACTAAATGATGAATGGCACTACACCACAATTTATCAGTGTATAAATTGTTAAACAGTAACAGTAGTGTTAAGAGATTCACTTTCAATCTTAAAAAATCTGTTTTTATCTGAAAGACCATTTTAAATGACCATTTCAGACCAGGTTAAATGCTAGACAGTCAATCTGAGAGAGTTTAGCCAGCCTGATCTCATGAGAAAACGTAAGTATTTTACGTTTTGGCAGTTTAGTGGCTAATTCGTACGAATTCATTCGAGTTCAGTTGTAAGAACATGTACGATTTAAAAAAGGAGGCGTGGCACCCAACCCCACCCCTAAACACAACCGTCATTGGTTGATAAGCAAATCGTACTAAATTGTACGAATTACATCGTGCAAATTTATACGAATTAGCCACTAATTAAAAAGTTACGAATTGCCGTGAGATAGCGTTGGTTTAGCAGATCTTTATTCAGTGATCCTTTAAGAGATGTAGGGGTCATGTTCATAATGGCATTCACTTTTTTTTTTCTCTTTCTGAATTTCCTTTGTGCCTCTCTCCACATCTCTCTGATTTTCTCTTGTTTTGAAAGAGGAAGGGAGTGCACATTGAATACACTAAGTTGTCCTATCCGTTTCTTTTCTTTATATCTGTTAATGAAAAAATAGTGATAGAACAGTGATTTGTAAATAATAATAATAATAATAAAAATTTTAAAAATTAACATTCAGATTTTAACCCCACCATCTTGTAATTAGTATTGTGTTGAAGTTATACTAGACATGCTAGACTTTTAACCTATTGTATGTGTCTGATATGTGGAAACTGGCATGATTTCCTTTCCCTCAGGTCCTCTCTCCTTGCATGGTCAGCATTAAGTTTTTGCCTATATTTTTGTGTCCTCTCTTTACTTGTCATTTATGCTGATGTAAATAAAAAAAACTGCATATTTTAATTTGCAAAGCATGTCAATCATGATTAAAGATGGTTAGATTTATTTTTAAAATAAAAAATGCATTAATTATATAGATAATTTAATAATCACCCTCTTTTTAAAAAAGAATGTTTTGAAAATGTGTTTATTTACCATTTGTGTGTGTGTTAAACAAGGTGTGTGTAATATGGTGTGACAATAAAATCATGTGGTGTGACTTGGAAAAACTGTCACTTGATATGACAAAGTGTCACAATATATGACATTTTGTTCAGTTAAGCTAATCTATCGAATAAGTAAAAACAGCTAGCTTGTAATTAGCATATGGGTTGCTACATAGCAGCAATGCTTTTTAGGAATTAATATATAAAATTTGCAAAAAAACATTTTATTTTTATGTAAATCATGTCACACCATAAGACTCAAATCACTGACCATTAGTGATCATACGAGATACAGAGCCTTTAAACCAAATGTAAAAAAATCAGAGCTCAACTTTTGACCATCCAAACCCCTCCAGAGAAGAAACTGCAACCTCCTGTTTGAGTGTGGACCTCTTCATTGTAATGATGTCCAAATTATTGCCCGTTCAAAAAATAAATTGTACTGTCACACCATATGAGGTTCATTTTATGGACATAATCTATTTGGCCAGAACTTGCGTTAAAATCATGCACAGGCATCAAAACTTTCTCTGTCTATTAAAAAGGCCTTTTTCTTTCATTTAAATAGTAAAACTATCAGTTATTTATACTTTGCTGGCATACATTGCCATACTACTAAGGACAAACATGGCCCGGACAGTCACACCATATGACAATTTTGAGGTAGAGATAAAAAAATCTTAAGTAGAGGTCTTTATACATTAACTAGATATGGTATGCTATAATAATATATTGTGGGAGGAACCACATATAGGTTTATATTTTTAACAAAAACCTATTTTCATTAGTATATGACATTATGGACTGGCAGAATTGCATGTCATGTCATCCACCCATATATATATATATATATATACATACATACATACATACACATACATATACATACACATAAATATACATACATATATATATATATGTGTCTTTCTGTGAAATTGTAAAATTTGGCACAGGACAACGTGCTGTTTTTCGCATCTGGCCCTCAGCCAAAAAACTTTGGACACCCCTGTTGTAGACAGTGAGTCAACCATCAAGGGATTTAAAAGTATGACCGACTAAATAATAATTATTGGGAAAAATGTTTTTTAGATGTAGTGCAATTCTCAGTCACACCTGTGAGGCCCATTCCTTCCCAGTCAACAGTTTCGGATAAGAAGGCATGCAGGTTGGTCATCGACGAGTCCTCATTGCACTTGGTGATTAGAGCGTTTTCATCTTCAGAGAGTCCTAAGTGGTCTAACCCATCTTTGAGGACAGGCAGAAACAGGGTCTCACCTCCATTCCCAAGATTATCAAAGTCATCCATGTACTCTTCACTGTCATTGTGCTCCACAGAGGAGGACGATGATAGAGACATATCCTCGAAAATCTCCAAGGAGCTCCCCACACTGACCTCAAATTCCTTGACTTCGATAGAAGTCATGTTCTGTGTTATTTCATTCTCAGTTGGGGTAGTTTCAGTACTTTCAGTGTTGTTGGTTAGTTCTGAACTGATTTCTGCTGAAAGTGTAAGGTTTTGGACATCGTCAACCAATTCTGCTTCTTTTTGGACAGATGCAGGTAAAACAGGATGGGGATATTTGTTGAATGATGGACGTGTAAGTCTATAACTGAGCACAGATGGCTTGTTACCTGAAAAGCTGGGTAATAGGGTCTTCTTTATTGTGGCTACTGGCAAAGTGTTACCACTAGCGTTTACAGAAGGTCTTGCAAAGCCAAACTTATCTACTTTCCCTTTGGATAAAACTGGATTTGGCTGATTGAGGGGTGATCTAGACACTGGTGATTGTGCTAAAGGTCTGGGGAGTTTGTTAGCAAGATCAGCAGCTTTATTAAAGGAGAAAGACCTGGTCATAGGTGGGTCAGTATGAGACGCTCCCCTCTTGAAGTAAGTGAAACTCTGAGAGCGCTCTATGCTCTCTTTAGTAGAAGACTTGATGGGGTCACTGGACAGGGACAGTTTGCTCTGCAAGCCTTTTTGTTGTGAAACATGACCAAGACCAGACCCTGAAGAGCGTTCATTACCACTACTGGCTCCATTTAGAGTAGCCATGCCATTGTATATAGTGTTACCTGTGGTGAGGCGTTTGGGGGTAGTCATGCGTGAAACAGTTTTGATAGGCTGTGGTATACTCCTACTTTGTGCAGTCGAAACTGCACTCTTAGATTTAACTACAGCAGCAGGGGAAAGTTTTTTAGTCACCATTACTGGGAAGTCTGAATCTAAAGTTGCAGTAGTTTCCTCATCCAAGCTTCCCGTGCATTGAACATTATTTCCAGTGTCTTCTTCAGACTTTCTCCAGTTTAAGGATCGGACTTGTGTTAAACCATTCTGCCTGCCTAGAGGTCCACCTTTAGACTCATAGGAGGGAACCGGGAGTCCGGATCCTTGGGGGAGGGGAGACGTGGTGGTGCCTGATGTCCGGGAAGCAAACTTGGGCAGCCTGGAGACCATGTTGAGCTGCTTGACAGCCTTCTTTTCCATCAGCTGGATTCACCACCATGGATGTGGACAGAACTGTAAAATCAGATAAAGAGAAATCATGAAATATGAACCATTCTGTACACAGTCTGTAAGTCTCTGTAAGCCTTTTTTGTTGTTGTTTTGTGCTCATGTTGTATTTTTACTTGTACTAAAAAAGAAAGTTCTACAAATAATTAAATATGGACATAATGTTTATATGAATTTAGAGTACTCAATCATAAAAAGTATTGACATTAACAACAAGGGGAAAAAAAGTCCTTTGCTTTTTGACTGACATTTCCAGACATTTTAGAGCAGATACAATGATGTTGAGCAATGTGATTGAATCATTAAGGGAAATGGTGCTGTTGTTTCAGGTTTTAGTTATTAGATACAGTAGACTTAGGCATGAGCCGATATAAGATTCCGACAGTATGATAACCTTGGATAAAAACATCATGGTTTCACCATATGATTACTGTTCCAAATTCAGTGGGCCAACAACTTTTTCCCTCCATTGAACAAAATATATTTTATTTTAAGAAACATTTAAATATTTTTTGCCTAGTAGCTTTTGATGCAGAGGTTCCTTTTTTGCTGAAGATACTATTTTTGTCCTAAAAAACGAAATAAAATAGTTGTGAAAAACATGTAAATACAAAAACAAACAAACAAAAACTCTTACATAAACCTTAGGAGCGGTATTAACAGAAAACGTTGCCGGTTTTAAAACCTTGACTTTTCCAAACCACGGTACACCTTGAAACCGGTTATCTAAACCAAGTTAGACCAAGATAAAAATTGAAGATGTTGAAGTAAATGTTCTGAGCAGATTATGTAGATTAGTATGCATCTAAAGGTATCCAATGCATGAACATAATGAATATATCTGCATTCATGTAAAATTTAATACCAGGTATAATTAATTCCATCCCTGGGCCTGTGATGACCCACAGGTATTAGATTAAAACCATGCTGATTAAAAACAGAGACAACTAATTAAGGACTTTTAATCAATCATGATAATTTGGCAGGTGTGTTTGATTAGGACTAAAAGTACACTGGGTGGTCACAGCCCTCCAGAGATAAAATTGAATATTCTTGATCTCTTTAAGTTACCATCAAAATCTAAAATAAATGATGTCTGATTGCTTCAGTTATGGCTATAAAGTGGTGCAGTTACAATGTCTGAAACCAAGAGAATAATTTACTGTGGGTTTCCATGTGAGAATCTCTTAAGAATTTCCTATATGGTTTTAAAAATGAGATTTTCAATTAACATGTAAATTCTTGTAAATGTTCTTATTTAGCTACTTGTTAGAAACATACACTTTATAAAATATTCACTTAACCTCAGAAAACATTTATAAGGGTGCTGTTGACTTGAAATCTTCACCAGATGTTAGTAACAACCAAAGAAACATGAAAGGAAACAAATCTAATTAGTTAACAAATTAAGTTATGTGTAATAATAATAAAATAAAATGACACAGGAAAAATTAGTATTGAAAACTTTAAGAAATAGTGTAGAAAGGCAGTGAAAGCCCAGACAGCAGCTGAAATCTCTCAGTAGATATCAAGCAACCCTTTACCCTTCACCATTATATAATTAATATCACTGCTTTAGTACAACATCTACGATGATGAAGATGAAACCAGAGTGGACATTTCAGCAAGACAATGATCCAAAATACAGCCAAGGAAACTCTCAAATGGTTTCAGAAAAAGAAAATCAATCTGTTTGGCCCAGCCAATCATACGCCTCAAATCCAATTGAAAATACAAAATAAAAAAATCAGTTTTGATAGACAAAACCATCAATAATTTTATACTCACACCTAAGCAATGCAAAAGACTTCATTACATATTAGAGTAGTCTTTATGCTGCCTTTACACTGGTGAAAATTTCAAGTCAACAGGACCATTAGAAATATGTTCATTCATTCATTCATTTTCTTGTCGGCTTAGTCCCTTTATTAATCCGGGGTCGACCCAGCGGAATGAACCGCCAACTTATCCAGCATTTGTTTTAAGCAGCGGATGCCCTTCCAGCCGCAACCCATCTCTGGGAAACATCCATACATTCTCATCCACACACATACACATTATGGACAATTTAGTTTACACAATTCACCTGGAGAAAACCCATGCAAACACAGGGAGAACATGCAAACTCCACACCGAAATGCCAACTGACCCTGCCGAGGCTCGAACCAGCAACCTTCATGCTGTGAGGCGATTGTGCTACCCACTGCGCCACCGTGACCTGATCTGATTTTTATTTAGTTAAATACCAAAACATAAGTAAATGGCACTCTTTTGCCTAAGCATCTTTACTAAGGAGAAGTTTGATTTATATTGACACATTCGTTCGGTTTTAAACAGTGACAGCCTGTGACATGCTCCCACTCTAACGGTACTTTGAATATTGGGTCTGAAATAGCATGTAGGTATGACTTCAAAACAATGTTGTATTATATGATTTCACTATATAGAATTTGCAAACAATACTTCTGAAATTATATTATTGAGGAAGTCTAAATGTGCAAATATAAAACCAACCCCAATGCCAGTTTTGGGGAAATCTACTTCCTGCACCCGTGCACAGGCCTGTCAACAACTATGCTGGACAAAGTACGTGTCTCTATAGAGCTTTCTAACTGGTAAATGACATGATCTAGTGTTATATCTATTCGTTGCACATTCGCATGTTCATGATTTAAGAAGGCGTGGCTTTGGACAGCAGAGGAGAGGTGTAACATTTCTAAGCTATTATGCTAATGCTAGCATTCTGGCAGATCACCTACTGCACCTTTAATTGTTGTTTTTTTTATGTTTTTAAGGCCTGTGACAGAGTAGTATTTCAAACTAATTTAAACTATTTGGACACAATAAATAATAACGTTTGTAGCTTTAACAAATTATTGATTATATCTACAATGGAAATTACAATTAAAAATTTTGTACAAAATTTTTTATTTTTTTTTTACAAAAAAGTTTTTCAAGGTTTTGATCCGCTTCAAACATTCACTACTGCATACAATGTTATTTTACGCTAGATAATGTAATTTCTGTACCTCAATACTTTTTCCATAAAGCACTGTGTATTTTTTTTGTGTTTTATTTCTATTGTATTGTTCAGAACCTCATGATTTGCACTCATTAAATAATTGCTTCGTACAGTTTTTATTTTACATTCCTTAGGTGATACAAAACACAAACATTTCGGCACAATGCCTTCCTCAGTGTGGGACACAATCCTCTCGCTCCACCCTTTTATCTCACAGTCAATCACATTGTGTTTATTGTTAGATGACCACTCAATGACAAAAAAAAATCATTTTCATTCCAATATGCCATAATTAACCACACAAGAAATATTTACCTGCACCTTCAAAAACATTATTTCACAGGAAAATATATCAATTATCATCATTCACTTATTCATATCTACGTCAACACAACAGTTCAAAACATTAAAAACACATTTTCATCTCATTATTTTTATCATTACATCTTCAAAATACATGATTCACAATATTATAGCTAAACAACAAACCGTTAAAGAAATACAGAAAGATCACATTCCTCATTCATTCCTCTTGGTGTGTTTTTTTAATCTATAAATCCAGAACGCTTCACTTTGTAATAATATTTTATTCAGATTACCCCCTCTACCTACTTCTTGGATCCCTATGCATTCTAGTTGTTTAACATCATGTCCAAAAACTCGAAAATGTCTTGCTACTGCCAAAGTTATATCTTGTCGTTGTATACATGATTTATGTTTACTAATTCACAACTTTTAACGTGATGACTTTTCAATGTCTTTTGGCACAGACAGTTTAACATGCAGACCACATTTCAAGAGGAGCAGGTAATACATGTTTTTATTGTTATATTTTTACTTGTTGCTGGATTCAAAAAATCTTTACACTTTATCAAATTCTGACATGCGGCACAAATTCTGCACGAAAAACACCCTTGTATGAAAGTAGATTACTTATTTCATACTATATCGAAGTTAACCATATCTGCAAAATTTTGAGATCTTTTAAAGGTAAACAATGGATGATGTTCAAATTTATTATTTAAAGATTCGTCAGAAGATAATATGCCAATATTTATGGATCGCTGATTTAATAAAATTGCTGTGTTCGTTATATGTTAATAAACAATTTACTGAAAACTCTTTTCATTTTTTAGTAATTTTATTCTAAAAAAACAGCAAAGTCAAGTAAAGGGGGTCGAGCCTTCTCATTTATGGCTCCTAAACTCTGGAATAGATAATCCTGGACCAGGCCGTATCCTGAGCAGCTGCGGTTTGGTGCATGGAGGAGTGGACAGAATGAGACCTGTGACGCTCCAAGGACAGACGAGTCTCACTGACAATCCAGCCTCCGGCGCCTAGACTGCAGCTCTGCACAAGACGTCTGGCCACAGGAGAAATGGTCTTGCCCAACTGAGCCTGGCTTCTCTAGAGGTATTTTAACTCTTCACTTTCACCAATTGGTGAAGTTTTTTCCTCACCACTGGCTTGCATGGTTTGGGACCTGTAGAGCTGCGCATCGATGGATTCGCTCTTCAGTGTTTGGACTCTCAGTAGTGAATATTAAACCACACTGAACTGAGCTAAACTGAACTTCAACTCTCAAAACTGGACTGACACTGTTTCAATTTACTATAATCTTCTATGTGAAGCTGCTTTGACACAATCTACATTGTAAAAGCGCTAAAGAAATTATGTTGAATTGAATTAAATTAAATCTTGTTGATGTAATTTATTTACCTTACCTAGCGCATCATTCAACCAACTTTGCAGATATTCTCTCGAACGAAATCTTTGAAATAATGTGTTTTTCTGTTTATCAAACTTATCTACAGTACTATAATTAAGTTTCAGTCTATGTAACTGACTGACTGGCAAACTACAAATGCCGAGACAAAACTACAAAATGATCCCAATCAGCGTAAAATTCTGAATTCTTTCCAAATAGAGTTATTGAAATCTTTTTGAGAAATTATATTCATATAAAGGCAATTTATAATCACAAAAAACAAAATACAGCAATGCTTGATTTTTCCAACAACACGCTGCCCTTTTTTGCAGTTCTCTACAATTATTAGAGAAATTACACCATGACATTTTTAACATGAGAACACATCACATGAGAGGTCCACACTTCCAGAAAATACTCTGATTAAAATCAGAGAGGTGAAAGCCACGTGTGCATCGAGATGAAGATAAACCTGAAGCAGGGGCACACCGCATTAAGCATTTATTACGTGATAAATGTTCTAAAGCTTTGTCCATATTAGAAACTTGCTGGAGGGACAAAGCATGACCACGTGGAGATATTGATACATAGCCTAGAGTTGGTGGATACAAAGCAACTATTCAGGAATAAGACAGACCAACATGCCCTGTGACCAACGGGATGATTGTTCTGAAGAATTTGTCTATGGCTGCAATAAGAAGTCTGCAAACAATCTACACTAAGACACAAACAAACATTGAATAATCATTCAAGCTTAAAACATGAAAAGGGATCCACTGAACTTGTATGTGATTACTTTAGCATTAACAAACGCCGCTAAATATTTCCTGTAGATGCTTAAAAAACGTGCACATTGACGGTGAATTCTGGACTACATTGTGAACTTCATTGTGTACTTTTCGTAACATCTAATTTTTACGAGGTGGGTCATTAGCTCAACGCTCAACCCCCAACCTGGAGGACCAGGACATACACTATGGACAATTTAGCTTACCCAATTCACCTATAGTGCATGTGTTTGGACTGTGGGGGAAAACGGAGCACCCGGAGGAAACCCACACCAACACGACAAGAACATGTAAACTCCACACAGAAATGCCAACTGCCCAGCCGGGAATTGAATCAGCAACCTTCTTGCTTTGAGGCGTCAACGCTACAAACTGCGCCACCAGTGTCACCCTTGCGTGTATATCAATTAAGTAAAATGTACAGTATATAAGCATTTACATTTCTGCTTACTAATTTAACTTTTCTCTTTCGTCAGATGGGTTCAGGCAGTGCCACTGTCCTGCTGCGCTTCAGCAAACAAGCAAAATCACCACCTTGTGTCATTTAACCTATATCGACCAATCAGGGCGGATGTCAGGACAGAATTTCAAGCACAACCAATCATTTTAAACAGAGACATGGTAAATAATTTAAAGAAACTAAAATTTTAAGTTCAGAGAACTCAGAGAACATCTACATTTAATATCGTTAAAGAGGGTTAATATGTATTAAATAGATTATAAATCTTACCATTTCGTGAGTGAGTGCATATTGTGTGCTTCTGAATGGCTGCATTTAAATTTATGTCGTGTTTCGTTTGGTGCAAGCAGCCAAATTGCTCAGCACTGCGTATCTCTTCATGAAGCGTGTTGTTAGGACACGTGGTAACAGTGTAACCTGCTCACCTAATGTTTAAGTTCGTAATATTTATATTATTTGCTAATTAATAACCTCATGTGGAACTGAATCTGTCTCATTTTGGAGTTCATATGATACTGTCCACCGGACATTTTGCTCATGGATGCATGCTTTCAGAGCCTTTCTGAATGAATGAATGAATGAATGAATGAATGAATGAATGAAATGAAATACGCGGTTCTCCACCAAGGCAACCTGAAGTGCTGAAATATAATTAGCTAAACTGGCATTGGGCAGGTTAAAAGAGCATAAACAAAGAGAAAACACATTTTCCACGGAAAACACATTTTTAAAGCAGAATATCTGATTTCAGCATTGTTTTTCAAATGAACAGGAATGTTTACCTGGCATGTTTCTTAAAAATCTGCAAACATATAATAATATTTTTATGGTTTAGCAGAGTCAAAAACGTACAACACCTTTAAATAAATGTCTGCTTTTTGAGCTGCTTAAGGATTAATTTTAGTTGGATAAGGCCCTCATATCAGATCAGAAGATAATCAACAATCAAGACAAATACAGTGAAATTTCACATATTCAGGAGTTATTCACATATTATTCACATATTCAGGAGAGAACAAGGAATGCAGACAAAATACATCTTCAGTCTGACAGCATCAAAAAAAGTCACAAGACAGCAGTCAGCCTTCAGTGAGCAGCGAGGTATACCCTGATGCTGTGAGGGTGTATGCTATGGTCTGTTCTGTTATGCAGAATTGAGGATCACCCCAAAATACAAAGTGAGACAGAGCTTTAAAGACACAAAGCAAGCTAGACTTTGTGACAGATATTCCAATGCCTCAATGCAAACAAATTGCTGACTAATGTAAGGTTAACAATGATTTTTGGTTACACCTACTGTATATTATTTGGACTATATTTGAATTCTTCCTATTGACTCTGACGATTCTGAGGAAACTAAATTGGTTGATGCTTTCATGTTCAAAGCAACGTGACACTTTTTTTATACTGAACTTATCAAATATGAAACCATTCAAAACATGACCAAACTTGAAATAAACTGTGAGCAATGTGTATTTTTGTAGCTTAATGCCTAGGTATTCACATTTTTTATTGTATGGCACCTTTAAGGAATACATCTGAAGCACATAAAATAAAATAAATGATCAATTCATACAGGGCAAGTCATATATATATAGCTGTATACAGATACAAACCCAGGTATTGTTCAGTACTCTATACCCACTGATACAGTAACCTGAGAACAAATTCATTAGTGTTAAATTTCGAGTGTTGCAGTAATTCAGAGTAAAGTGTTGAAATTCTAGAGTTAGATAAAGATAAAATAACCCTCTCAGTGTTAGAAGCTGATTTGCCTCCTTGTCATACAGAGTTGCATGTACCTAACGCTAATACAGTGTTGATAGCTACATCAGTGTTAAAACATAACACTGACTGGTGTTCAGATTATCTATTGTAGTGTTAATATTTTACACTATAAGAGTATGCTAATTAACACTCTCTCTGTTGATAATGTTAACTCTTTTAAAAGTTTTATTTTAACACTTTTATAGTGGTTCCCATATAAACTCTGAGGGAGTGTTAATTTCAACTCTAAGGTAGTTAAATCTACTATCTAAAATTTGCAGTGTACTGGAATCTGAATCAGTGTCAGGAAGGGATAAAGCGTATTGGAACATTCATTTATTCATTTTCTTTTCGGCTTAGTCCCTTTATTAATCCGGGGTTGCCACAGCGGAATGAACCGCCAACTTATCCAGCATTTGTTTCACGCAGCGGATGCCCTTCCAGCCACAACCCATCTCTGGGAAACACATCCATACATTCTCATTCACACACATACACTATGGACAATTTAGCTTACCCAATTCACCTGTACCGCATGTCTTTGGACTGTGGGGGAAACCGGAGCACCCGGAGGAAACCCACGCAACCACGGGGAGAACATGCAAACTCCACACAGAAATGCCAACTGACCCAACCGGGGATCGAACCAGCGACCTTCTTGCTGTGAGGCGAACGTGCTACTCACTACGCCACCGTGGCGCTCATATTGGAACATCTCAGATTTTAATCATTTTTTACTCACCTTAAAGTGGTTTTAAACCTTTATCATTTTCTTTCTTCTGAAAACTGAAAAACTGAAAACCTGTGACCACTGACTTCCAAAAACAAATGCAACAAAGATATATTATTTTGTGTTTAACAGAATAAACGAAGTCAAGCAGGTTTTAAAACAAGTAAAAGGTGTCACGATCACCTGCGATCCAGTCTGTGCAGATCGCTGGTAAACACACACACATCTCATGAACTACAAATCTGCTTGTAAAATAAACTACAGATCCAGTCATGCAACACACACAAATACCTGCTCCAAGTCAGCATTTGATTATACTCCCACAGCTGATGCTGCTCATGAACTGATTACCTGGACTATAAAATCACCACACATAAACACAGTCATTGCTGAGTCTTGTTTACTGTAAGTAACATTACAACACCTTTCCTTTGTCCTGGCCTACCGTGTTTTGTTCCTCACCTTGCTTGTCCGTTTATCCATGTCTGCTACCTGCCTTGTTGACCTTCTGCCTGTTACTTTGACTTCAATTCTGGATTGTCTGTATACATCTGTTTGCACCTGTATTGACCACTGCTTACCTGACTACACTAATAAACCTGTGTTTATTATCTGCGCCAAAGTTCTTGCTAACGAATGCATGAGGCCGTCTAAATTAATTCGACATTTGTAGACGACTCATCCTCAATACTGCAACAAGCCCAGAGCAGTTTTTGATCAGAAGGCGCAAAGGCTTACGTTTTTCAGTAAAACGTTTTTCTGTTTTGCTTTTATATTTTACATTAGGCTACTATTTGCGCATAAACATATCTAGATATAGTAATAAAAATACTGTTTGAAAACAACATTTGTCATCCTTACTGCAAACTTCTTACTGCAATCATTAAATGTGGAGGGCGCCTTACAGTATTTTCTGTGGGACAAGGGGGTCTTAGGTAAAAAAAAAAAAGATTGGGAACCACTGCAATAGAGCACCTTTAGGATGTGGTGGAACGGGAGATTCGCATCATGGATGTGCAGCTGACAAATCTGTAGTAACTGCATAATGGTTGACCAATCAGAACCAGAATATTTCCAGTACCTTGTTGAATCTATGCCACGAAGGATTAAGGCAGTTCCGAGGGCTAAAGGGGATTTAACCTGGAACTAGTAAGTTGTACCTAATAAAGTGGCCGGTGAATGTGTATCAGCAACATGTGACAATTAAATATAACATTATTTTTGTTTGATTAAAAAAAAAACGTGATGAAGATAATCTTAAAGAACCCAAATCAACAATGGAAGCCATAAAACATAAAAATTGGAAAAACACCTTGTCACTAATTTTTTATGGAATAAAACAAGTGTTCACAAACATTATCCCCAATTTTAAAATAAATGTTAACGGAAGAAATAACAGCAAACATTGTGCCACCAACTATGTCACAAGCTATTATCAAAGTTATACACAAAAAAGGTAAAGATCCCTTATACTGTTAGTTGGCTTTCAAATGATTACAAGATATCAGCCAAGGTCTTGGCAACAAGGCTAAATCCGTTCATGCAATTACGTACCCATCAAGAGCAGATGGGATTCATAGCAGGGTGGCAGCTTTCAAGTAATTTACAAAGACTATTCAATATACTCTATTCACAAGAATGTTCACATCTGGCAGAGGTGATATTGTCATTAGATGTTCAAAAGGCTTTTGACTGCATTGAATATAAGTATTTATTACATCCAACCTCAAGTTTTTGCACCTGGATCACTTAATGCACATCCAACCACTTGTATAAGACTATTTTCATTTACATAAAAATATAAGACAGGGCTGCCCTGTCTCCCTTTTTGTTTAAAATAGTAATAGACCCCTATCCATTTCTTTAGGTAAGAGGTATATTCCAGGAATAAATAAGGGTGAAAGCACAAACAGGATTTTGCTGTATCAGGTCGATCTCAAATACAATTACAACCCAGATATTCCCATAAAGTGATTAATAATAGAATATAATAGAAAAAAAAAATTAAGTATAAAAATCCAAATTAATAATAATGTTAGGCAGTTGGACCACAGTAAATTTCATATAAAATAAATCATGACTCTTTAAATACTTTTATTTCAATGATAAGTTTAAAATAAAGTCAGATAGTAAGGTGTAACTTCAATACATTAATGGAAAAAAAATAAACAGGATTTAAAATGAGTTTCCTTACTATTGCACTTGCAGGCAGAATGAACACAGTTCAGATGTCTATTTGTCAAAGCTTTTACTTCAATTTCAAATTGTCTCAGTTTTCATCGCCAAATCTTTCTTCAATGAGTTAGACAAACAGTAATGATGATGGAGGATTAGCATTAGTCAACTTTATGTACAGTATGTCATGTAATATTGATAAGACTGTCTATTGCACAGGGCATGGGAACCAGGAAAATGAAACTGCTTAAGAGGAAAATCTTGTGAGCCAGTATCTCCATAACCAATGTTCCATTAACAAGGACTTTAAATAAGGACAATGTTATTAGTTACAGTTACAGTTGCTTTGTGCCAATCCAGTTCCATCTATCTGCCAATCGTCCTTTTCCATTGTGGGGTCAAATTAGACGCTTTGGACACTTTTTCCCCCCAATTGGAATGGAATCATGAGCATAGTGTTTCCATGAAAGTTAAATAAAGTGGCCCACCTATTTTGTGTCAACACTGAGCTAGCCGCCGGGCCATTGTGTGCCTAAATATAATCAGGTAATTTGTAAAGTTGTGAGAGCAATCCTAAATGATGCCACACTCTATGATATTCTGATCTACCTCAGGATTTTGTAAGTGTAAATAGGATTTTTCCCTGTATCATTTTGAGTTTCTACTTTTACCACTACAGTTTTAAGTATTCGAATATGTGTGATCGCTGATGTGATCAGCTGAAAAGGAAATATGCAATAAAATTAAGGAATCTGAATAGTTCCTTAATAAATGCACTACTGTTAAAAAAAATTGTGATCCGTTTTTTTTGACCAAAAACAAAAGAAAGAGGATTTTTAAGGAGAAAAAAATGAATTAATTAAACTGAAGTTTAAAATAATTTGTTATTAAATGGAAGTAATTCAATTCATTTTATTATAAACAAATTATCTGTGTGTGTACCTACTCAGATTATGATTACTGCAGCGTGAGTAGGCTGCTATTATTTTGAGGCAGTTGTAATGTCTGATACGTCAATGAGTCATTTCTGGATATAGGAAATATGATTACACTTAGACATTTTGTACTTTTATCATCCTTGACAGATAATATTCACCATGCCATGTGTCATTCTCATTGCATAGGTGTGCCTGGAAGTTCGACTGTAAACACATTTACTTGCATTTATAGCACAGCAAACAGTATGCAAATAGTGCTGGAAAGCAAATGTGTATCTTGGCTGTAAGTAAATAACTATAGTAGGTGCACTGACTGTGGTGTTCATTTATGTTCAGCCATTCATTCCAGTGTGTTCACCACATATTCACTCTTTTCAATGATTCAACAAAATCAAAAGAAGAAGTTCCTGGAATTTTCTCAACAGTACAGGATGTCATGTCACATGTTCTCTTGACGCCGTCTCTACACCTCTATGCTTAATTATGAATCACACATGCTGCATTATCGGTTTTAATATTTGTGTTAAATCTATGTAATTACTATGAAAAGATGTAAAAGCAGCAATTGTGATTCATAAAAAGATGTAAATGAAATGTACAAGCTCCCACCCTAATCAAACACACCTGAACAAGGTATACTTGAAAAATCCAAGCAGGTGTTTTGAGACAAGTTGGAGCTAAACCCTGCAGGACACTGGACCTCCAGGACCGAGATTGGTGATCCCTGATCTAGATATAACATGACATTTTGTATAACATATTATTTTTAAATCACGATTCACGCTATTAACAAACCATTAACTATGACTTTTAGCTTATTAGCTCATAATTAGTTGCTTATCTATAGTTATAGGTAATAGTTTAGGTTTTGGGTAAGATTAGAGATGTAGAATAACATCGTATTTTATAGCTACTAATAAACAGCTTATATCTTAATAATACTCACAAAATTATTTTTGCTGCTTGTTCCAACTACTTATTTACTTTCTACCTAAAGTTGATTTAATGAAAACAATTAGGTTAATGGATCTGCGTTGTAACAACATGAAGGAATTGTGTGAAAGCCTGCATTTTTTTACAATAGCAAGTAATAAGCCAGTATAGTTAATAGCATGAATTAAGAAAAAAAAAAAGGGTTACTGAGAGTTTTTATATTTTGCCCAGCCCTATTTTAAAACTACTCAAAGTAAGCCCAGAAATTACATTATTAATAACAATTTAGTAATCATGAATAATCTAATCTGACAAAAGTTCTTACTCTATTATTGCTGGATAAGGCTAATTTTAAGAAGCTGTAAAATAACTTATTCACACAAGTGACACACATCAATGGAATTCTGTATAAATGTGGCAAATTGCAATGTTGCTCGGCAACTGTAATTAACTAATCTCTGCTTTACATCACACCTTTAATAACAAGCTATTCTATGTCTGGACTTGTTTAAGAGATATCTCATTCTATTTTCATTCAGATTTCTGTATGTGTTTGACACTCTCAAGTGCACATGGAATGTTTGCTTTGCACTGCAAAAATAAAATGCTTTTTAAGGGTTTTTGTCTTATTTCTAGTCCATACATTTAAACAAATGATGAAAAGTTCTTATTGAGGCAAGCAAAATAATCTTATTTAAAGCAAGATTTGTTTGCTTACCCCATTGGCAGATTATTTTTGCTTGTTTTAATGAAAAACTTAATTTTGACTTAATCTTTGTGAAATATTTTTGCTTGTTTAGAAAATGCTTCTTAATTTAAGTAATTTTAGATATTTGAAATTAGGAATTTTTAGAAATTTGTGAAACTGCAACCATATAAACATTTTGTCATAAATTATAAGACTGAAATATTAAAATTATAATATATATATATATATATATATATAAAAAAAAAATATATATAT
>CAIGQQ010000153.1:4535151-4551347 GCA_903798035.1 Danio albolineatus
ATATATATATATATATATATATATATATATATATATATATATATATGATTCTTGAGGTTTACTTTTTTGTTTGTTTGTTTATTTAATTGTTTTCCGCACACATGTGACCCACATATTACTTGTGCATTGCTTAAACCTGCAGAGAAAATAGCAGAGTTAAACACAGAGTCAATCTCTTTGAAGTACTTTAAAAGCCTCAGCATTATATGTATAGGAGCAACTGACTTACACATAATAATGAAGAAAGAATAGTTGTGGACAAAAATATTAATATTTATAAAAATGAAGGCCTACCATACTTGATGTATAGCTTTATTCAAAATAAAACACACAAATTCTATATCCCTCATTTTGTTGTCCTTATGATGTAATGTCACGCACTTCCTTTCCTTTTTCTTTTTGCAGCTTTATTAAATACATGGTAAAAAATATATTTGCTTGTCTCACATGGTTACCAAAAATTTTAGTTATAATTTTGGTCTAAAATTCGATATTATCAATGTCGGATTTAGGCATGGGCAATGTGTAAGATCACCAAGGGCAGCATCTTGATAGGGGTGGCATAGACCCTGCAAAGATTACTGAAATGAAAATTATAAATATTTTTAAAAGAGTTTGTCATCTGGCCAATCTGAAGGATTAAACTGTAGAGATTCTTATTTTATTAGCACCACAAGAAAGATGAATGAATTTACAATGAATTGTTTTCATTATCAAAAAAGCAGGGGTGACTAACAACTACTAAACGAATGAAGTGCATCCAATTGAATAATGAACGTGATTAAGTTGTAAGTTGTGAGAAGTTACTCTGAGATGTTTTATGTGAAGTTAAATTGAGTCTAAAAGGATGTAGTCTCAACCTCAGATGTTACGCCAAGCAAAATCTAAACGTCTGATGCATACGGCACACTTTTCTGGATATGCTTTAGCAATCATTTGTTGTCCTATGATTAGTGTAAATGTACAGGATTTTCAAGAGTCGAGTGGGCAGCAATCTTAATCAGCTGGCCTGGAAACAAGCCTGCGGATAAAAAAGCTGCAATGTTTATATTGATGACGGTGCGCATTAATAAACTTATAGTTATTGTGAGGATAATTTTGTGACATTAAGCATTTATCAATTTGGCTTAAATGCTGGATTATTAAAAGTGTGTAATAATACTCGACAAACACGGTACGCTTATATTGTCTTTTTTTCTTATATATATCTTTCTTATAAATATTTTGTAAATTTGGTCACAAAGATAAGAGAAAGACTTTGCTCAAAAGAGCAACTTTTTTTATTTGTGTATATTCATAAATGCAATAAATCCTTGCTACAAATAAAAAAATCACTAAGCCATCTGTCAGTCTGCCTGATCTTTAAGTACAAATGCATCGCATCATATACATAATAAAAGAATTTCAGAACAAAAATCCTTCCAGAAAATCCTTTCTGGAACACGCTGAAAATCCGATAATTGAAAGTGAAAGTACTGAAGTCTGTGATGAAGAACCCTGTCAGTCTAGAACATGCAGACATGGATCTCTGGAGTTTACCAAGAAGGGGGACAAAATAAATGCCCAATCCCAGTCTGATTTCATACCCCAACCCCTAAGCCTAAGAGCATCCTCACACTATGTACAGTTGCCTTGAACCAGGCAGAAGCACGCTTGTCCCCCTCCCGTCTCCCCCGACGGCCCGCAATCATATTACATTCGGGCCTGAGCATGCCTACGTCATCAATGATGTGCTGTTCAGTTAAGAGAAATGCTCTCGCTCAGCACAGTGGAGATTTCTTTATATCATTATATCGTTTTAGTCGTTTGATATGCAGTGACACACAGTCAAATATTTCACCGAACAGATCAGCCACTTTTGACGCTCATAAACATCCTAAAAAATCCTCATGCTGCAGGAATTAGAAGGTTTACTAAAGGTGCAGCTGTCATGCAGTGAGGGGTTTGCGTCTTTAATAATCTATGAAAGTTTGCATTCATTAAACAGTAAAAATTATTAATACATCCATATGAAACAGTCCCCAAAAATCACGTCTCCTCTTCAGTTTCAGGATCAGGTGCACTTTGCACTCGCAATACAAGCGTACCGCGCCAAAGCCCAAGTGAACCGCACTCAGGCACAACTCTTCCAACCGGGCCAGGGCGGGCCAACTAAACCATGCCTGAGCCAGATTCAGAGCACTCACACTTCTCAAATGATCTGGGAAACGGGCCTGGGCATGGTCCAGATAGCATAGTGTGAGTACGCCCTAAGTCTACTAAGCCTTCCACTAAGCCTTTTGCTGCTGTTCCAAACTTCCCAAATTCACCTCTTGCAGAATTCCTTGTTTCTCTTTGCAGAACTTCTCAGGTGTATTAACTACCTAAACAACAATTTAAAGAACAACCTCTACACAACAACAACTCAGAGAAAACATATTTTATCCTGTCTGGGAAGGAGGAAGTTGCAAAAATGTTGCCTTTCAGATCCAGCATTGGAATTGGATGACACTGTCAGAGGCAGCCAGCAGGTGGCCAATAGCTGGGAACGATATGTGCATATTCCAGGTTTAGAATTGTGTCTTTAATATTTCGTATGCACTATTTACTTTCGAATCTAATTTCAAACTAACCACACATGGTGGTAAAACATAAAGACCAAACACAAATCACAATGTATTGTCTATTAGAGGGATACAATGCTAGTATTAGCTCTACTTTTAAAAGATCTGAGTGTTATATTAGACAGCAATTTAACTTTTGAAAAAGTGACTCCCATGTCACAAAAACCACCTTCTTGCATCTGACAAACAGGGGCGTAAATCCTGCGGGGGACAGGGGGGATATGTCTCCTCCCATCCGAGGGTTGTCCCCCCCTCCCAAAAACAAAAAGTTTAAAAAATTGGACTGTATTGTGAAAAATATATGTGTATACCTAAAATAATTGTATATGTAGAAAAGAAAAACGCATTTCGCATTTAAAATGCGTTTAGAAACTATTGAGTTCCCCCTCCTCTTTCTCACAGTGGTTTGGTCCACTGCCTTTCCCGGTTCATCTCCTAGTATGTGCAGCGCACACACACAAGTCAGGTGTGTGTGGCCCGACGCCTCGGCTCAGTTCTAGATGTTCGCCAGTGAGGAGGGTACTTTATTCACTTTAAATAAAGTGATTCTCTTTAAGGTTGCTGATACAGACTCAGTTATGAATTATTTGCGGTAAAAATGCTGATTGCCGATTTATTTTCCTTGTGTCTGCTATATTAGCGATTGAAATATTACCCAATCTAGTTAACGCGTTAGCTTGTTGCAAAGTGCATTGCAGCTAACGCGCCAAATTTGCTATGCAATGTTTTATTTGTGACGAGTTGGCATAATGTTAACAACATAAACGGCCACAATTAGCATATTTTGTAGCTGTGCTTTGCTAAATGAGCACTGTACTACTCACCCCACTGTATTTCTGTATCAATTTCCATTCTGTTCGTACATGACAGTTAATTCCAAACTACAACTTTAACCTTTTTATAATTTCTTGTTTTTATTGTTGTGATTATTTTTATAGTTTTATGTACTTCATGTAAAGCACTTTGAATTACCATTGTGTTTAATCTTGCCTTGCAGTGACTAGATAAAGTGACAGAGAAAAGGAAAGTGGACATAAGATCATTATTCAGCGCACTTAAACACCAATAAATACAAAAAGTTCACATATTAAGGCAATTTGGCTTTAAGAATAGGTGATTATGTAAATTCTAATGTCACAATATCATTCACAGGCAAAAGAGAAGGAAAATATTGAGGCAGAGCAGGGTCAGTCAGATGTACAGTGTCAGGTGAGGGGGTAAAGGGACAATGACAGAGTTTTTATTTGAATGAGCAGTTTCTTTAATGTTTTAGAGTTGTGGCTGTTCAGCAGATGAACCTCACAGGCTCACCTATTTACAGTATGATCTGTCGATTTAACAAGTGTAATGTAAACAAGTGAGTTATTATTAGTCTCCATGCTGAAATAATAATGATAGAGCCAAAGTTTTTAACTGGGGACATATCTTTAGGAGTATAATTTGACTGTATTATTTGTGTCCCCCTCAAAAAATTACTCAAGGGAAATTTTATATTTATTGTCCCCCCCCTAGTGTTAAATGAGATTCACGCCCTTGCTGACAAATATCGCTAAGTTACGAAGTATGCTATCTATCTCAGATGCAGAAAAGCTAGTTCATGCTTTTGTGACTTCTAGGCTGGATTACTGTAACGTTCTATTCGCTGTTTGCCCAGAATCCTCTATAAATAAACTTCAGTTAGAGCAAAATGCAGCTGCAAGAGATCTTACCAGGTCAACTAAATATGACCGTATCACCCCAATTTTATCCTCCTTACACCGGCTGCCTAGGCTCCTTATTGGTTATAAAATATTGCTTTTTACCAATAATGCTTTAAATAATCTGTCTCCTGCTTATCTAACCAACTTTCTGTCTCACTACAATCCAACTCACCCCTTAAGATCTCTAAACTCAGGGCTTTTGGTAGTACCCAAAATAGCAAAGTCTACTAAAGGAGGCAGACCCTTCTCATTTATGGCACCTAAACTCGGGAATAGCCTTCCTGATAATGTCCGAGGCTCAGACATACTCTCTTAGTTCAAAACTAGATTACACATGCATTACATAATGCATGATGCAAAAGTGTGCTCTATGTAGGTGAGTAGGCTTGACAAAACACATTTTGATATAAATACTTTGATGCTTTATATGTATGTTTCTATGTTAGTATATACAACTCCTATCTTCATTTATAGCACTTAATTTTCGTATTGACATTTAATATCTCCTATTCATATAGATAACGAAGAGCTGCTATATTAATTAGTTTCTTTGTTACCTATTTTCACCTGGGAAGCCCATCCCAAGGCCTCTAGAGATTGTCCAGCATCACTCAATGGGATGCAAGACATGAGAAGAGATGATGCCAATCATCAAGGACTTCAAGGACAACACATACACGTAATACACTACTACATTAAACATGTACACATAGACATCCCTTATATGCTGTAAAACTGTAAGTTAACTGTGTTTATATATAACAACTTGTACAGTATTTAAAACTTTAACTTAATCTGATTGTAATGCAATAATGTGCACCTATTGTGAAGCTGCTTTGAAACAATAAATTATTGAAAAAAGTGGTATACAAATAAACTTGAACGAATGAAAAATAAATGTTGAATTATTGAACTATACGCAAGAATTCAGACAAACAAGATTGTGTATTCTGTAACATTCACAGAGACTTCAACTATAAAACCAGTTTTGGAGGTCATTGTCAGTGGTCTTTTACGCATGGTTCTTAGCATGAGAATAAAAGACAAACAGTAATTAATTTATTCAGTGATCAAAAGGACTTATTAAAAGTTGTCAACAACTGATATAAGCTTTAACAAAGAACAAAGCCATTCCTGGGGTTACAGTATCATAATCTCTTATGGCATCTTGAATGAAGGCATCTGTTCATGTTAAAAAAAAAACTTAATTCCAACTTCAAGTGAGACTTGAAATTTCCACAATGGTTGTTTTCCCGATTTAACACTGACTGTTGCAGTGCTTATTTAAAAAAAATGAGGATGCTTTAAGTTAGGAAACTTGCAGGATATTTCCAGGATTTCTAAAATATCAAAGCAGGAAGCCTAGATTTCTTGTGACGACTTTAAAGGTTAGCCCAACGCAGACTGAAAAGAGAGTGATAATGGAGATAACCTCATAATCAATAATGAATATGAGACAAAAACACATCCAGCTAAACAGAAAATAGAAAGAAAAATTCATTTTAAAAAGTGAAAATTAACACAGAGTACACTTTTAAAGAAAACAGCTTGGTTAAAACGCTGACCAACAGAGGCAAGTTTCCCGAAGACACGTTCATCTGAGAAGTCACTTATGACAAAGATCTTAATATAAAAATCAGTTATCTGAACAGTCTAAAAATCATTCTGTAGTCAGCACATCTCATTCAAATTGGAAAGAACATATCCTTCAGTTTCCATTATCTTACAGTCACAAGATGATCACACACACTTAAAATTCACATTATCCCAGAGGCTATTCGTCACGTATTCAATACAAAATTGCACATGGGCTCCTTTTAAGAAGAAAAAAAAATGTGGTTTAAGGTGGTTTACCACACAAGCATTCAAAAACGGTTAAAGATCCTGAAAAATTAGCGTTTAATACTATATGTTAGTTTACTTGTTTGCAGCAGATAGCAGTGTTTCAAACTCTCTTTTCTATATTACATTAAAGTTTCTCAACAGATAAAAGTCTACTGAAAAAAAAAACGGTTTGATTACTTGACACACCCATGAAATAAAAGTAAAACAAAGCACTTTTGCTATCTTTGTGGGATTAACTTGCATTATTTTAGAGCACCAAACCTACATAAATCACCTGACACTTAAGATAAGCAAAAATAAAAATGTAAATATTAAAGTACTAAAATATTAGTTTAATGTTTGTCATATAATTGTTAGAGCTAAATGCCAATTTATCTCAAATATAAATATATAAATCAGATGCTAAATATCTTGCTTATCTTATCTTAAATACAGTGATGCGGTAACTAAGTGTAGTAAATGATATCAATGCAGAATCTGTAGACAAATTACATTGAATGATGAAACTTTCACTTAGTTTATATCACAGCTTATCAAATGTCCACTTGAATTTTAAGTAAGGGAAGAATAAATCCAGGCAGTTGTAGTTGTTTTTTTCTTTTAATTCTTTGTTTTAACTCATTTCAATCTGTTTTTATCCGTTGTTTTATTCATTCATTCATTCATTTTCTTGTCGGCTTAGTCCCTTTATTTATCCGTGGTCGCCACAGCGGAATCAACCGCCAACTTATCCAGCATATTTTTTACCCATCTCTGGGAAACATCCATACATACACATTCACACTCATACACTATGGACAATTTAGCTTACCCAATTCACCTACACTACATGTCTTTGGACTTGTGGGGGAAACCGGAGCACCCGGAGGAAACCCACGCAACCACGGGGAGAACATGCAAACTCCACACAGAAATGCCAACTGACCCAGCCGGGGCTCGAACCAGCGACCGTCTTGCTGTGAGGCGAACGTGCTACTCACTACGCCACCGTGGCGCCCCCGTTTTTTTATTATTTGATTTAATTTTCTTATACTTCAATTTTATTTCTGCTTATGTAAAGCACTTTGAATTGGCACTGTGTATGAAATGTGCCATATAAATAAACTTGCCTTGCCTTGCCTTGCATTGCCTTATAAAGTACTGTTAGGCAGTTGTAATCACAAAATAAAGCACGACATATTGGGCTGTTTTATAAGACTAAAAGGGTTTATTCTACTGAAACAACAACCTGGATGTACTTTATCCCACTTATTACATAGCTACCTGCCACAAAACATAAAAGTTAGACACACAATGTTGTTCTGAGCCATATTAATAGTTCTTTAATAATTAAAAGCTGACAAAAACCAAAAAGGCTGAGTGGAACTGATGGAGCATACACTAACCTGTGCATTATTTAGCCATAAGATAGTACCAAACCGTCAAAAACACAAAGCTGACAGACACTAAACCAGTACACAAATCTATGTATTATTCAGTCACAACACTTTATATGTTGAGGCACACTATTATAAACGAACTAGTTAAAAACATTAAGTAGTTAGTCCTATTGTACCTCAACAACAACCATAACATAACTACAATTTTGCAAATTATTAGCTAATGATTACTTCAGTTGAAAATGCATGTGAATTTGGTGAATTGGAATCATTAGTTAATAGAATATGTTATAAGGGAATTAATGAATTACAACAATTTATAGATTACTTGAAGTTTGAATCATGCAGAACGTTCGTTGATTGCTCACAGTAATTATTAGTAAATGGTTTAACACATGAGTTATAATAATTAATGATTAGCTAATGAACTATCTGTGCATTAGTTAAGTAATGATCGATGCATATTAGTGCACTCATTTTGTAAAATGTTACCCAAAAGTCGCCTTGTTACTTTTAATACTTGAAAAACAAAACATTTTTCTCATAATATAAAAGGCAGAATTTTCTACACATCCATAAGAAAACAAATGTATACTAAAAAAATACAATAAAATAAATCAAAGACATTGAAATTGAATTCTTTTTGTGTATGGATCACATGCAAATTTAATTTGACGCATTTTGAAACACAAAAGCAACTAAGATTTTTAGTTTCATAGTCTGCTACATAGTGCTTATCTTTTGATTGAATCTCGTTATCTAGTTATGTAATCATGATAGTAATTATGGTTCTTAAAATCACAATACAATCTTGTATTTCTTGATGCCGAGAACGGTCTAGTGAAAATATAAACAAAGAAAAGGCCCTTGCTATAGTCC
Source organism: Danio albolineatus (assembly GCA_903798035.1). Lineage (NCBI taxonomy): Eukaryota > Metazoa > Chordata > Actinopteri > Cypriniformes > Danionidae > Danio > Danio albolineatus. The sequence continues at coordinate 4,543,558 of CAIGQQ010000153.1, forward strand.
TTTGATGGCCAATGAAATGCTGTGAAAACAAAGCACATGCAATATCATGCAATCTTAATAGACCACTTCAAAGTTTCATGCAGGTATTAACACACCTTTTCCTTTGTATTTTCCTTAGCTATCTTTGTGAATTGCCTATTTCAGCGCACCTGTTTTGAACAAACTGCCAGACAATGCAGACAATGTGTAACAAAGTAGTTTGACTGAACTAAACAAACAATTCACAATACCAACGACTACAAAAATGGGTCTCTGTTTAGACTATGAAAATGTAGTTATACGAAAATGTTTGTCAACCATATAGAAAGATTTATCCTTACCAGAAAACAGTGTCAGATTCACATCTGTTGACCATCTTGTAACAAAAAATAAAAAGTCAATTATTAGCCTCCTGAATTTTTAGCCCCCCTGTTTATTTTTTTCCCCAATTTGTGTTTAAAGGAGAGAAGATTTTTTTCAACACATTTCTAATCATATTAGTTTTAATAACGCATTTCTAATAACTGATTTATTTTATCTTTGCCATGATGACAGCACATAATATTTTACTAGATGTTTTTCAATACACTTCAATACAGCTTAAAGTGACATTTAAAGGCTTAACTAGGTTAATTAGTTTAACTAGGCAGATTAGGGTAATTAGGCAAGTTATTGTATAACGATGGTTTGTTCTGTAAACTATCGAAATAAGAAAGAGCTTAAAGGGGCTAATAATTTTGACCTTAAAACGGCTTTTAAAAAATAAAAAATAAAATATTTTATTCTAGCCAAAATAAAACAAATAAGACTTTCTCCAGGAGAAAAAATATTATCAGACATACTGTGAAAATTTCCTATTATTAAGCATAATTTGGGAAATATTAAAAAAAAAAAAAAAAAATGAAAGGGGAACTAATAATTCTGACTTCAACTGTATATCCATTCACATGTATGTCATGACATGTTTGAAGGAATTGTTTCTTAAAGAAGTTGCCCACCAAAATGCTTATAACAAAAATCAGTTCAAAATCAGTTTACCAAAGCAACCTGTTTGACCTGTTTTAACCAGCACTGCAAAATAACATCATTTGTTTATTATCAGGCTAATCTCTGGTAATAAAGTCTAAAAACTTAACTATGCACTTGACTATTTATTCCATTTATAATGCTAGCTGTGATTTTAAACACAGAATTAAAAATTCCAGAGTTTTCCAAAAATATAAGTGGAAAACTCATGTTCTTCACATGGAGATTTTTGGAATTAATATATAACTGTCTGGATCCAGTCTGGACTTGGAGGGTAAAATTGTGATTTTGGCAATGTGACGCTCCCTCACTATAAAAACAACTTATGTGACGAGAACCATGAGGCCAGTAATGATCTTTCATAATACATATATGAAAAAATATAATCATAAAACATAAAACTACAGTGTCTGATCCATACATGCCTGGGCTGATTATGAAATTACCAACTTACTATTAGACCAGAGGACATCAAGTGCCAACAGACAATACCTTGACCTAAAATAGGGGTATCCAATCCTGCTTATGGAGAGTCAATTTACAGCAGAACTTAGACATAGGCAAAATTAAACCCAATTGAACCAGATAATCAAGGTTTTCAGGATCACATTTAGAATCTCAGTAAGTGTGATAGGCACAGTCTCTAGAGAAAAGGTCCACCAGAACCTGCCTAAAATGCAATATACTGCATTTCAGTTGCATGGGGATTTGGGACATTACGTTACCAGAAGCTCACCTGTAAAGCAGTTGTTACTCACTGCAGGTCACAATATTTACTATAAACGTGCACAGCATAAGTAGAAATTGTCAATGGGTGTGCTTACTTGTGAGCCAAAACAACTTTGTAGGGCTTTTGTAAGGCTGCACGATTTTGGAAAAAAAACTGGCATTGCAATGTTTGTTTTTCAGCGATATATCTTGAAATATGATTTCAGTTAATCCATATAAATAAAACAGACAGCATTTCATTTATTTATTTTTTGGTGTGAGTCAAATGTAAATAATAACATTGCATAGTACTTACTGTGTAAAAGGTTAAATACATATAATCAAATGTTATAATTTCTTATACACAAATGGTTTATATCCACTTGAAATCGCATGGTCTCTACAACTATAATTCCATTTAGAATTCCTATGGGCCGAATAAACTGAAACTGAACTTGACACTTCATATTCTGCGATGTGACTACTGCGGATTTGCACATTACGATATCAATGTTGAAATGATAAACTGTGCAGCCATAAAATTAAGTTTACCACCTCAACAACTGTGTTTAAGTCTTCCTAATAAATATGAATGCATGAGATACAACCCCCCACCCCTATTAACACCGGAAGCGTTAACAAATCACATTTATACAAATCACATTAATTTATTCAATTTCACTTAAATGCCCCAACCTTTTCAGAATTGAGGTTGTAGAAATTGTAACCTAATAAAAAAAGTGCCAATTACAAATCTGGAAAATTCAAGTAAATTAATAAAAGCTAAAAGCGAGTAAATCATAGAAATTTTAAAACAAATGCTATAAGGCAAACCTACTTTAAATATTTATTGCACTAAATTGAAAAGTTATATAGTCAAGCCCAAAATTATTCATATCCCTGGCAAATTCTGACTTAAAGCTACATTCATTTATTTATTTATTTATTTATTTATTTATTTATTTATTTATTTATCTGAAAAAAAGACAGGCTTTTCCCAAATATGATAAAATGATGTACAAGAAGCCTCATTGGAAAAAACACATTTTTAAACATTTATTTACATTTAAACAAAAAGTGGCATGTTCAAAATTATTCATACCCTTTGCAAACTGTCATAGTCTATAGAAAAATCTAAAGCTCTATACCATTCCGAATAGTCCAAGCTGTTCTAAAGCATCCTTATTACCGATATTCATTGAACCGCTGTTTTAATCAACTCAGCAGATAAAAAACAGAAGCTTTGGGACACCCTGGGGAATGGCTGGACACATGGCCACCGAAAGCCTCCTTTCTAAGGACAAAGATGCTTTGACTAAACAGACCCTGGAACCACCTCCAACCAGGCTCAGAAAGAAGAGCAGTTCAATTCAATGTAATTTTGGTTCAGCTACCATTAACAATAAAGTCAACCGAGATATTCATATTTAAATAATAACTTATTATTATTAAGTATTAATATTCATGATTATATGAGCCTAAATACGCTAGACCTGTCAACTAAGAACAGAATGTTCTTAAAACTGCAACATTATTGTAGGGAAATGCATCCTCCCTTGCTGTGTGGGAAATAATTTCTTGAGACACTTTTGGCCCCTTGGTACCAACTAAGCATTGTTTAAGCACCACAGCCAAGCAGAGTAGTTGACCATGTCCATCCCTTTATGCGAACAGCGCAGCAATCTTGTGATGAGTACTTCATAATGCAGCATGTCACAAAACTCAGAATGGTGTCAAACATCCTCCACTCACCAAATCTTGTTCCAGTAAAGAGCAACTTTGGAATGTTGAGGAAAGGAAAATTCACATCATGTATAGCAAATACAAGATGTAATCAAGGCAATATGGACTAAAATCTCAAAGGAATGTTACACCTTGTTGAATCTTTGTCAGGTATCTGAAGGCAAATGTCCAATATTGTACTAGCACAGTGTACCTAATAAAGTTGCCAGTGAGTGTATGTTGAGATACCTTTCCAATCAGCTAAGCAGATATTTGCAATGTACTTGACTGAAACACATTATTTCACTATAAATAATACAGTTTTTTCACTGAAATCAGGAGATATTCTATTAATTTATGTACAAATAATAGATTCATACGTTAGCTATTAGCATAGCTAATACCTTTACCTAATACCTTATCTCTCATCAAACTATTTGCAGTATGATAGCTTAAACTAGGTATGCACAAGTCGCTAGTATTATAATCAAGCTAATAGGCTGCCAAAACAGTAAGGCATTAAAAAAAAAAAAGAAATCACAAGGACGTCTCTTCACCATGCAGACTCCCTCTGGCTTGCCCAGACTAATGCACAAACCACACCCAAGCGTCACAAACCCTGCCAGAGAGGTCGAACCATGAATTATCTATGGAGATCAGATATCGGAGAAAGCCAAGAATGACGGAGAGAAGAGTTCACAGGGAACACACAGTATCTATATTGAGCACATGAATCAGAATGTTCTGTAAAACAGCAAACCAGCCTGTAGAAGCCTACTAACTACTTTCAGAAATAATTAATTAATAATCACTTTAGACAAAAACATTTCTAATCACCTTCTTATCATTAAAGCCATATCAAAGAGTTAGTCAGCATGGTCATTATTTGCATCGTAGACTAGATTAAAAGCCATCTATAAGCAACCTGTGTGACGCAATAACTCATGGATCATTAATGATTATGAGACATCATTACTGGCCTCATGGTTCTCGTCACATCAGTTGTTTTATAGTGAGGGAACGTCACATTGCCAAAAGTCCATCATTACCAGTTTCTGACCTTCAGACCATTAAAACGCTGCAAAAATGTTATATCGTCTGCTTGAACTGTTCTTATCACACAAAGGCCACATTGCCGTCATACTGAAATTACATCAATTGTTTTGTGTTGTTTCAGTTGACATTATCAGTTGACATTGTAATGGAACAATCCTCCTTGCTTCAAAACAATGTGTTAAAAAACATTTTTAATAGGAGAGAAATGCATATTAAATTGCAAATGATAAAAGTTTATTAGGAAGCAATACTGCAAAGGATGTTGTATGTCTACATACAGAAAAGTATATGTTTTAATCTTCTGCTCACTAGGCTTGCATTTATTTGATCCAAGTACAGCAAAAACACTAACATTGTGAAATATTTTTATTGTTAATAAATGTTTGCTATTTTAATATATTTTAATGTGTAATTTATTACTGTGATTACAAAGCTTGATTTTTCTAATAATTACTCCAGTCACATAATCCTTTGGAAAACATCATAATTTGATGATTTGCTGTTCAAGAAATGTTTCTTGAATAAAATATTTTATTATTATTATTATTAGTAGTAGTAGTAGTAGTAGTAGTAGTAGTAGTAGTAGTAGTAGTAGCAGTAGCAGGAGCAGCAGCAGCAGCAGCAGCAGCAGCAGCAGCAGTAGTAGTAGTGAGAAAATATTACAGCTTTAGACTATATTCATATAGAAAGTTTATTTTAAATGATAAACAAACATATTTCTAATGTGTACTCTTTTGCTGTACTTTGAAATTAAATGTGTTTGTGTGTGTGTCCAACCAAAACAGAATAGTGTCCAAAATTATGATTAATAAACACACTAAATACACTAATACACTATACAATCATTGATGTAATAATAATATTAATATTAAAGTGTTTATTTGATTCATGAACAATACAGTTTGTAAAGTAATATTTTCTGGCATTTAGTAAGAGACTTGCTTTGTTTACCAAATAAGTGGAGCTAATTGGATTTGCATTGTAAATATTAAATAAAAGTTTAAAACGTATTATTTTTATGTGATTTTTTTAGTCGTGATACTCTTAAAATCATTCTACATAAATTCACAGATTTTTTACAAAATTCCCAGAGAAAGTAGCAAAAAGTCTGCAAATTCTGTCTGGCCCCAAGTATGGATTATTGTTAACCAGGAGCTTGTAGATGGCACATTTAACCATTGTGGATTTAAAGTTTATCATTTGCATTAGTTTTTTCTGTTAAAGATTTCAAGTGAGTTAAAAGAATTTAGGCACAATAAACAATAACATTTGATTGACATTTAGATTTTTTAATTTATGTGAGAAACTGCCAATAAGCGTTACCAGAAAATGTAGCAAAGCACTTATTTTTCCCCTAGAAAAGGGTGATTTATTTTTAAAATGTAATTTTAACTTGTTTGTAATAATTTTCTTCTATGAATTTACCCCAACCATTTTAAAATAATGAATTCTAATAGATATATTCAATCCATCTAATGAAATTACATATCACAATATATATTGCAGAAAAACAAAGTATTGTATTGTGAATGTTTTTCCAACATTTTGCAGCCCTACTGCCATATAAATGCTATCATCATAATTTATCTATAGTGTTAATTTAAAAAAATCTATATATCAATATGGTGAAAATGCTGGATGTTGTAAAACGAGGACTTTCTCATATCATGCTCAGTGTCTCAATGTGTAGTGAACCAAGGTCCTCTACACCTTGGTGTCTTGGACCTTGTGTCTTTACCATGTCTTTACCATGTGTCTAAATTGTGTACACTCATTTAAAATCTTGTGAGTAAGGGAGATGATTGAGACGCACCCAAACAAATTGACCCAGCTGTGTGAGTAAGTCATGGACTAATTTTCCTTCATTCTTTCTTTTTTTTCCCCCCTTTGTTTATCCCTGTACAGTACCCTAAACAGTAGAATCATTAGAATTTTTTAATTAAAAAAAAATGAATTCTTATGTGGTTTGTGTTAAATTTGTTTATGAGGATTTTTATTAAAAATGACAGTGTAACTGCAAAAAAAATGGAAATTTACTAATGTAGGCTTTATTGATACAAAACATTTAAATCAATATTTTCAGCATGTCTCATATAAATTGTAAATATAGACATGCTGTTTCAAAATAAAGCGCTACTTACTATTAACTATATGTAAAAATGTGAATCTTAAAATGTGAATTTTAAAATAAAAACTAAAAGTTATTTTTTTTAAAACTGTTAATAAGAAAATTACAGCAAAACGAAGTGAAGCGCGTTTGTGTCCAAAAGCAACGGCGTTTAGGTTTTTCCGTATGAGTGAAAAACATTTGCCAGTGTTGTCTGTAGAATGAGCCGAGAATGTAAACAAAGTAAAACCACATCAACTCACATGAGCAAATCACAAGCAAACAGTTTAAACACATTTCAACACTGATAACAAGAACAAGAGAAAACTGCGCGCAGTGAGAATGAAACCACACACACCTTATCTGAACGGCTGGCTGTACGATTTCATCCGAGAGAAGGCGATTACAGCTGGGCGTGGAAAATCCACCACTGGAGTGAAGACCGTTTGCTGCGTTATGCTAACCCTTCCTGCCGAACTAATGCTTAGTTGATATACAGTTGTCGACGCACAGGAGGACAACTTGTCTCTTTTCATCACATTCTATGTTGTTGTGAAGGTACGTCCTACCGGCATGAGAGAATGTTGTGTAAAACAGCTGACACTGACGTCAGCATTCCTCATACTGCGGGTATACCCGGAAATGGGAGTTGCTAAAGTGGCGCGGACTGTGTTTGATAGTCAACTCCAATTCCCGACTCCCACCGACACCCTCTGTACTTTACATAATACAAGGTGAAGAACAACCCAACGGCAGTCATAAGAACACACCTTTTTCACCCCTGGTATGATGTCTTAATCCCCTTATTAAAACAACTACCGTAATTGTCCAAAATAGTAACTTAGACATAGACTTTAAACATTAAAGCTTAACACATGCCTAATTTCAAAGCAGTTGCAATCATGAATAGCCTTTGTCGTTTGTTATTATTCAGTAGGCTATATAAAAGAAATATATTCTGTTTTTAATGAATTAATTTCATTTTATTTGTCGGGTGATACCGTGATACACGTGATTTCAACTTTCCTCAAACAATTTTAAGGTTAGAACCTACAGTAATAGCCACAAAAAATACAAAAATAAAAAATCCTTCTGCCCGACTAAAATAAAAACACCAAGCCAATAATAATTAAATAAATATTTACTTGTTTTCTATTAAATAAGATTGGTCACTAAAACAATATCTATCTAT
>CAIGQQ010000153.1:4551747-4576836 GCA_903798035.1 Danio albolineatus
ATATATATATATATATATATATATATATATATATATATATTTAGGGCGCCACGGTGGCATAGTGAGTAGCACGTTCGCCTCACAGCAAGAAGGTCGCTGGTTCGATCCCCGACTGGGCCAGTTGGCATTTCTGTGTGGAGTTTGCATGTTCTCCCTGTGGTTGCGTGGGTTTCCTCCGGGTGCTCTGGTTTCCCCCACAGTCCAAAGATATGCGGTACAGGTGAATTGGGTAAGCTAAATTGTCCATAGTGTATGTGAATGAGAATGTATGGATGTGTTTCCCAGAGAAGGGTTGTGGCTGGAAGGGCATCCGCTGCGTAAAACAAATGCTGGATAAGTTGGCGGTTCATTCCGCTGTGGCGACCCCGGATTAATAAAGGGACTAAGCCGAAAAAAGAATGAATGAATTTATATATATATATATTGGCAAAATGAATGCATTGCTGAATTTTTTTTAATTTGAAATGTTGACAAAATAATCTTACAAATCCTAAAAACTGTTGTGTAGCCCCATAAGCAGAAAACAATTCAATGCAAGTTTGCATCATTGTTCAGTGAAATCTAAATTTGGTTAACAAAGCTGAATCAGGCAAATGAAGCAGTGGTGAAAATACACCTGTGAATAAACTTCATCATCATCATAATTTCATTATCACTTTATTTCTATAGTCCATTTGAGTATTAGTAAACTGTCTGCTTAATATCTGTTGATACAGACATTCAACGGACATCTAACTGACTATAAGAAACTTTGCAAGTACATGTAAACTTACACTAACCCTACCCAACCCCAACCCCAACCTAATAGTCTACTTATCTAATGAGAATTAGTTGCAATGTAACTTAAATTCAACAAACGGACCATCAAAATAAAGTGTGACCCATTAATCTAAAATAATAAATGTTATTTATTAAAAAAAAAAACTTTCTGAATATTTCATTCATTCATTCATTTTCTTTTCGGCTTAGTCCCTTTATTAATCCGGGGTCGCCACAGCGGATTGAACCGCCAATTTATCCAGCATTTGTTTTACGCAGCGGATGCCCTTCCAGCCACAACCCATCTCTGGGAAACACATTCACACATTCTCATTCACACACATACACTATGGACAATTTAGCTTACCCAATTCACCTGTACCACATGTCTTTGGACTGTGGGGGAAACCGGAGCACCTGGAGGAAACCCACGCAACCACGGGGAGAACATGCAAACTACACACAGAAATGCCAACTGGCCTAGCCGGGGATCGAACCAGCGACCTTCTTGCTGTGAGGCGAACGTGCTACTCACTACGCCACCGTGGCGCCCCCTTTTTGAATATTTAATATTTATTTTAAAATGTTAATATAAAATTAAAAATATTATAAATAAAAATAAAATAAATTTGAAAGATATATTTTTTCAATAGTATCAGTGCGATATAGCTGTATATTGGCACTGGCGGGAGGCATGCATTGGTGTCCCACCAGTGACTATCGGGGCAGACTTTACCAATAAGCGAGGTAAGCAGCCACTTAGGGCCCCGGGAATTAAGGGTCCCCGACCAATGCCAAAATGCCTATATTAATCACATAGCTCTTTTATACATTTTCTATTGTAAGTTGTAATATTTGTCTATAACAGTTAAGATTTTTATAAAAAAACTTCTATAAAAGTGGGTCCCCCATGAATAATTAAACGTCCCTTCTTTACTGCACATGCACAAGGTGGGAGCGTTTCCATCAACTGTTAGACAGTGTTGTCAACTTAGCGACTTTTCAGACCCCATAGTGCCAAATTTTTAAAAAAGTGACTAGCGAATGTTTTAAGGTGTTACTGGAGATTTTAGAGATTGTAACGTGTAACGTGCTGTACCATTCCTAAGGTTACTCTTCGCAACGAACTGCGGGTGATGCAATCGGTCTCTTCTTCATCCTTAGAGGACTCAAAGGCAGCACAGTGCCACACAGCTGTCTCTCACACAAGCAGCATTGATAGCAGATCATTCTTCTGCATACCGAGGGCAAATGTTTTAGTCAAACTGATCTGCTTCTCCTCTGTTTCAAATGTAATAATTTAAATGGATCGTTTATTTACTCGCTGTTGTTCACAATCACAGAGATTTTAGTGACACCAGTCTGCCAGCGATCAGAGTATAGAGGTAGATAGAGTGTGACAGTGAGAATTGAGAATTTTGAGAACATTTAGGGGGAAAAGGTAGAAATAAGACAATCGACGAAATGCAGCTTGTAGCAACAATGTAGAAAAAGGCATAGCAGCTTCAAATGTCTCAATTGGTCATATCTCATCTAAAAAACAGGGTAAGCACATCTTGTTAGCTTCAAATGTCAATCAGAATGAACTACCTCCATAAAGAAGGGTGCAAAAACATGGGGTAGCGCATTTTGTCAGCTCAGCAATGTCAATCGGAATGAACTACCACTCTAATAAACAAATTAAATATAAAATGGATAAATTTTTTTTTATATTAAGGCTGTAGTTCACTTTTACAGACATTTGAAGCTGCTATGCCTTTTTCTACATTGTTTAATAGTAGTTAATTTCGATAGATATTTGAAGCTGACAATATGTGCTACCCCTGTTTTTACATCCTTATTTAATGTGGTAGTTCATTCTGATAGACATTTGAAGCTGACAATATGTGCTAACCCTGTTTTGGTAGATGAAACATGAAAGATTAAGCTACCGGTAGCACATTCTGAGAAGGTAGCACATACCGTCAGAACACCGGATAAAATTCTGAAACACCTCTCCATGAGACAGAGATCTAATGCCTCTAAAGGATACCTCAAATACAGAACTTGAATCTTGTACATCAGCAGGAGCTGACCCCAGCCGAGAGAAATTATACCACGCTGGAGAAGGACACTGTTGTGTGTGGCAGTCAAGTAAGCATTCATTAAGCCAGGACTGGAGGCTGATGTAAAAGTCCCACAGGCCTCAACTGGCTTTATCCTGTCTGAGCTTCTCTTCAGCTGGAAGCCCTACAGCCTCCTAGATGTGGAAAATGACCAATAACCAATCAGTGGTGGAGTATGTAAATCAGAGGTGGGAGAAGATCCAATATTATATTACACCAATATTAGACAATATTAGAATACAATGCCATTAGACAGGGAGCATCTATTCAAAGTGCAGCAAGCCCAACAGTTCCACTACCACTCAACCACTTGAATGCCAACCCAGAAAGTCATGAGCTCTGGGTTTTAGTCCCCAGTGTTGTCTGTAAGTTTCTGGCCTTTTATACAGCGCTAGAGGAATTTGACCAGTTACTTACCGGGTAAGAAATACTGACCAGCTGTACCACGTTAACCTTCTGAAGAAGTTAGAACAGTTCACCACCTCTGATCCCGTGGTTGTAGGTCAGAGAAGGTAAAGTGGACAAGCCCATGAAAACATTGCAGCACCTTATTGTAAAGAAATTTACTCTCTGGAGGCCTTTATTTTGAGCACTCTTTTTGTGTTCTTCTTTGTCCTGTGACTATTTATTTTAATTCATCTTTCCAAATCGCGAAGGCTTTTATATTTGATGCACCAAAGATGGCCTCCTTATGACTGAACATATCAAAGACCTTCTCCAAGATATACAGATGGACATATGGGAAGCAACATAATTTAGAAATTCTGTTATATAGGCTACTGGTCCTGTTGTACTAACTTACCTCATTATTTATACAAACACTAACGCTGTGCTGCAGCGGTGAGAATCTTCTAAGACCAGAATTATATTTCAATTTTTGTGAATATGAAAATCAATTAGCGGCTGTTTGGCAAGGCAACACAATGGTAATTTAAAGTGCTTTACATAAACAAGAATAGTAAGTAAGTAATATGTATTTATATAGCGCATTTATTGTGGACGCCCCATATAGACCCAAAGCGCTTCACAATCATGAGGAGGGTCTCTCCACACTACCACCAGTGTGCAGCATCCACTTTGACCAGCAGATAGAGCCAAAGTTGCATTATTAATCTATCATCCGTTTATCCTCCGGAGTAGCATGAGTAGCCTTGTGCACGCAGCCTTATTTATTTACTTCCTTTTTGATGTATTTATTTATTAATGCATGCATTTATGTTTGTATATTAACAATTCTAATCAATTTAATTCAATATTTATTTATAACTCTATAAATATAGAATATGCATGCATATTCATCCTATAATATGCATGCGCAGGCCCGTAGGCAATGGGGGTTTGGGTTGTTCGACCCACCTATTATTTGACAAAGTTTCTTTGCCCCAAAGATGTTCTATTTTGACTGCTATGCTATGTCATAATACATTGTGAAAATAACCCATCGAAGAAGCGTTTGAGCGTAATCCTCTGTTCTGTTGGCTGTCGCTTCAGTGTGACTGAGGAAAATTGGCCAGTTGTTATTTAAATTAATATTATATCAATTAATATTTAAAAAATTAACATTTATATCAAATAATGACATAATGCTAGTTTTTTATTTAAAACTTTAACAGATTCCTATTTTTTTCTAATATGATGTGATTCGTATTTTAAAAATAAGGATTGTCCTCTTATTACTTCATTCTAAATCTTTTGGAAATATTTTTGGTACATCAAAATGTGTGGTTATGATGACCATTCAACCAACTAATCCAGCAAAAAATAAAAAGAGCTTCAAATATCACTAAAGTGCAACCTATAAAATGCGATCTAAACTTTAGAATTAAATGGAAAATGAGGCGAATAACCGCAAAAAGTTCCACCAAAAAAAAAAAAAAAAAAAAAAAAAACATCACCAGGCTGGGTACCAGGCCTGAAGTAAAGTCAAACACCAAGCTTCCAGTTGTCATCGCGTGCCATTGTAGTTTTATTTGGTCTTATTTCAACAAAATCGCATCTTTATCCACTTTATTCACAGCAACTGTAATGTGATACACTCTAAAAAAAAAAGGTGCTAAATAGCACCAAAACTGGTTCTTTGGTCGTAACGAGGGGGGATCCTTTTTTGGTGCTATACAGCACCTTAAAAAATAGGTGCTATATAGTACTTTTCTCAAATGGTGCTATATAGCACCTATATTTTAAGGTGCTCATTATGTTACTTTACCCTTTCCGCAAATAAAACCGGCATAAAAGTTATGAGAATTAGCTATAAGAACAAGTGCTTACCAGTAGTATTGGTGCTATAAACACCCCAAAGAACCACTGAAAAACCTTTATGGTGCTTTAAATGTTCTTTACACAGTAAAAGTGCTATAAAGCACCCTGACCACCTTAAAGAACCACTGAAGAACCACTGAAGAACCTTTATGGTGCTTTAAAGGTTCTTTACACAGTAAAAGTGCTAAATAGCACCTCAAATATCGCAAAGAACTTCTGAAGAACCACTGTAGGTCTATCTCCATTTTTTTTACTATAGCAGCTGTAATCGTTTATTTGATTGTGATATCTGTTCAACTAAAAGTATAGGCTGAGTGATATTGTTTCACTTTTTTAAACATTCTTAAATTAATGGTGGGATTAACAGAAAGTGACGACTTATTATTTTGGCAAGTGCACCAAAAGGGAAAAAAGCCTGTAAATTAACATCTTTATTTATTTATCAATCAATTCATTTATTTATTTACCTAATTTACAGTGTGTCGATGTGTTTTTGGTTAATAAATTACAAGTTTTTATTTTACTAATTTCTCAATGGGTGGGCCAGAAAACGTAGCTTCGCTTTGGGATTGGGTGATTCCTCCTTCCTTCTGCGGAGGCTTCATACTCCCACCTCCTGGCGCGCAGGTGTGTTCATTTACAAACACTGATAAACACGTGTCACAGCGAGTGCAGTTCTAGACGTTCAACGAGTGTGGATGGTTGACGAAATTTCACCAAAAAAAACCCTGAAATATTGACAATATTGAAATGGGTGATTCCGAAGATCCCGTGAGTAGATCCCTGAAACCCAATGACTTGCAGACCACCGATTATGCCTAATATTTATAGTTTTCTTTTATAATACTCTTTATCATAACGTCCCACTAGTTAGCATAGGTAAAAAATTTACTGATAAACACGAATACAGTTCTTAATTCCGATATTATTTTAGCATAAGAGTCTAATATATCACTTTACCGAAATGATTTGGAAGTGCCCGTTTTTTATTGTTAGCTCATGTTAATGTAGTTAACTAATGGAGCCAAAATGGTAAAAAAATTTTACTGAATATATGATTTTTGTTTTTCTTTAACAATGTATATGTCTATGCAAAGTGTTTAGTTTAAACATGAAGTTTATTTGGATGGTATAATTAGCTTCTGTGTCTAGTTATTGCAGTTTATGCAAAATGTGTTTTGCTGTTGTATAATAACAAATTTAAAAGTACATAATACACAAAAGCTACCTAAATAAACATAGTTAAACAAAAAGTGTTTGGAACGATGGAAATATTTAACATTTGTATATTGAGCAGTTTAGACTGAAGTATTAGACCTAGAAAAGAAAACTTTGCTGCACTGTATACTAACATTTCGATAATTATTAGTAGTGCTTTATTCTGTTTTTTTCTTAAACTTTGGTCTCAGGAGAAAAACAGGGAGCCCATTCCTGATGCTGTTTGGCCAGAGAATGGAGATCAGTGGAGTGATAAAGGAGAGGATGATGAATGTGGATTGTTGCAGGAAATGGCTGAGGAGGATGAAGAAATTGACCTCTACAATGAGGAGACATTTGGCTTGGGTATGAGGCTTTTGTAACAATTAATTAAAATTGATACTTTGTTAAAGGTTTGAGTAGTTTCACATGCGGATATAACAAAGTTGCCAATATTAAATTTGTTCACTAATATTTGTGAAACTTAATAAAATATGGTTATTTGGGATATTTTTTTGGGGGGGAGGCTATTGAAAAGTGAGGGGTGGAGATGAAAATGTTGGATTGTAAATGCTTATCTCAGCTTTTATCTCTTTTCTCTATAATATCACCATGCAAAAATGAATCAAGATGAAGGTGTGAATGGTGATAACCCAGACATCGACCCTACAGAGCTCCTGCTGCTTTCTAGTGATAGCTCCCCAACACCACAGTCTTCACCACCACCACCGCCCCTGCCACCTCCACCTCCCAAATCTCCTTTCACACACAGTTCCCACTGTCCTCCCAGGCCAGAACCTCGTATTTGGCCCCACACTCCAACTGGCAGGTCTCAGAGAGGGAGAGGCGGTAGAGGACAGCTGTTTGATGACCCAGCTGTGGTGAAGACTGTGAAGGGTCGACCAAGCCTGAAGGTTTAACATTCAGATGCTTATTTTTATACATATTTTTGATTTTGGCTTGTACTTGAACACCCACCCTCCTTGTGCTTTGTTGCATTGGATTTGTCTTTCTAGAGTATCGATAGTGCCATTGTGGATTGTAGCCTCAGCAACTACTGGGAGGATCTTAATTCAAATTCTGTATGTAATTTACAACTTGCCATTTTGCTTGTTTTATTCCTTGGTCTTTTTGATAAATTTTTATCTTTCTCATAGTGGATGGTAGCACCTTTAAAATCCAGCAGGTCGCCTGCACAGACTATACTTCAGGTACTTGAGCAAGTCACATTTCGCACCTATACAACATACCCATCTATTGATCATTGTGAACTTGTTACCAATTAGGATCAGGCCATTGTGGGAGTTATTGACCGATCAGCTCATGGCAGGGTCCCACCTGTCTCTCCAAACTTTCTCTCTCCCATGCGCCCTTTTTCCACCAGTCGGGGCAGAAGAGGACAGCCATTCGTTGGGTCCTTTAACCAGAGGTGTCATTATCAGGTAGGATGGTTTCTAATACAAACATTAAAAACACTGTAAATGTTATGTGGATTGGAAGGGGGTGTTAAAAGGATGGTTTACCCAAAAGTTTTCCTGTTAATTCTATTTTTTATTTATTTATTTTTCAGTAAGACCTTGCTGAATCCGTAGTCCTTGGTGATTTCATACAGTGGCAGTGAATGGTCATGTTTTTGGATTAAAATAAACCTACAAATGAGTCCAAATTGATATCCATGGCTTCTGATGACACAGGTCTTGTGAAGTGAAACGATCAGTCCCTATAAGAAACTTCAACTGGTATCATCTATTACCCATGTAACTCAGCAAGGAATCTTGAGATGATTCTAGATGATCAGTTGTCATTCTAATATCATTGAATATGATTTACAATTTTATTAGCTTTAAATCACAGCCTAGTCAAACATTTCTTGGACTCCATGTACAATTGTAGTCCGGTCACATTTTGATGAATGTGCTTGGATGGGAGGTCAGATGATGCAGTTTGTTGATTAGATCTTGGTTATTCCTTCATCAGTTCATACTTTTATCATCAAAACTGATTGGACTAGTTAAACTGCCAAGAATTGTTTGCTCATGTTGTGGATTAAAGCTAATATTATTGTAAATGTTCAATTTTGTACATTGACTGACTGATTTCACTTCAAGACCTCAGTGGGTCATCAGAAGTCATGGGATTTGGGTTTTAGTTTATCTAAAAAACTATAACCATTCACTGCCCATATGTAAATCACTAAGGACCACAGATTCAGCTTCGGTATATTAGAAACTATGGTTGTGTAAATAAACAGGAAAGATGAGTGTAAAAACAGAAAAGATAAGGGTTTTTTTTTTATCTTTTTTTTTTTTTTTTTTTTAATCAATTTTTTTATATTTTTAGGTGCATTTTGAATGTTGCCAGGTATTCAACAGTCCGTATGGGATTGGGGAGATCATTCCACATACGAGGAACAATAAATCAAAATAATTTTTTGCAGAATCTTTTCATCTTCAATAGTAATCAGCGGGCTCTAACCTTCTGGAGGGGGTGTAGATGTACAGAAATGCTCCGAGATGCACGGATATAGGCGACGTGTCTGAATAACAAACCACAGACTGTAATGAACTCAACTGATAAATGACCAAGTCTGTCATTCTCCAATTCTTGTACATCTCTCCTGACAAAAATGCTTGCTGCAAACCAACAGCTTTTGATGTATCGGGTCTGACAGCATCGCGGGGGAAAAACATGTAACAAACCCTGTGGATCATGGTTGCAAACACATACTGTACGCCCTGTGCCTCACCTTGTCATTGGGTCTCCCATCTTGGTTGGACTGCCTTGCCTTTGGAAAGCACATGCTCTCATGAATAATTAATAAGCAGGGTCTTCTCATAGGATAAGTACTCTGCTATGAATAATAATGAGAAACCGACACATCACTCCACTTGCAGTTTTGTCACCAATTTCGATCCCACCCCAGAAATTATATTAAACCTGGAAGATTAAATTAGCTGACAAAAGCTCAAAATTATCCAGTTTTCCCTACAATTAAAGCTGACAGGTGCTAACAGTGTCTTAGCTGACGATCAACACACAAATCTGTTAATCTCAAAAAAGGTTCCACAAGGTTTCTTGAACTTTTTTTTTTTTTTTTTTTTTTTTTGTAAGAGGATTGAAAGTCAGCATGCTCTGTGAGAAGGGGCGCAATCTAATAAATGTTGTAGAATTAATGTGTATAAATTGATAAACTTTGTTTTCTTCCCTTAGGCACAAAAAAGTCCCATCGCTCCATGCCCTGTCTTTCGCCCCCAAAGACTCTTTTCACCCCAGCAGCAATATAACCAGGTTGACCTCCTTTTTCATGGATTAATGCTATGAGATACAGTTCCAGCTGGGAATTAATAAGAAATATTACATTTTGTGTTTCAAAACCTACCCCTAACAGTAATGTAAAAAAATGGTATTTATTGTAGTCACAAATGATCCTATATTGATGAGTGCATGCCCTGCAGTCTCTGCAGCTGTATCCTTTCTGCTGATTACTGTTTTTTCTGTTGCAAAATTCTAGTTTCAATGATTTATTAAAACTTTTTATTTTATTATTATTATTATTTTTTTTTCTTTCAGCCTGGAGGTTTTATGTCACCTTCCCGTCCTCCTCTCTCTACCTCAATGCCTCGCACACCCAAACTTATGCACCTGCGGTTTGGTACAGACTCTCCCCGGCCTGCTCCATTCTATAGTCCATCTGCCAGCATCATGCAGGGCTTACGGTTGGTCATCTAGTCAGGGATTATTTATTTATTTATTTTCCATGCATCCTTGTTAATTTTCCAAAAAGGTAATTTTATGAGTGTCAGTAATTTGCATGTTAAATCTTAATCTTTGAAATTTAAATAACCCCTATTATGGGATTATGTAAATTTACCTTTTATACAGTGTGTAACACAGCTCTTGGTAAATGAAAACATCCAGCTTCTGAAATTGCATTTTATTAAAAAATGTAGCTTGAACGATACAGCAAGCATTCAAGTCTTTAGCTGATCTGTGGCATCTGAATGAAATACTGTAGCATGCTAGCACTAATCACTGTGAGATGCCTAAAGATGGGGCTGAGAGGAATAGTTAATTTTCACAACAATAACATTATAGCCAAATATGTGCTGTGCACCTATCTTTTTACTGATGAATGCTGCACAGATTGGGCTACCCTATGATGATGTAGCATCACCAAATATTAGTAAAGCTGTATGGGACTTTTATAAGACCCTGACAGAGACTTTGTTAGTACAGTGTTTATATGGATCAATTTCTGGAGGATCACAACCGGTGTTTTTTTATTTTTATTTTTTATAATGGTGATACTTGTTGTCTTCAGCTTGAAAAATGTCACTTTTTTTTTTGTTCACTCTGTGCAGCTTTTACCTCTGCTTAATTGCCTATGGGGCTATTCACATATCTCTTCTAAAACCATGTGGAAAACGTGATGCATGCTGCTTTACTAATTTAAATGTACTCCTTAGCTTGCAGTCCTGTGGCATTTGTCATTGCTAGGCCAGCTGTTCTTACACACTGGACATGGGAAAACTCTGCTTTTAATTTTAATGGTTTGAGCCATGCCAATCTTGTTCTTGGGTAATCACTGAAGAGATTAGTTTAGTTGTCGTTTGAATGATACTAGTAAATCAGCAGTTTGTGTGAAAATTGAAAGATCTTTTTACCAGAGGTTCCAGAGTTACTTGGAACCTCTCTGTGATTGTACCACAAGGTCGCAGTCACTCACTAACCAGAGGGTCCTGGAGGTGATGTAGACCCTGAGGAGCAGGTGGAGGTTGCAGTGCCAGTGACTGTTCTGCAAGCAAGCATCAAAGATTTGAAATTAATATTAGCTTTGACTGGTAACCAGTGCAGTGAAATGGAGACTGTGGTGTGGCATGGCCTCTCTTCGGCTCATTAAAGAACCATTGAGCTGCAGCATATTGGATCATCTGTAAAGGTTTAAGGATGTGGGAATGGAGTCCAGCCGGAAGAACATTAAAGTAGTACAGCCTATAAATGACCAGAGCTTGGCCTAGAAGTTGTGCAACATGATCTGTTCAGAAGGGTCTGATTTTTCTAATGTTGAAACGTGAGCAAGCTGTTAGCAGTGTACTCTGAATGACAGCTGATCATCTAGGATCACCCCAAGATTTCTTGCGGAGTTACATGGATAATAGTAGACTATTTGGAGAGATTGTGTTAAGTGCATGTAGTTGCAGGAGGGACAAAGGTCGGTTTTTGCCAGATTAAGTTGTAGGTGATGGTCAGTCATTCAAGCCAAGATTCCCTCAAGTCAGTGCAAGACATTTGGGGCATCTGACTGAAATTAAAGATATAGCTGTGTGACTGCAGCATAAAAATAAGAGAAACCATGTGCTTGGATGATGGCTCCCAGTAAAGCTGTAAATGGAGAATAGAATGAGAACAAGAACAGATCCCTGTAGTAAACCTTTGATCTTTGGACACCTGTCCTCTCCAGGCAACAATGAAAGATGAAAGATCTAATAAGAGTCCAACCAGCAGAGTGAGGTTCCAGTGATGCCCATACTGATTAATACTTAAATTTATGTGGCTTTATCACTTTGAGTTAGGAATAAGAATAAAGCAATATGCTGGTGTTTAACTGCATTGCTTTAATACATTTCTGCATTGGGCTCACACATAATCTTTACTATGGCTGCTTGGGCTTTAACACTGAGTTTACTGATTTGAAGCCATGATGGCATTTAGTTTCCGATACAATAAAATGACGTTGACATTTAGCATTGTACGCAGTAGACCAATCACAATAGACTGGGTCATCAGACCAATCACCACAGATTAGCATCATACAAAAGTTAGGAAAAATTATTTCATTTCTGAACAAATCATATGGGACTTGATTTAATTCTGTAACAATAAATGCATATTAGCCAATGTATGTATTTATTTATTTATTTATTTATTTATTTATTTTTTTTTTTACCTTTCATGCATATCAGCCTCCTGTTGCGGGCCCTAAAATTAAACTATGACCTTATGACTAATAATAGCAGCTCTTTAACACTGATTAAGTAGATTCCTTATGTGGTATTGTTTTTTTTGTTTTGTTTTTTTTAAATTGATTAATCCTAAATGAATGTGAAATTTGATTTGACATGTTAATTACTGTATTTGCATGTGAAGTCTTCACCTTGCATTGAGTAACTTTGATCTTGACACCATTTGGTCTGTTTCCATAACAGATTTTTCTTTGTCAATTTAGTGCGCCAGGTCCTGTTGTCCAGTTCCACCCCCAGCATAAGCGCCTTTTGAGTCAGCGACAGCCAAGACCGCATAGGTGAGTGAAGTGAAAAATGTGTTTACTTTGAAGTATTTTTGTCCTTTTTTTGATTTTGCAGATTATGCAATTCACAGAAAGCCATTGAGCTGGGACCCTTATTCCCAAATCATGTCTGACAAGGAGAAAGAGTGGATAATCAGACTGCAGATGATCCAGCTACAGAGTGAGAACCCACATCTGGATGACTACTATTACCAGGTCTGTTTCACTCTGGAACAGTTTGGTCCTGCTGAGAATGTTCAAGGAAGTTACTAGCTGACCATTTTCTCACAATGCTGACTGCTTGGATTTTTATCTACTGATGTATGAAAGGGCAGAAAATAATGAATTGCCATACACTGTTGTTCCCCTCTGCAGGAGTACTATCAGAGAATGGAAGCCAAACTGGCTGAAGAGGAGTATGTGGGTGATCGGACGAAGAAGGAACCACCTAAACTCACAACCCCTTATGTTAGCAAAAATGTCTCGTACATCCCAGGTCTGGCAAACTAAATCAAACTCATTTTATTAATTTACAGTATGAATAGTTCTTACATCATGAATAGTTCTTTAATTCTTGTATCACAGTTGTCCACATTGAAGGGTCACTTGGGCAGGTTGCGGTGTCAACTTGTTTTTCTCCCAGACGAGCGATTGATGCTGTTCATGCAAACACGCATGATGAGGCGAGTTTGCTTTATAAAAATATCTGTTTGTTTGGAGGGGAGAGATTTTACAAATGTGATTTAAAAAAAATAATAATTTATTATTTTATTTTTTATATTTGAACAGGAGCACAAAGACACAAGACAGCAAAGGTTTGAGGTGTTGAGCACTATTGAGAAGGTACAATAACCACATTTGTGCTGTTTTTCAAAATCCTGACGTGTTCTAACTAGGCATGTCACACCAAACATTGGTCCATTGCTGTCTCACACTGTGTTAATATCATAGTATTGGGCATTTGTAACAGGCAATTTAGTAGCATGGAGCAATGCAGGTAGTCCTAATTTTGCAACTAGGGGTGCAACTAATCCCAAATCTTACAGTTTGGATCATATTTTGGTTTTTGAGTCCCGGATTGGACCATTTTTGGATCAGCAAAAAAAGGAGACAAATGTCATGTTCCAATTATTACAAGAACAGTACAGCAAGGAACTTGGTTTTAACAATATGTTTTTAAGAAGCTGATATTAACAAAGACAATCCAGAAATAGCTAGCTGAATAATTTTAAGAATAAAATGTATTCATTATTGTTACAGTGCATTGTGAAAAACACTTGCTACTGTTGCTGAAAATGCTGAATGCATAAATGTAACATCTTAATTTTCTAAACAAAACATTTCATTTTTAAACATTCATTTTTTTTTCCTCGAATGATTAAAAGTCCCAATCCTAATTCTATTTTACACCCTTTTGTTTTTGAAATGAAGTGTAAAGGAAGAAAGCAATGAAACCCCACTGTTGTGTGTGTGTGTGTAGCAAGGATCTTTAATTCAAATGACTGACTGAAAAGACTAAAGACTGAATTTCTTTCTAAGTAAAATCCAGATTTGAATGCACCCAGAGATAAAAAAATAATATGTATGCAAATCGTGATAATTTATAATTAAGAATTAATTGAAGGACTAATTGTTCAGCTATACATGCATTAAATGCATTTAGGTGACTACTGTCAAACTACTTCCGTCATCATCGTTTTACTGGAAAGCCAACATGTTCCCATTTGAATGATGCAAGAGGCTTTTCAGGTTTTCCTATTAACTGATTAACAAGCCCCCATTCATTTGAACGTGACTTGGTGTAATTAAAGTAGTACTGGCATATTGTCCTTCTATGCAATTGTTAATTTAGGATTAATTTAAGTTGATTGCAAAATGAGTTAATTCTTGGGTCAGTGTTTGCACGCACAGAAATCTGCAGATTTCCACATTTTTAGCTTGAGTATATGTATTTTGTGAATTTTTTTTTTTATATTTCAGTTTTTAAATTATTATTATTTTTATTATTATTATTATGTTAATGGCCATGTGATTTTTATTTACAATACAGTTTGTATGTAATTGTCTTGAGTCATGATCCACACAAATCAAGTATCAAATGATTTGTTGCACACCTTTTTAAAGAAATGCCTTAATGGCATGGTTCTAGGGCCACAACTGTGTGTCCTTTGTGTCTGTGCTAAGTAACTTGTGTAAGTGCCCATAACATGCCAGTGAAAAAAAAACAGGCCAATCGGAACAACCTGATTTTGAGAATCATGCATTGTGTAACACTCGTGCCTTCAAAATAACTATTTAACTTTTAAGCTGTGATAGAATGGGCATAACCGAGAAAATTTATCGTCTTGTTACAGATGCCATTATGAAGTAATATGTCTTAAAGCTTGGATAGTCTAGATCAGATACGTGGCCGGCCGGAAGTGTGAAATGCACATCAATATAACTAGATATTGTAATTTAATAGATGCCATAAATGATACTCTGTACAACTACTCTTTTTACATTACTGTGATGGTTGGGGTAGGGCGGGGATGTTAAAAAAACTACAATACATTTTAATAAAGTTCACTTTCTGGCTGCAACCATATCCGATCTAGCAACAACCCAAAGCTTGCCTACTCCTGTTGCACTTTCAAACGTGTATAACTTTTGTGTATATATTATATACTGTGTGTATGAACTTGTTTATTTGCTTGGAGTGAGTGTACCATGTTTACCTCCTTTACCTTCTCTCAGTTGTACCTGATTTTGTTGGAAGTGGAAGAGGCAGAGAAGGTGAAGACGACAGTGTCTGATAAAGAAGAGGAGAGTCGGTTGATGCAAAACATAAAAAGGAAGGTTGAGCAGCTATACGATGAGCTGCGGTGCACAAATTTGTTGTAAGGCACACATTTGTCTTTCTGTTGGAAATGGTACAGTAAGTTATGATTTTCAATGTAAATTTTTTATTCACGTTTCCCTACAGGGATTCTGGAGAAGAATTTCTTTCCTCTCTACTTGTATCAAAAGGAAAGAGATTGGTGGCCAGACTCCTTCCCTTCCTGTCACATGATTCAGCCCTGCATATTCTGAGCACAGTAACCAAACACCTTCCAGTTCTGATGAACAGAGATACAGATGAGGTCTGGAAAGGGTTTTTTTAATTTATTTTTTTTATTTTTTATAATCATTGTAGCTCTTGAATATGCGATCAACACCCGATTCCAACCTCTTCACAGGCTCTTCCTATTCTGTATCCATCTCTCCGGGCTGTGATTAATGGACTTGCATTCAGTCAGCTAATCAGAATTCTCAAAGAGTTCACCACATTACTACCAGACTCAAAAGACACACGGTTAACACTGGCCTGCCAAAACAAGGTCTGCTCTTGAGTTTGAGTTTTGTAGAATCTAATCAATTAAGATATCCATTTTCAGTGTAGATATGGCTTTGGTGTAAAGCTCCAATTTTCTCATCTCTCTCTTCAATGGCTATATATTTCTGTGGTGATGCTTTATTGAATACATTTCATAACAACCCTGTGTGTTTGCAGTTTGGTCTGTCGCTGCTGTACGCTCTGCTCTCACAGGGAGAAAGGCTTTTATCTTCTGATCTCCCCATGGAACCCAGTATTGGAGATTTTGAGACCTGGTACTATTTGTTTGCTATGTGTGTTTGGTTTTTTTTTTTTCCCCCTTTCCTCCTTCCTCTGTCTGTGGAAGGTGTTCAGCAGAATGTTCAAATGGTGGATTTATTTTCCAAACAAAGAAAAACCTTTAGAAAACTAAGATTCCATAGAGGAATTTCATGTAGCATGCACTTATTTTTCAAGTGTCTCTTAAATACTTCAACTGTGGAAAAACAGACAATTTAAGGCATCAGTAATTTAACATAACAATTTTTTTTTATTCCAACTATCAAGGACGGACACTGTTTTTCATGTGGCCAGGCAGCTGTCCCAGACATCACTCGTTGAGCCACTGCTTCTGCCTTCCAACCTGCTAACACTCTTCTGTCGATATCTGGACAAGCGGACTGTGCATCAACTGAAAAACAACATGGAGTGAGTCTACATATTGCACTAAGCTTTTCCTCGCTTTTCTAAACCTGTCTGCTTTAAGTTATGGGTAAACTAACTGAAAACATAAAGGCAAATCACTTAACTTAGATGGTCACCGATTGTTATACTGTAGATAGATGGAAACTGATTGTGTATTCTTACAAACTTTTGCCATGTTTGTTCCAAAATGAATTTTCTACATGTCACTGGTTTCCGATGTGCAGTAATCAAATAGATAAGTTGGGGTTTTTTGCATTCCATATTTGGCATGTTTTTAAGGGATAATGTTGAGATTTGAATAGTTTTTGAACTAAAACTATTGGTAAATGTTGTATTTAAACTGGTAAAATAATTGGCACAAATATTAATTATTTTCAGAATTAATAAGCAGTCATTTTGTGGCATAAAATCTGACCTGTGTCTGTTTAGAGCATGGGCCACCAATCATCGTCCGTCAGTGTCCCTGCAGAGTTTTTTTTTTTTTTTTTTGCGAATCATCAAATCACTGCCATACTAGCTGCCAAAATGTGCATGACTGCATAAATTATTACTAAATAAATAAAACTAAAGGATGATGATGATAATAATAATAATAATAATAATAATGGCCATGTCTATTATCATATACATTGTACTAAAGCTGGGTCAGTAGCATACCTTTTTAAAATAGTGTGCATTTGTATCTTGACCTTTTATATTAATAAATGGTCTCTTTGAACCCCTTGGGAGAGAACATCCCTGTGACAGTTTTTGTACATATTTCGGAATGTAAATTGCATAAAGATTATTTATATAAAATAAAGCCAGCTCCCTAGTAGGTTTGAGCTGTCAGACCTGTTGCTATGACAACAACTTTTGGATGAATTTTGGGGGAAAAAAAAAAAAAAAACGAAACCATTCTGGATTGTCAAATCAGTCAACAACCAAATCTAGCTAAATGATTAATCCACATGAAGAACAGCCCTCTTGATTAGATTGTTTGTTTTTATTTATTTTATTTTTTTTTATTGGGATTTGAACTTAATTTGTGTTCTATATCTACATATGGCAAAAACGTAAACTGTTTTTTTTTTTTTACTTTAAAAAAAAAAACAGCCTTTTTTATTTATTTTAGTTTTTCGTTTCATTTTTACCATTAATAAAATTAACTAAAACTAAGAAAATGTAAAAATTGTATTGAAATAAGAACACATTCAAAACTTCCTTTCAATAAGGTTCCATTTTGGTTAATTTACTAACATGAACTAACAATTAACTACATGTTATATTTATTAATCTGTTAAAACATTAATAAAGAAATTAATTTAATGTCTACAATTGAGCAATGGTGTGCAATATTGTTCATCCTTTAGTTCATGTTAATACATTTATAAATAAAATGTTATAGTAAAGTAACCCTTTATTTCAAAATGTCACTGCCCTAAATTCATACACGTATTACTGTAACATGAAGATGTGAAGCAGTGTCTGGGTGACATTCCTTTTTAAATGTTACATTTATACAATACAGATGTTGTTTGTTTGATTTAAATGAATAGACATCAGTGTTTAGAATTTCTCTACCTACAGTGTCCTACACATAGTTGGCTTTTTATTAGATTTATTTGTTCATGAAAATCATACATGTTGGTAAAAATTGTCTGATTTAATGTTTTCATTTTGTTTTAAACTGCAGATCAGCTACAGGATATCTGGCTGTAGCTTCATGAGTGAGCACAGACCCTATGACCTGTTTCTGCATTAACCTGAAGCACAGGATGGCGCTGAGCATGAACTGAATTGGATTTTTTTTTTTGACTGAATGTCCAACATTTTTCTGCATTTCTATTTTTTTTATGACCATTTCTTTCAAACTTTTTCAACTCTCCTGTTTTTCTATCAGTTCTTCTATCAAGGTCAGATTAGCACTGCTTGACATGATTTATCAATGGGTTGGTATATAAAGTTGGCTGATATTCAGTCAT
Organism: Danio albolineatus; assembly: GCA_903798035.1. Lineage (NCBI taxonomy): Eukaryota > Metazoa > Chordata > Actinopteri > Cypriniformes > Danionidae > Danio > Danio albolineatus. The sequence goes on from CAIGQQ010000153.1 coordinate 4,570,357, forward strand.
TAATCATGACCGTATTAAGCCTCATGAAGCGTGTCACATTAGAAAGCTGATCATGTTGGATTTGTGGTCTGTAGGTCTTCAGAGCGAGCTGTTGGGGTTGATGTAATTATACAGTTTCACTTAAAGGTGTTGGGTTTAATTTGAGATTTATAAAAACATGTTTTGCTAAAAATTTAGCTGTGTCTTTCATAGAAAGATTTTGAGTGTTAATTTTGGTCCTTAATTTCAAAAGTATGTAAGCTTATGTAAAGTTATCATTATGGTTTGATTTTGTTTTATTTCTGTAATTGTGCGACCCAATGTCATATCTAAATATATTTTTCACTGTTGCAGAGCACATGCAAATAACAAAAATAAATAAAAATTTGTAAAAGTATCTTTCAATTCAAATCATGTTTATTTATATAGCACTTTCACATTGTAGAGTGTCAAAGTAGTTTAACATAAACGTTTTAGCACATTGAAACAGTGTCAGTCCAGTGTTCGGAGTTTAGCTTTAGTTTGAGTTTAGTTCAGTGTGGTTTAAATTTCAGTGCTGGAAGTCCATGCATTGAAGAGCAAATCCATCGATGTGCAGCTCCACAAGTTCCAAGCAAGCCACTGGTGACAGCAGCGAGGAACAAACTTCACCGTTTGACCAAAGTGATGGGGGGGGAACCTTGAGAGAAACCAGGCTCTGTTGGGCACAACCATTTGTCCTCTGGCCAAACTTCTTGTGCAGAGCTGCAGTCTAGGCGCCTGAGGCTGGAGAACGCTGGACGTCTATCATGGAGAGCTGCAGGTATGAGTAGGTTCACCGGTGGGTGATCAGGTTTGCCCACAGGATCAAAGCGGAGACTCGTCTGTCGCTGTGTTCTTTCATGAATCAGTCACATGCTGTCCCCTCCTCCACAGCACCAGCTCAGGATATGGCCTGGTCCAGGATTATGGATATCTTGACATAATTTCTTCACAGGTCTTGGATGGCATCAATGGTGCTGCATAGTCTCTAGGGGCTTTGGGATGTGTCCCCAGGTGGAAATGGAGAACAAAAAGAATAAGTGGCATAGCTGCTGTTCATAGTATATATGAATGAGATTCAGAAATGAAGTGCTATAGGAGTGTCTTAGAGGTGGATTATCAAGCCAACTCGCCTGCATGAAGCACACGCCGTGCATCATACTGTTATGTGATGCATTGTGTGTATGCTTTACTAAAAAGATAGGTCTTTCAATCCTTGTTTTGAACTGAGAGACTGTGAGCCTCAGACATTATCAGGAAGGCTATTCCAGAGTTAAGGAGCCATCTTCAGATCTTAAGGAGCGGGTTGGATTGTAGCGAAACAGAAGGTTGGTTAGACAGTGACCATGTAGATTATGGTTTTGTGATTTGAATCAATAGTTTTAAAGCTTTGGCTCTTTATTCTTTGTTTGGTAGTCGAAGATGCCAAAAGACATTAGCCAATCCAAACAACCTAAATTTAAGCCTCAAGCTGGAAATCTTACGGCCTTTATGTAAAGTTTACCTTCTATGAAAATGAGGGGTGGGTGAGTTGCTCATTTTTTTTAGATGATATTATAGTTAAATGCTTGGACAATGACATACTTGTAAAAAAGTAATATCACGTTTTGTGTAAAATGTGATTATTAGATTTCTTAGAATATTGGAGTTTTCAGTTGCAAGTAAAAATGTTTGTGGTAAATATTATTTAAAAAAACTCATCATTAATACTTATTTTTCTTTAGGAAATGTTCATTTAGTTACTTCATTAGGAATATAGCACAGAATGCCTTCAATGTTCAAATTCCAGTTGGCTGTCTAGTTTGTATCCTAGAGGAAAACAGTATAGTGAAGAGATGCCTTAAACCCAATTGAAAAAATCTTTTAGGACCCCATCATAAATTCTACAGGGATTTGAAGTATTTTCCAGAGTAAATTAACAAACGTGTTGATACCCTAGCAGAATGTGAAAAAAGATGTGCGGTACAGTAATCGTAAAGCATCCATGCCATTTAACTTGCTTTTACATGGCTTAAATCTTTTTTTGTTGAAGTGTGATACACTGGGTTCACTTGTATAGCTAGGTGTTCCACGTTACAAGTGCAACATTGTACCTAATAGGGCTGTGCAATTAATCGCATTGAGGTTAGTTAATCTTGATTTATTTTATGTTGTCTGTTTTAAAGACAATTTTTACAAGTTTTATTTAATAATCTTCATACTATGTCATTTCACTGTGAAATATTTTATGCACTTCTTGTACACTGAATATAATAAGAATGTATGTAGCTTGTTTAAAAATCAAAAACAGTTGCCGCAATCGCAAAAATCGCAATATCATTATTTTGTCCATATCGCACACCCCTAGTACCTAATGTAAAGTTTACATACATTCTGTACATGAGTAGTTCTGTGTGCACAAATGCCTTGTGAGGTCAGAGGAGAATGGCCAGACTGGATCGATCTGACAGAAAGGCAACAACAACTCAAATAACCACTCGTTACAATCAAGGTATGCAGAAAAGCATCTCTGATCACACAGCACATTCAACCTTGACGTGGATGGGCCACAGCAGCAGAAGACTGTACCACTCCTGTCAGCTAAAAACAGGAAACTGAGGCTTCAATTCACACAGGCTCCCCAAAATTGGACAATAAAGGATTGGAAAAATGTTGCCTGGTCTAATGAATCTCAATTTCTGCTGCAACATCCAGATGGTAGGGTCATAATTTGGCATCAACAGCATGGATCCATCCTGTCTTGTATCAACGGTTTAGGCTGCAGTTGGTGGTGTAATGTGTCGGGGATATTTTCTTGGCACACTTTGGGCCCATTAGTACCAATTGAGGATCATGTCAACACCACAGCCTACTGGAGTATTGTTGCTGACTGTGTCCATTCCTTTTTGACCACATCTTCTGATGACTACTTCCAGCAGGATATTGCACCATGTCATAAAGCACAAATCTTCTCAGACGGATTTCTTTAACATGACATTGAGTTCACTGTACTTAAATGACCTCCACAGTCACTAGATCCTAATCCAATAGAGTACCTTTGGGATGTGGTGGAACGGGAGATTTGCATCATGACTGTGCAGCCGACAAATGTGCTATAACTGTGTGATGCTATCATGTCAATTTGGACCAAAATATTTGAGGAATATTTCCAGTATCTTGTTGAATCTATGCCATGAAGGATTAAGGCACTTCAGGGCAAAATGGGGTCGAACCCGGTACTAGTAAGGTGTACCTAATAAAGTGTCCGGTGAGTGTATTGTGCTACTGTAGGAGAAAATGTAGGAATTTTATAATCACACACTATGGTAAACCATATATCTTAATAAATGTAACAACGACAACAATGTAAACAATTTAGTTTAAGTAACAACACCGTTTACTACTTTTTAAAAAATTAAATATGATCTTTTTACATCCTTACCAACCATCACTATGATTAGTAGCAGGAATTGAACAGAGAACTCCTTTGTGTGTTTTTGTTTGTTCTAGGGTGGGCCAGGGTGATGTAATTTGACATATCAGTGTATGCATATCGGAAAAGAGTAGGCTCCGAGGTTAAGGGTCAAGCTTTCAACTCTCCCTCACCTCTTGATATGAGGATTTTGGTCCTGTGTGTGGAATGTCAGCCTCAAGTGAGACACTGAGATTTTTCTTTTCCCCTTTGCTGTACCCACATTGTTTTACTTTCTCATGAACTGTCTTTTTGTATTTCAAGTTGTCTTGAAAAATAAGAGGCTATGTCATGTGCAGTGTTAAGTGGTTTCAAATTAGCTAGTTACTGTAACTAAATTTCTTTTCCATAAGAGATTGTTCTTTTATTGGTAGTTCTTCATATATATAAATGCAAATATATATTTTCTAAATAATTATATCGCTCAGCTAAAGAAAGGTTATATTAATCAAGATGATTGTACATGCTTAAAAATTAGTCAGAAATGAGTTATGGCATAAATTCAAAGCAGATTCATTGGATTTCTTGTATATATATTTTAAATAATTCTACACTGTAAAGAATCTGTCAAAAAATGGCAGCTGTGGTTCCTAGAATGTAACTTTAAAATATTATAGGAGTGTCGATGCCAATAGCCTTGTGATGTGCTGACATACAGCACCATGGTGCTCATGGTGACCCGAAAAAATCTCGAAATCCTTTGCTGACGCTTCCCCTCTCTGCTCCCAATACTTTCCTGTCTGTAACCTCGACTGTCCTTTGCAATTAATGGTGAAAACCCCCTAAAAATGGTAGGAGTGTAAAAGTACTAACAGCTACACAACGTAATTTTGTTAGACAGACAGAAACACAACCATAATCAAGTTTGGAAGAAAAAGTTCTATAATGAACCAGGGCTCATCACAAACAACTTTTCCCACAAGCAGAGAAGAAGCATACTAATATACTGAAGGTGCCCAATGTCATTCACACAACTAAACACCATCATGATAACACACATACAATTAAAGCAGTTATTAATCACCATTAGAAATAGCACACAACTCTAATGTGCATAACTTAAGAGAAAAAATAAAATAAGAACAATAGTAATGTCAACAACAAAAAATAGCATAAAAATTTAATTGTCATGCAGGGAAATCTGGCAAAGTGAGTTTATGATCTTATAAGTTAAGATAGAGTTTATGATCTTATGAGTTAAGATAGCCATTGGCTTCTCTTTTTTTCTTTTTAACACAGTAAGTATCACATTAGGTATCACATACTGTCTGTTTTTCTGTTTTTGGCTGTCATAAACATAATCGTTTGTATCTTAACAAATGAAAGAGAGATACTGTAACTTCAAACTCATTTGTTTCATATGCATTGACATAATCTTCAGAATGAGAAAAACGACTCAATTTTACCAATATACACTTATAAAAATGGACAAAAGCATCATGGGGGATTGTGATTTCGAAGAATTTTAAAGAAACAGGGTCCTCACTGCAAGTATATCCTGTTTCATTCATTCATTCATTCATTTACTTCTACTTATTCATTTACATTTACTTCATTCATTTACATTTATTCATGTTATACACCTAAATAAAACATCAAGTAACATTTTATTTCGATGGCCCATTTGAGTATTTGTAGACTACTTAATATCTGTTGATACTGACATTCAACAGACAATTAACTGACTATAAGAAACTTTGCAAGTACATGTCAACAGACCCTACCCCTAACCCCAACCTAACAGTCTACTTAAAATCTACTGAAAATTCGTTTTAATGTAACTTAAATTCAACAAATGGACCATCAAAATAAAGTGTGACAAAACACCAGTTTTTTTTTATTTTTATTAAACATTGACTCTTGACAGAGCAAGATATGTAGGACCAGATGATAATAATAATAATAATAATAATAGATGTACAAAATATCTATACAATATTACAAATGTTTAAGGTCCTATAACACTTGCAATACAATGCTTAAAATTGTACTGTTTACCAACAAAAAGAGTTCTGTGATTGTTGACCCTAATCTGCTACTGTTTAGAACCATTTTTTACTAAGTGAAAAATATTAAAGATGATTTCTTGAATTTACTATTTTTTATGTTAAGTAGTTGTAAACAATTTATTTGGGCTGAATTTAAACAAACAAGTAAAATTGAACATTACTACATTTAATTGTTTGTTTAAATTCAACACAAATAAATTGTTTGCAACAGTTTTGCAGACATTATTGAGTGTACTGTACTGTAAATGCCTGGATAAAAAAATGCCCTTTATTACCTGCAATGATGCTTATGTTGCTGACACTGCTTAATGTTGTTGACTTTGGGGCCCTGTGTGTTTGTGCATTGTGTTTCAAGTGTATTAGTGTTTGAGTGACAAGCCTCATAGTTTACATAGTGTCTGGCTGTCAGCTGGTTTCATTCTACATGCCTGCAAGTCAAACCTATAAACAGCGTCTCTTCAAACTCTCTGCCAGACATAAGTCTTTTCACTGGCTAGTGCAGATATGATGGTCTATTTGAAGAGCATACAGTGGCTTGCTGTGTGGATGGATGTATTTTTTTGCTCTGTTTAACATTCACATAGAAACGTTCTCTGCTGACCCCGTTGGTTGCTTTAGATTCAAAAAATATAACATTAAACGCTCTACAAATCAACAAGGACCTATTAATTGATATGATTGCTTGAATAACACATTTTCAAACAAACAAACAAAATACACTAACTGGTTCATTTTGGTGATAATGTTCTGAATGTACTGTACATGATCGTACTTTATATATATTATAATATACATATAATTTGAGCTGTTTTTTTTAATGCAAGAAGATTAAATTACATATTAAAAAACACGAAGCCAATAAGGATCAGCATGTGTCAGTCAATATCTATCCTATAGTTATTTAGCACATGGGGTGAGGTGCATAAACTTTTATGGGGCCCCAGAATACACACACACACACACACACTCACTTTCTCTCTCTCTCTCTCTCTCTCTCTCTCTCTCTCTCTCTCTCTCTCT
>CAIGQQ010000153.1:4576846-4639580 GCA_903798035.1 Danio albolineatus
TCTCTCTCTCTCTCTCTCTCTCTCTCTCTCTCTCTCTCTCTCTCTCTTTTTTTTTTTAAAGATGGCTCTTAAGAGGAGGTGCCACCGTGAACAAAATGGTTTATAAACTTAGTTGAGCACAGTGTCTGTTCCCTGTTCGCTTTTGTTTTGATTTTCTGTTTCTTTTCACTTCCACTGTAGATATATCCACAATGTTGAGACGGACACTTCTAAGGATGATGCTATTGCTGTGGATGACAAGAGTAACGCTTCAGGGTGGCACAGGTAAGGATGCGGATGAAAAAAATAATCGTTGTGCATGGGATTTATATATGTAATATGTGTTTGCTACAGTTAAGCCTCCAAAGAACCGAATAACAGGATTTTTTTTCCTTTAGCTTTTGAGGTTAAGGTTTCTGGTCTTATATCTTGATTTTGGTAGAACTCTTTCTGAGATGTTGCCAGAAAAAAAAATGATACCAAAGTGACCAGAGAAAGGAATGTCGTCAATTGAATGTGTGTGAAGGGTGTGGATGCTGAATTTGGGGATGTGGAATTATCTTTTATTTATTTGTATGTTTTTTTTTGGGGGGGGGGTATAAATTGTGACCTTGTATCACAAAACCAATAATTTTTTGAAAAACAGTGTCAATTTTTTGGGAAACTGACATTCATGAGTTAAACATTAAAGCTGAAGAAATAAGCTTTCCCTTGATGTATAGTTTGTTAAGATAAGACATAAGATAAGATATACAATAGCGCTGGGCAATTTGGCCTAAAATCAAAATCTTGATTAATTGAATATTTTAACTTGATTACAGTTAATGAACGATTATTTAATTTATTTTTGTTACATTTTTTTTAGCCCTCATAGTTCACTCACAAGTTTTTTTTATTATTATTATCTTATTTATTTTTCTCAAAATGTTTTACACTTACATAAATAAGGTGCATGTCAGAGATGACATCTGAATACACTGAATACTGAATACAAATATAAGCGCAAATTTTGTACATTCACTTTCTCTTTCAGCAATACGCTTTTTGTGCGCTCGTACACTAATGTTATACATAATTAAATAATAACAAATAATAAATAATCATTTTTTAAAAATGTAAATAAATAAAATACAATAAGAAAAAAAAAGGGGGGGGGGGCAACTAAGTAAAAATAAATAAATAAACAAGTAAAATAAGATATACTGCACATACACATCAGCAACAAAACTATGGAATTACCTTGGAATTATAAGGTTCTATCTGCCTTCTGAATGATTTTGAGATATTGAGCTTCAAAGTTTTTGCATTCCATAGCAAACAGTATGTGAGTAACATTTGTTTTTTAATAAAAAGTCTTAAAATGTAAACAACTTATAAAAAACATCCCATAATGTAAATAAGTTGTCAAGTAATAAGAATGTCATTAACTAAATTTTGATAAAAATGTCAGATAGCCCCTTATAATTCTTAGGTGGCAAAATGCTGTAATTTGCTCCATTTTATAAATTTCCATTATATTTCCATCCACACATTTAGGGTAGGACTTTCATGTCACAATTATTTTTTGTTAATGCTCTTTTTGACAGCACCAATAAAATAATAATTCGATATTTCTCCCTTTTTAACCACTGCTCAGGTATATGTCCAAAAAATAGAATTTTACAATCAAAGGGTATCACAGATACAACAATTTTTTTGTAAGACATTGTGTATTTCTTTCCAATATTTATTTAATATCCGAGCAGTCCAAGAAAATGTGATAGTGATTCGCCTTTTGATTTTTAGTATGTAGTGCAAATTAAGGCTCAAGAATGAGTCCATCGTCCTACTTGACCGGAGATCAGATATGGCTGCAAAGTGGCCTCAAATGTAGAAATCATCCACAGCCTTTAACAGAGCGGGGTCAAGTGACACGTAGGAAAAGTGATTAAAAAAATGTACCTAGAAAAAATTTGATCAATTACAGGTTCTGAATGTCGTTTTTGATTATTAATAGCCAAGCCCTAATATATTTATTCTAATATATTCAACTATTTTAAAGTCTGGAATCTGAGGGTTCAATAATTGTCATAAAACAGTTCAAATTATGTTGTTACAAAGTCACAAATCAAAAATTTAATTCGCATATATACAGTAGGAAATGTCCAAAATAATGGAACATGAAATTTACTTAATACTTGAATGATTTTGGACATTGTAAATATTCTTGGCCCATTCAAAAATGGCTAATGCCAAAACATACTTTTGCAAAGTAAGACTGGATTTGTGGTTCAGATTTACAGTTGTGTAAAGAGGCTTGTCATCAACTTGATAGAGAGATATTCAATATTTCAATATTAATTAAATCAATAAGCATTTTCAGAAATTATGTTATGTGATTTTTTTTTATTCTACTCTGCTTGTAAAGTGGCATGGAACATATTATGTTAGCCTAAAATTAACAAAAGGTTCACAAATGTTGAATGTAGTCCTTTTAAAAGCTTCCTTGCCTAAAGAAACATGAACAGAGGTTGTAAGACTTCAGAAGAAAACCTAGATAACCTTAGATCCTCTTTCCTCTATTGTAGATAAATTAGAAGAGAAGACCTCAAATTTGCAGTACAGGTTATTTTTCATATTTTTACAGCAGAGGAAATTAAAGCAGCGGACTGTAAATAGCTCATGCCCAGATATTAATGTTACTCTTTTGATGTCTAAAAATAATACCTATTCACCCAATGTTGCCAGTGAGTTTTTCTAAGTGGAAAACATTAAAACAAATAAGTGAATCCCACAATTTCGAATACAGTAGCTTCCCAAATTTGTAAATTTACTGATTTTTGAAATAACAAATCTTGTTTTTTTTAACAACAAACAATTGATTTAAAAAAAGTTAAACAACATTCAATCATTCAAGATTGGGAAAAAACAGCTTTGTGTTTAAAGACAAGATGGTGAGAGGAAGTTGAGCTTCAATCAATCATTGGTTGGTACAGTCTAACAAGTTATGGTGGAATTTAGAATTGGCTTCTTGGTCACAGTCTTAAAGACATAGGATCTTTGAAATTATGGCATTAAGTAAATAGGAAACATAAAATCTAGACAAAAATTCTGGGATACTGTATAAAACAAAGAAAATGCCTAGATGCACACATCTCCATACCTGTAAGAGACACACTCTTTCTTCTACATATGCACCAGACACTTAGAAGCACTCCATGTTCCTGGGAAAACATTGCGCAATTTTTCAGTGTGGTTGACAAACTATCTGTAAGAGACTCTTCCTCTTTATATGCACCACACTTGATAATAATTAATAAAAACTGCTCATTAGACTCTCATGGCATCTACATGTTATGGCTCTCTGGTGATTTGAAGTGATTCTTTTATCTTCATTTGTAAGCTACTTTGGATAAAAGCATCTGCTAATTGAATAGATATAAATATAATTAAAATGGAGTAAAATCAAAACTGTCATAATTGACTTTGTTAGCTCATATTGCTATTCTTGAAGTAAAAAAAATTGTAAAATTAATCCACAGGAGAAAAACAATGTGCATATTGGTAATATTTAATTAAAATCTGAGAATGTGCTTCCTAATGACATTTTTAATGATTTCAGTCTGACAGCTTTGGCAAAAAATCCTTAACCACTCATCTCAAACAGTTAGTTTAGAGAGATGGAAAGTTTCATCCAATATTTTAATATTCAGTTTCTGCTTGAAATACAGGAACTTCCAATTCGCACATGGTGTGTTCCAAAATGTCCATATATTTCCCTTAGAAGGGCACTTTGTGAAAACAATCATGAAAACAATCATGGACACCTGCGGTGTCATTGCCCTATGAGATAAAAAATTTCAGAGGGTACAACTGATCATCATTCCTCATTCCTCCATCATCATTTACACAGGGAAGTCGTTTGGTGTCAAACAACATATTACTTTCAGAATATCTTCGAAAATGTCACTCCGGATGGTAAATTCTTCAAAAGGATTAGAGCGTAGAGATGTACAAAATGTACGCGGATATATTTTTATGACGACTGCACCAAATTCTGTTTCAAAATGATTAGATTGAATTATCTCCCAGAACTCTCTCACAACATTGTTTTTTTTTTTTTTTTCAAAATTCAGGAATCAGAAAGCAAGATAACAGAATATTTTTGCATAAGACAACATTGGTATTGTATGTAATGTACATGCTAGTCTAATGATTTAATTTTTTCAATGATTTTTATTATTCATTGTTTTTTGTTAGTGATCATTTGCACCCAATTTAATTTATTACAAGCAATGTGAACTTCAAATGATAGAAGTATTGTATAGAATTTTCCTAATTTTCTATACTATAGTTTTACTACAGAATATTTGATAGTATTTGTCTTTATGCATTTTAAACCAACTGTAGAGATTCTATAAATCTCTTATTGATTTATTTTTAGTTGAGTTGAAAATTTCAGAGTATGGTAAATTGCCATGTACAGGTTGACCTCTGACAGGACTGTGTTGTATTTATTGTTTAAGGGTACCAACCTCAAAAATCAATGGCAACTCAATCTTGCTTTTTGTATTATTGGAAATAATTCTATGAAATTAAAGGGATAGTTCAGCCAAAACATTTTTGGACTTGTTCCAAAGCAGTTTTGTTTTTGTTTTTTACTGTTGAATGCAAGAACATATTTTAAAGAATGATAAAACTTAGCCCTTGCTATTTATACGAAGAAAAACAAATACTTTGAAAGTCAGTGATTACAGGTTTCCAACATTCTTCAGAATATTTTGTTTTGTGACAAACAGAACAAAAAAAAACTCAAAATAGTTTAGAAGAAGTCAAGGGTGAATGAATGATAGCAAAGTTGTGGCATGAACTATCCTTTTAACATTACATTTTTAACTTGGTTTTCTGATATTGCAAATATTCTGCTTACAGAATTGCATAACTGATTAAATCTATATTTTCAGGTTATGGTTCAAATAACAATGCAGCAAATCTGAAGGGAAATGGTGAGCAAGAACAGAATTTAGATTAATTTGTGTTTGCAGCAAGCTAAAAATATAGAGCTAGAGCTCTATTTAAAACTAATCTAACAGTCAACTTATATTAACAATGATTTGTATATTTACTTTTAAAGTAGTATATTTACATTTTATTTAATTATTTGTTTACATATGTTTATGATGTGCATTTCCTTAAATACAATTATAGAAAATTAGTTCATATATTTAAATCTGCATCTGCTGTTTTTCAGGTGCTTATGGAGGTGCACAAAACAAGCCTGCAAATGGAGGTCATCTACCATATGGTATGAACATCTTGTGCAACATTGGTAATAAAAAAATATACAAGGGAAGTTCTTATTACTTATTACTCAGCTTTTGAGCTTTGACTCTTATTTGAGTTTTGGAAGGAAGGAATGCATCATCTGAAGCATGGTATATTATCTGGGGGAAGAGTTTAAGAGGTTTAGAAGAAATAATTTTGAACAAACCAATTTGATTTATCGTATAAATCGATACATCGGTGGAGTTGCTCTGTGGTATTTCAGTAACATCTATATTACAGTAAACTTACAGTTTACATGAAACCTTCACATTAAACTTCATTAACTGTGACAACTGAACTGAAGCAGTTTCAATTCACTATAACTTTATATATATTATGCTGCTAAGACAATCTTTATATTGAATTCATCTTAGTTTGTAAAGCGCTTATTAAATATAAGCGCTATAGAAACAAAAATGAATACAATATAAATGCATTTACAAAATAAAAACTAACTGATTAACCTGACAACATCGCTCTTTATATTTCTGGTTACATTAATTTTAACAGTTTAGTTATTTCAAAGCAATTTACAAACAATTTACATGTTATAAGCATTCAGTTTAAAATCAGTAATAATATGAAAAAAATTGTGACAACCATCTAAGTCTTGCCTAAGAAAATTTCTAAATCTGTTCATGTTCCTTTAACTTTAGCTGAAAAAGATCATTTTCATTAATTCATTTTCTTTTCGGCCTAATCCCTTTATTAATCTGGGGTTGCCACAGCAGAATGAACTGCCAGCTTATCCAGTATATACGAAGCAGATGCCCTTCCAGCTGCAACCCATTCATTCATTCATTTTCTTTTCGGCTCAGTCCCCCTATCAATCCGGGGTCGCCACAGCAGAACCAACCACCAACTTATCCAGCATTTGTTTTACGCAGCGGATGCCCTTCCAGCCACAACCCATCTCTGGGAAACACATCCACACATTGTCATTCACACACATACACTACGGACAATTTAGCTTACCCAATTCACCTGTACCGCATGTCTTTGGACTGTGGGGGAAACCGGAGCACCCGGAAGAAACCCACGCAACCACGGGGAGAACATGCAAACTCCACACAGAAATGCCAACTGGCCCAGCCGGGGATCGAACCAGCGACCTTCTTGCTGTGAGGCAAGTGCTAACCACTCGACCACCGTGGTGCCCCAGCTGCAACCCAATCACTTGGAAACATCCATACACACTCATTCACACACATAAACTACGAGCAATTTAGCTTACCCAATTCACCTATAGCACATGTCTTTGGACTTGTGGAGGAAACCCACAAGAACACAGGGAGAACAAGCAAACTCCACACAGAAATGCCAACTAACCCAGCCGAGGCTTGAACCAGCAAACTTTTTGCTGTGAGGCAATCATGTTACTCAATGTGCCACCATGACGCCCTAAATATCATTTTAGTTATTTTAATACAATCATATTTTACATTTATTTTTATTCAAAAATATCACTTGTTCTTCTTTATGCACAGCTCTTTCATTGCAAAACATTTCTGTCATTTATTATTGCAGGTTATGGAAATGGGAATGGGAATGGTAACAATGGCCACAAAGCTCCATCATACGGGGGTGAGTTTAACAAGAAAATTCAGTATTTCCAGTTAATTGAGAACACTATTTGTTTCTGCATCTAAAACTGGGCTATTGTGTGCCTTTCCATTGAAGGCTACAGCAATTTATTGGGCACGCATCCCCGAAAAGGAGTTGGTATAGGTGAGTAAATATTCACAAAGCTAGCCATTTTTTTCTTAGTCTGTGAATTTCTGAAGAATCATGCAGACTATGGTCAGATTTGGGGTAAACATCAAGATCCAAATAGACCATTTTGAGGGATGTAAACAATAACAATGGTGATAATGTATTTCCTGTATTGCATTTTTAATTTCTGTAGTGTCCAGGAAACCTAAAAGGTCCACATATTGATCAAAAAAATGTTATGACGGCTGTTTTATCTTACTGGGAGATAAGTACTTGAACAATTGTTGAATACGTGACGTTTTTATGGACATACTGGTCTGTTCATTACCTGGCTGGCACGTTTTAGAGCCCTTTCCCTTCGACGGACTGATGTGTCACTTTTGACAGAGAAAGTTGGAAGGTCCGTTGAGCTTGCGTTATAGCCTGAGAAATTGAAAACAGACGGAGCAGCTTCAGGTCTTAGTCTGTTGGTGCGACAACTTACTAATTTGACTGACTCAAAGATCTTCTCAGTGTAATTGTCCTCTAAAAAATGGTCACTGCATACTCGTGCCTCAGGGCCCATAGGAGGGTTTTTTCTTTTTAATGCCGCCAGCAAGTGAAGCAGTGTTGTTCTGCGTTTTAGTGGCAGTTTATGAAAATGAATAAATTTACCCTTAGCTTTGACACTGTAAAATCATTTTTACATCCAGGAGCAATACAGTAGTGCCCCCCCTTTTGTCTTTTTATATGCCTTGTGGTATTCAACTTTGTAGTCTTCATCATTTAGTCGTTTTTAGCTACTGTATCTATTTACCTGTCTATTTATTTAACGAAACCAATCCCGTGACGTCACACGCTGCGGCATTCCAAGATGGCGGCGCCCTTGCACTAAAATGTATGATAAAACACCCCACTTTTCTTCTAAATGGTCATGTTTAATCATGTTTGTTATATATTTTTCATTAAAGTGGAAATTGGTCTACAAAATAAGGTAAACTTGACTGAGTGCTTCATTTCCCCTTTAACGTTCACTAACATTTCACTTGTTAGTTACAAAATAGTTTGACAACAAGCAGGAAATGTGCATGGGTCAGTGACATCGCCACATCAAAATGGTCTTTAGGCTATTTTACCAATTCTGTCACAAACAGGGTGTGGGCCTATTTTGCACACCACATGCCTCTAGTAATATATGTTTACAAAAACGAGTGATGTAGTGAAGTGTTTGAATATCAGGTTGTTGTAAATGTTTATTGATATATGAAGTTGGCAGTTAATGTTCAATGTCGGTGGTGTGTTTCTGTTCTGGGCAATGTTCAACTAACACAATGCACAATTTTGGTTTGATTAGCAATGGCAGGTTTATCAGACTAACAAATGTCTATAAATCACAAATCTAAAAAAATCTAGATTATTTGTAAATGAGTTTTGTATATAGTTAAAAAAAACTATATGGTGTACCTGCTACAGTAAACAAAAGCTTAATGAATAAAATAATAACCAAAAGCACTATTGGATATTGATAAGAGTGGTTTCTTGAATGGCCAAGACAGAGTCCTGACCCTAATCCAATTGAATTTGTCATGACCTGAAGATTATTCGAAATGAACATTCATTTGATGAGCAAAGTATAAACAAATTTGAACCTCATTGGAATTCTCTATATATTTCAGAATGCTTTGATAACTGTGTTTCCTAGGTTATGGTGCTGGGCCTGCAGCAACTAAGGGACAAGGTTCAAATCCCGGAGGTATGTATGTATTTATTTGTCTGTCTGTATGCATGTATGTATATACTGTAAAGCCTATAACCTGCCATTTCTAAATTGCCAGTTTTAAAGGTATAGTTCATCCAAAAAGGAAAATTCTGCCATCAACCTTATAACAAACAACCTTCTCCATGTGAATGCCATTTTTTTTATGTGCCACAAACAGACACCTAATGGTGCAGACATTGTGTGCAAATAGGAAAGATGTTGTGTGACGAAGTGAGCTTCCTGTCCAGTGTGTTAAAATCTCTCTGTGAGTGATCATACAGGTGCGGATACATCTGTACCAGCTCTGCTACTCCACTCTCTGGTGTATTCATGTGGCTAGTGTTGTCATGGAGGCAGATTTCCAGAACACACCCATTGATTGCATAATCGCTTTGAATCAATGGTAGCTCAAAGGTGTATAGGAGCCAAAACAAACTCCAGAAGTTCTGTAGAAATCAAAGCTCAGTACCTAATGGAGAAACTGCATTCTCTTTATTCTATGGTTGTTTGGAATGATAGCAAAATCTATAGGGTCACTTTTTAAAGTGGTCTTTCATTTGTGGCCATTATGTAAAATCAAGTCAGGTCGAGTTTTAAATTAAAATTTTTCTCTATTTGAGGACATAAAGTACAATGAAATGCTGTGTCTCGCAGTACTATGGTGCCACATTCTAGTTAAACAAACATACATCAATAAAAAAAAAACTATCTAAAAAACAAACCTATACGCACAGCAAAGAACTGTTATAATAAAAATGTAAAATATAAACAATTAAGCACTTAGTGGTTAGCACTGTCGCCTCACAACAAGAAGGTTCGAGTCCCAGCTGGGCTAGTTGTCATTTCTCTGTGCATGTTGTTTATGTGGGTTTCCTCCAGGGGCTTTGGTTTCCACCACAGTCCAATAGACATGCTGTATAGGTGAACTGAATAAACTAAATTGTCTGTAGTCTGAGTGTGTGTGGGAATGAGAGTATGTATGGGTGTTTCCCAGTACTGGGTTGCATCTTGAAAGGGCATCCGCTGCGTAAAACATTTACTAGAACAGTTCTGCTGTGGCAACCTCTGGTAAATCAGACTAAGCTGAAGAAAAAATAATAAACATTTTAAATCTTTTAAAATTGTAAATCAGTACAGTTAGACTTAAGTACTTTTTTCTTTCTAATTAGGCTCCTCTCAATATATGGGGAACACA
This sequence comes from Danio albolineatus, assembly GCA_903798035.1. NCBI lineage: Eukaryota > Metazoa > Chordata > Actinopteri > Cypriniformes > Danionidae > Danio > Danio albolineatus. The sequence goes on from CAIGQQ010000153.1 coordinate 4,586,776, forward strand.
AATGGTGGAACAAAGGGACCAGGTAAAACATTTTAGTTTTATAGACATATTGTGTGAAATGGATGTATTTGTTTTTCCTTTATCTGATTTTTCTACATAATTTAAATCTTATGTGTATTGGGTTTTCAAAGGGCATGGTGCTCAAGCTGGACTAGCCAAAGGACAAATAACCAAGCCTAATGGTAACTACCATTTGATTATTACCAGTGCATTGTGTAGGATGATGCATGCACCCCTTTAACTGCACAACCATATAATTCCCTATATTGTTATGCTTACTAGTGTGGCCCCATTTAGAATAATCTAAATTACTGGTAGATAAAATGTTTAATTTAACTCGTTTTGTTTAGGTTATGGGGGGTATCCTAATGGAGGTGCAGCTAACCAGCCTAAAACAGGTAATATATTGATTGTCATGAGCAATACATGCTACATGAACAGACAAGAGTCATGCATAAACTATCATGCATAAACTGCATAATATGGCTTCAATTAAATTGTTACATACTGATCATTGCATATAAAAAAGAGAGATCCATGAACCACTTTGTTGTGCAAAAATTGCATTACACTGTTATTTAATGCAATGTAACGTGTGTATTTATATTGCGCATTTATTGTGTATGGCCATACACCCAAAGCGCTTCACAATCATGAGGGGGGTCTCTCCAAACCACCACCTGTCACGATCAGAGGAAGGAGAGGGAAACAGATGTGGAACACAGTATATATTTATTACTGTGACATCTCAGAACAATATCAGGTTCAGGCAAAGGCAGTCTTTGGAAAAGGGAATCCAAACAGAGGCTAGCAAGTATAGTCACTTCCCTGAATGGAGGATGATGATCAAGATGAGTGGCAGAGCAGATGCGGAGCAGATGCAGAGCACAGGAGGGTATCGAGGAGAGGTCTCAGGAAGGTAATGGTGATCGTGTCCATGTGTGATACTCGACGGTTGCTGACTGTGTGAAGGGAGCTTATGTAGGGAAGGTGGATTGGAAACAGGTGGTGAACTAATAACTAGGTGAGGGTGCACAGCTGGAAGATGGTCTGGGTGATTGTGATGGTTCAGAGAGTGGGTGATGAGCTGGGGACGTGACAGTTCCCCCCCTCCACGGGTGACTCCTGGCTCCCAAGAACGACGGCGGGGACGGCCACGACTCTCCTAGGACCGAATCCTTCCTCTTCTACTGGCCGTTCTGCCGCCAAGAGCCAAGGATGTCAGGAGGCTCTGGAGGGGGAGGCGTCCGGAGATCTGTGAAGGCAGAATGAATAGGGTCAGTGAGAGATTCGAGGGAAACAGTGTAAAGTAAATGTGGGCTGGAAGGCTGTGAGGAACTGGCAGGGTAAGGAGCCAGGCTGGGACCGGCAGGGCTAGGAGTCGGGCTGGGGCTTTGGTTACTTCCGGGCGAGACGAGTAGCTGATTTGCTTACGGTTGAGCCGGGTAACTTGCTTTCTCCCGGTCGAGCAGAGAAATTTATTCTTCCCCGGTCGAGCCGGGGGGTTAGTTTTCATCCGATCGAACCGGGTGGTTAGTTTTCTCATGGTTTTTCAGGTCGAGTATCCTGTCACGATCAGAGGAAGGAGAGGGAAACAGATGTGGAACACAGTATATATTTATTACTGTAACATCTCAGAACAATATCAGGTTCAGGCAAAGGCAGTCCAAGGGGAATCCAAACAGAGGCTAGCAAGTATAGTCACTTCCCTGAATGGAGGATGATGATCAAGACGAGTGGCAGAGCAGATGCAGAGCACAGGAGGGTATCGAGGAGAGGTCTCAGAAAGGTAATGGTGATCGTGTCCATGTGTGATACTCGACGGTTGCTGACTGTGTGAAGGGAGCTTATGTAGGGAGTGTGGATTGGAAACAGGTGGTGAACTAATAACTAGGCGAGGGTGCACGGCTGGAAGACGGTCTGGGTGATTGTGATGGTTCGGAGATTGGGTGATGAGCTGGGGACGTGACACCACCAGTGTGCAGCATCCACTTGTTCTAAAGTTTTGTTTTGTGTAGATATTGGTCTAAAGTTTTGGGTGTTTTTTTTTCTTTTTCTTCGTCTTCTTCTTTTTCTTCTTCTTCTTCTTCTTCTTAGGATTTTCTCAGTATATCGGGTATCCCAATGGTGGAACTAAGGGTCCTAAACCAGGTAAACATTTTTGTCTGTGTGTAATTGATTGTTTATTTGTCTATATTTATATAAAAATGTATGTATGTTGGGTCTGCTTCAAAGGATTTGGTGCTAAAGCTGGACCTTCAAATGGACAATGAGAAAAGCCTATTGATAAATAGCATGTTGTTTCATGTTGTTATTACTGTCATAAACTTATTACTATCATTAAGCAATAACTTAATTGTTTATTAATCCAGCAACTGTTGTGTACTCTACTGCGATTGATTTGTATTATCACTAACATTCTGTATTTTGAAGTTATTTAAGGACTACTAAACTGATTTGGGATTGGTTTTGTTAAGGATATGGGGGATATCCTAATGGTGGTGCAGCTAACCAGCATGGTACAGGTAACAAAATGATTCTGCAGTTTAGTTTGATTATTACAGTATAGATAACACTGAGTTCTGAAAAGTAAAGGATGCTTGTCTAAAGTGTTTTACTCTAATTAGGGTCTTCACAATATAAGGGATATCCCAATGGTGGAATCAAAGGACCTAACTCAGGTAAACTTGTTGTGTCTGTGTGTAACGTGTTTGTTTGGCATTTCTTTTTACTTTGCTGGATTTTTCCTTATTACATTAATGATAATGTGACTTATGTTATCACTTTTCTTAATCTTATATGTTTTGTCTTCTACAAAGGATTTGCTGCTAATGCTGGAGTGTCTAATGGAAAAGGAGGCAAGCCTAATGGTAAATAACTTGGAGTCATCAATGTAAATTACATGACTGTCTGTAAAACCTGATTCTGATTGGTCAGTCGATGCATTCATGTCATTCCAAGATAACAACTGCTGTATAACATAGGGTCATCCGGGTACTTTGATTTGTCTTGATCATCAGTGAATCATTCTCATCCATATACATCCACATTTATATTTACATGCTTGTCTGTTATGAAGCTGTTATTGACTGTTTGGCATTGTTTTGTGTCTGAATAATGAATAGTACATTATGGCTCTTTTGTATGTTGTGTGGAAAGTAGCAGTGTAATAAATGAGATAAAGTACATCCAGGTGGATGTTTTTGGAGCAAGCTCTTTTATGTGCTTTATGCCTTAATTAATATGTATTATTGGTGGATGAGTTATTTCTCAGGCCAACAAAGCAATGAAGTTCTGTTTGGCTAATTAACTGGAGGATGTCTAAACTGATTTGGGATTGATTTGTTCAGGATATGGAGGATCTCCAAACGGAGGTGCAGCTAACCAGCCTATTGGAGGTAAATGAATGTCACCAGCTTTTATTATTACAGTGCATATAATGCTAAAACAAAGAACTTTGGATACTACACTGGTCCAATTAAGACTTTTTATTTTTTATTTAGTATTATTATTATTGTTGTTGTTGTTATTATTATTATTATTAGGTTCCTCTAAATATATGGGCTATCCCAATGGGGGAACCAAGGGACCTAAACCAGGTAAACTTTTTTGAGTGGAATGGCAGTGTGTATGGTGTGTATAATAAATACATAAAATACACCTAATGCTTCAAATCTTATTTGTGATGTCTGCTTCAAAGGATATGGTGCTAATGCTGGACCTTCAGCTGGACAAGTAGCCAAGCCTAACGGTACATAGCATTAATTTATTTTATTATTTATTGTAAATAGAGATAACAGAAGGACGTCTAAACTGATTTTTGTTCAGGATATGGAGGATATCCTAATGGAGGTACAACTAACCAGCCTAATGGGGGTAATATGAATGTCACAAACTCTTTTATATAAATGTAACTTTACAGTGTAATTATTATTATAGTGCAGATGATACTACAGGGAAAACTTCCAAATGAGACTTCCTTGAAATGATTTTTGTCTTATTAGGGTCATCTCAAAATATGGGTTATCTGAATAGTGGAACCAAGAGCCCTAAACCAGGTAAACTTTTTTTTTGAGTGCATTGTGTATGGTGTCTATTTTTATATTAATAAATGATCTGAATATTATTTGTGATGTCTGCTTCAAAGGATATGGTGCTAAAGCTGGTGCTTCAGCTGGACAAGTAGCCAAGCCTAATGGTACATAGATTTCATTTATTTAATTGTTTATTTTAAACATAACTAACTGAAGCACCTCTAAATGGATTTGGGATTGTTTTTGTTCAGGATATGGAGGATATCCTAATGGAGGCACAGCTAACCAACCTAATGGGGGTAATGTGAATGTCACTTACTGTTATGCACATTTACTTTTAAAATGTAATTATTAAAGCGCAGATAAGATTAAATTAAAGAACTAGGGAAGCTACAAACTCGATTCAGGAAAAGTTGGGACACTGTACAAATTGTGAATAAAAAAGGAATGCAATAATTTACAAATCTCATAAACATATATTTTGCTTACAATAGAATAAAGATAACATATAAAATTCTGAAAATGAGACTTTTTAAATGTTCAGGCCAAATATTGACTCATTATGGATTTCAAGACAGCTACACATTCCAAAAATTTGGGACAGGTAGCAATAAGAGGCTAGAAAAGTCAAATGTACATATACAGTATGAGGAACAGCTGGAGGACCAATTTTACACTTGTTAGGTCAATTGGCAACATGATTGGGTATAAAAAATAGCCTCTCAGAGTGGCTCTTGGAGGTCAAGACAGGCAGAGGATCTCCAATTTCCCCAATGCCAAAAAAAGAGTGGAGCAATATCAGAAAGGAGTTTCTCAGCAAAAAATTACAAAAAGTTTGAAGTTATCGCCATCTCTAGTGCATAATATCATCCAAAGATATAAAGAATCTGGAACAATATCTATGCCTAAGGGTCAAGGCCGGAAAACTATACTGGATACCCGTGATCTTCAGGCCATTGGATGTCACTGTATCCCAAACAGGAATGCTTCTATAATGGAAATCACAATATGGGCTCAGGACTACTTCCAGAAAACATTTCAATGAGCAGAATCCACTGTGCCATTCGCCAATGCTGGCTAAAAGTCTGTAGGTCAAAAAGAATCTATATTTAAACATGATCTGGAAGTGCAGGCATTTTCTCTGGGCCAAGGTTCATTTAAAATGAACTGTTGAAAACTCTTCAGTGGTCAGATGAATCAAAATTTGAAGTTCTTTTTGGAAAAAGAATGTCATCTGACTAAAGAGAACAGGGACAACTCAAGTTGTTATCAACATTATCAGCAGAAGCCAGCATCTCTGATGGTACAGTATGTGCGTGTGGCATGGGCAGCTCACACATCTGGAAATGCACCATCAATGCTGAAACGTATATCCAAGTTCTAGAACAACATATGCTCCCATCCAGATGTCATCTCTTTCTGGTAAGACCATTTTACAACATGACAATGCCAGACCATATACTGCATCAATCACAACATCATGTATGTGTAAAAGAAGAATCCAGGTACTGAAATGGCCAGCCTGCATTCCAGATCTTTCACCCATAGAAACCCATGTGGTGCGTCATAAAGACAAAGATGGGACAAAGAAGGCCTAAGACAGTTTGGCAGCTAGAATCCTGTATTAGACAACAATGGTAGAACATTCCTATTCCTAATCTTGAGCAACTTGTCCCCTCAGTCCCCAGACGTTTGCAGAAAAAAAGGGAGATGCCTCACAGTGGTAAACATGGCCATGTCCCAACTTTTTTTAAATGTGTCAAGATATAAAATCATGAAATATAAGATCAACTTTTTTTTCTTAAAATTATACATTTTCACAGTTTAATCATTTGACATGTCATCTATGTTCTATACTGAATAAAATATTGAAATTTGGAACTTCCACATCATTGAACGCAGATTTTATTCACAAATTGTACAGTGTCCCAACATTTTTGGAATCGGGTTTGTAGACTGATCAAAATGAAATTTAATTTAAATTATCCTTGTCTTATTAATTAGGCTCTTCTCAATTTATGGGTTATGCCAATGGTGGAACCAAGGGACCTAAATCAGGTAAATCTCCTTTTTGAGTGCAGTGTGTATGGTGTGAATATTTTATATTTATTACTATGTATTTTTATTTATATTTCTAACTGATTTAAATCTTATTTGTGATGTCTACTACTAAGGATATGGTGCTAAACCTTCAGCTGGACAAGTAACCAAGCCTAATGGTAAATAGCATTCATTTAATTATTTATTGCAAACGGAGGTAACTGGCGCCCATCAGAACTGATTTATAGTTGGTTTTGTTCAGGAAATGGAAGATACCCTAATGGAGGTGCAGCTAACCAGTCTAATGGGGGTAATATTAATGTCACCAGCTTATTTATATAGATTTAATTTTACAGTGTAAATATTACAGTGCAGATGATACTACATTAAAGAACTAAAGACACTACATAGGTCCAAATGAGAATTTCTTGAAATTATTATTTTATTAGGATCTTCTCAAAACATGGGCTATCCCAATGGTGGAACCAAGGGACCTAAACAAGGTAAACATTTTTTTTTTTTTTTTGAATGCAGGGTGTTTGGTATGTATTTTTTTATATCTGATTTTAATCTTATTTGGGATGTCTGCTTTGAAGGATATGGTGCTAAAGCCGGACCTTTAGCTGGACAATTAGCCAAGCCTAATGATAAATAGCATTCATTTATTTAATTATTTATTGGAAATTTTTTTTAGCAAAAGCATGTTTGTCAACTCATCTGGTTGCTCAAAAGGCAGCACAATCAAAAGCTCCAAAAGTATCAAATTTATTCACTTAAAATTGCTGTGATAGCTTTATTAAGCTAATAAATTTGATACATTTGGAGCTTTTGGTGTTTACGTCTTTTCATATATATTTTAATTATTTATTGTACACTACCTAACAAACATCTTGTCGCCGATCCCAGTTGTAAGAGCAACAAATAATAAATTGACTTCTTGATCATTTTGAAAAGTGGCAGAAGGTATTTTTCAAATGAATCATCTATTGAACTGCATCCCAATCATCAGAAATACTCCAAGATTCTCACCGAAAGCAGTCAAGTTTGGTGGAGGAACAATCATGGTTTGGAGTTACATGCGAGAGATCTGCAGAGTGGACTGCAACATCAACATCCTGAAGTATAAAGACATTTGTGTTGCCCATTACATTACAAACCACAGGAGAGGGCATATTCCTCAGCAGGATGGCGCTCCTCATGCTTCAGCTTCCACATCAAAGTTCCTGAAAGCAAAGAACATGCTCCAGGATTGGCCAGCCCAGTCACCAGAAATTAACATTATCGAGCATGTCTGGGGTAAGATGGAGGAGGAGGCACTGAAGATGAATCCAAAGAATCTTGATGAACTCTGGGAGTGCTATGAGAAATGCTTTCTTTTCCATTTCCGATGATTTTATTAAAAAGTTATGTAAGTCATTGCAGTGATGTATGGATGCAGTCGTCCAAGCTCATGGCAGTCATACAAAATATGAATTATTTTTCCACTGCACAATGACTTTATATTCTACAATACACATTATTTCTGTTAGGTGACAAGACTTTTGTCTAAGCAAAGTCAGAACTTACTGTCCTAATTAAATAATTTAAAAATCAAGGCATGATAATATTTTATTTTGATGAAATATGCGTTAGCCGATTCTGATACTAAATGATCAACTAGGTCAAGTTATTATTTGCTGTTCCTAAAATTTGGATAGGCGACAAGACTTTTGTCAGGTAGTGTAAATGGAGGTACAGTAACTGACACAAATTTAAACTGATTTAGGATTGTTTTTTGTTCAGGATATGGAGGATATCCTAATGGAGGTGCAGCTAACCAGCCTAATGGGGGTATTATGACTCTCACCATTTTTTAATATAGATTTAATTTTACAGTTGAACTATCACAGTGCAGATGACACTGGGGAAACCACATTGATAAATGAGAAAATTCAACTTTCTTGAAATGATTCTTGTCTTATTAGGATCCACTCAAAATATGGGTTATTCCAATGGTGGAACCAAGGGACCTAAACAAGGTTTGTTTGTTTGTTTGTTTGTTTTTTGCAGTGTGTATGTTGTAAATTTTTATATTTATTATTTGAATCTTATTTGTGATCTCTGCTCAAAGGATATGGGGCTTATGCTGGACCTTCAGCTGGACAAGTAGCCAAGCCTAGTGGTAAATAGCATTCATTTATTTAATTATTCGTTGATAATGAAGGTAGCTGACACACCTCTAAACTGATTTGGAATTGATTTTGTTCAGGATATGGAGGATATCCTAATGGTGGTGCAACTAACCAGCGTAATGGGGGTAATAAGAATGTCACAAACTGTTTTATATAGATTTAATTTTACAGTGTCGTTATTACAGTGCATATGATGCTAAATGTAAGAGCATTTTAAAAAATGGTTGTGTTATTAGGCTCCTCTCAATATATGGGTTATCCCAATGGTGGAACAAAGGGACCTAAAGCAGGTAAACCTTTTAATGGACAGTGTGTATGGTGGTTTTTAATTATTTTTATAATATATATATATATATATATATATATATGCTTTTTTTACATCTGATTTGAATCTTATTTGTGATGTCTGCTAAAGGATATGGTGCTAAAGCTGGACCTTCATTTGGACAATTAGCCAAGCCTAATGGTAAATAGCAATAATTCATTTATTAATTTATTGTAAACTAAGATACCTGAAGCACCTCTAAACGGATTTGGGATTGTTTTTTTTCAGGTTATGGAGGACACTCAAATGGTGGTGCAGCTAACCAGCCTAATACAGGTAATGTATTGGATGTCACCCACTTTACAATATTGATAATAAGGAATTCTGAATATTATATTTGCAATTTTCTTCTCAATATACAGTATGAGGTATCCCAAAGGAGAAACCAGTGGACCTAATCCTAAGAACTTTTTTGAATGCAATGTGTATGGTGTGTATTTTGTTTTGATAACATATTTATGATATCTGCTTCAAAGGATATGGAGCTAAGGCTGGACCTTCAACAGGACAAGTACCCAAGCCTAATGGTAAGTGATTTTAAGCAGTTATTATTGTAAGCTGAGGTAACTGAAGCACCTCTAAAGGGTAAGTATATCATAACTGAGGTCCATCTAAATAACCTAATAGAAGTGATGTCTCATCAGCTCTGCAGTGTGAATAATAGTGAGTTCTAAATATTACATTTACTTTTCTCCCCTCTATTTAGGCTCTTCTCGATATATGGGGTATTCCAATGGTGGAACCAATGGACCTAAACCAGGTAAACTTTCATTATGTGTGATGTGTAATATGTGTGTATAGTTTTTCTTTTATCTAATCATTTGATTTTTATTCTGTACTTTGTCTGGTTCTAAGGATATGGTGACAAAGCTACAGCCATGGATGGACAAGGAGCCAAGCCTCAAAATGGTAAAAATCATATAAATATTACTTATAAAACATTTAGTTTCTGGCTCTAGAGTAAGCCACGTTTGCAATTGTTTATTAAGGTTAAAGGACTGAAGTTCTTTATTGTGAAGGACCTCTAAATTTGAGACTGTTTGTATTCAGGATATGGAGGATATCCTAATGGAAGAGCCATTAACCAACCTAATACCGGTAATATATTAGATGTCACCAGTACTGCATTTTAATTAATACACTGTATATAATAATAAATTCTGAAAAGAGCTGATATTTCACTGGTCTAAATTATTTTTCTCTTATTAGGCTCATCTCAGTATATGGGGTATCCCAGTGGTGGATTCAAGGGTCCCTTAAATGGACAAGGAGCAAAGCCTAATAATGGTACATGAAATGAGATTATTACTGTTGTAAAACATAATTAAAAAATATATATATATGATTCTAGAAGCTGCATTTCAACCCCATAAAGCAATTCTGTGTTCAATAGATGTCTAATAAATGTGTAAACATTGAGAGATTGGCTAAAACAAGGCTAAATTTGGGCTGTCAGTGAAAATTAATAAGAACAACCCAAAACACATAAGGTGCGTCCCAAATCGCTTACTTGTGCACTATTCTATGCCATTTTGTAGTTTAAATAGTGTAAGTAGTGCGTTCACACTGAACTCTAAAAAAACAGGTGCACTTTAAATACCCGGATGATGCATTCATTCGACCGGTAAAATTAAGTGTGGAATGTTGGACAATTCAAGTACTCATTAACCGCAGCTTTGCTCACGTAGTGGTAGGGGTGGAGCTATCGAGCACTTATGTTGGATTACATAATTTATTTTGGATTGTGAAAGCAAAATTCTCCTACGAGAGTGATTATAACGCTTCCCGATGGTGAATGCGGTTATACTCATGGCAGCTATTATTTGGTATTTTGGTCATTTATTTCACTAATTTGGCAACCGTCAAACATCATCAGGGAAACGGTAAGAATTTCCGCTTAGTTATAAAAACCATTAGTGCTCCATTTGGGACAGCACTAAATACATAGTCTATGCTGTTGAGTGTGTAATTGCATAAGTACATAGTGCATAAGTGCATAGTGTATAGTGTGCCATTTGGGACACAGCTATATTAAAATCAAATATACATATTAGACAGACTTCACTTGCTTAGTCAATCATTCTTGACTATTTGATTTGGGATGACATCCTGATTTTGGACTATTCTTACACATTTATTGGATTTTCGTTGACAGCCCAAATTTAGTCCTTTTTTAAACAGAAAAAGTCCTTATTGGAAAGCAACTGTGTTGACAAAAAGATTTGAATTTCTCATTGATGCCACTTGTAACCCTATTTAGAATGGAATTGTTTCATTAAAGTATCTACTTCAGGTCCAGTTTTAGTCAAATATACATGATCTAATGTTAACTTTTAACTGTCATATTAACCTTTTTATATGTCATATTAACTCTTGTGACCTATAGGTTATGGTGTTCCTGAATATACGTCAAAAGGACCTAAAGCAGCTAATTCAGGTAAAATTATAAGAGCATTTACTTTCTCCACATGACGTGTTCATTGACATTTTGTAATCTGTCTTTGAGAAATTCATGTATTTCATTTGCATTTTCATTTGTCATGTTGACTTTTCAGTTTTGTAATAAAATGGCTTTGTTTTCTAGGGTATATGCCTGTAATAACTGGAAATAAAGGTGTTTCAAGTGGAAAGGGACCAAGGGGAGAGATTTTAAGTGCTGAAGCACCAAGTCAAGCACCACCATCCAACACAAAGGGTGTTCTACCAGTAGCTCAACAACAGCCAGTTACAGGATTACTTCCAGAACAGGGAACTAAAGGCTTTCCAGTTCTGCAACAAACAAAGGGACAAATTCTTCAAGCATCATCACCACAGAGTAAAACCCCAAACTCTATGGCACCTCAGTTTGCTTCAAACCCATTTATGCAGGGCCCTAGTTCCTATAAGCCTAGTAAAGTTTATAAACCACCAACACCTACAATTCCAATTGAAAAGCCAGCAATTCCAGTAATCCCACAAACAATGCCTCAAGCATCGCAGACAGTTCCACCAGAGCAGGAACAAGTACTTTCATTGGAACAGAAAACTCAAGTGACAGCACAACCAGTTACACAACAAGGTAGCATTTCTCCACAGACAGCTCCATCAACTCCAGTAATGCAGCAAGCAGAGATTCAGTCAAACCCTGCTTTGCCTCAGTTGAAGATTCCAACCACAACAAATCCTGGTAAAACTCTAAAGTTTCAGATTAAATAATATCCTGTAACTGTCTAGCAACTTGAAGTTTCCACAGCATTTAACTTTCAAATAATAATATGAATGCTGTTTTATAAACTTCAGTGTGTTCTTTTGAACTCCATCTAAAAGAGGTGGTTATGGGTGGCTAATATGTTGAATTAAACTCCCTTTGTGTTCTACAGAACTCACTGGTCTAGGACAACCTAATGGGCAGGTGCAGGGTGCTGTGCCTTCAAAGCCTGGTAAATCATAAAGAATACTTAAATGAGTCACATTAAAATACATCCCAGAGTAATTGGCAGTACATTCATTTATCTAGTCTCTTGTAACTCTCTTGTTAATATTTTCTTAGACTGTGGACCTGAAGGTCGACCTAATGGACAATGGGTCAAACTTCCAAATCCTGGTGAACCCTCATTTTTTCCCCTTGTTTATTACCATATAAATAATTTCAAATGCAGTTTAAACAGCCTAATGTTTAAAAGACAACGTGGTGTTTTTTTTTTTTGTTTTTGTTTTTTTGCTTAGTCCACATATATTAGTTTTGACTTAAAAACATTTATGAAGACAAAGACAAAACAAACAGTCTAAAAAAATTATGTGGCTTGCAGGTTTTGGGTACCCCAATGGAAAAGGAGAAGGGTTATCACAACCAGGTACAATAAAATCTCTTTGTATTGTACACAGGGCTTGACATTAACACCCACCAAATGCGGGTAGATTTCAGCTGTGGCGGGTTAGACAGAAACTCCCGCTAGCCATTATGGCTGGTTGAAAATTATTTTAAAATTGTAGTTTTCCTAAAAGCAGGGTTAATACAACAAGGATATTTGTGCAAATATGATCTTGGAATCGAGAACCAGTGCAACTGACAAAATAATTGTGTTCGCACAAGTAAAAGAAAGCAGGTGAATACCGACTGAGAGGATGATTACTCCGCACACAGGTGATGTGATGCGTGCGACTGTTAAAAAGCATGTGCGCTCCCGTGTACTTGCATAAAGCAACTGTGCCTAGAGGAAACACAGCTAGTGCTATCAGTTCTGTTAGAAATAGACTGGACAAAAAGCGATGATCATGCACCTGCTTTCAAGAGGCCAATATATATATCCTTTTGTAAGCTACTTTCGCTTTAATTATTCTTTTGAACGTGTGTGCCTGATCATTCTTTGATTATCACACATGGTTTAATTTTAATTTTGTTTACAATAACATTGCTTTAATATGAGATTGACTCCCCATTTATGTGTAGTTAACTGGTTATCTGGGACCTTTAGCCAGGACAGATTACTGTGCATATTTTAGATACATGACACTAAGTCTTGTTTAAGTGTTAATTGTTTTTGTTTTAAAAACAATATACAGCTATATTTTGCTTGTTTTGACACATAATTTAAATTTTTTTGCTGAGAAATAATAATTTTATATTTTTGATGAGGTCAGAGATAAATTGGTAAATCCTTAATTTTGAGCCCTGAAAAGTAATGTTGATTAAAAACTAATTGCAATGCGACACCACACATTTACTCATGCACATTGAGAAAGCTCATACAAAACAGACAACAAGTGGAATGAATGAGGAGGCATGTGGACATGACACAAAATCTAAATCAAGTCATTTTAGCATGTCAAAGTCAAATGCTTATAAAATATATTTTCCTAACAACAAAATTATGGCTAGTGAAAATGGCAAGTGGCTAGTGATGTTGGAAATCTAATAGCTACAGTGGCTGGTGATCAAAAAAGTTAATCTTTTTTCATCTGCATTTTAACTTTAATTTAAAAAAAAAAGATACATGATAAAGTGAGTACATATTACGTTTTATATGTTGTAAAAATGATTAATTTAGTCTGTAATTCTGCCACTAGGCTTTGGAGCAGGTATTGTTGGTTATCCAACTCAGGGCATGAACAATGGTTACAAAGCAGGTAAATCATTACAGGACATTGTGATTATTTTGTGAAAATATAAATTACTGTAAGTACTTTTGTCTAAAATGTATTAAACATTTTTGGTCCTTATTTTGCTTTCTCTACAGGACATGGAGGCTATGGAAACCAATTTAAAAACCAAGGTAGAAATATCCCTCCTCATGAATATTTCAAATATTTTCTAACAAAGAGGCCAGTTATGTATACATTTATTAAATATTTAATCTGCAGCACATATATATTGGCTGAAGTGCTGGGGGATATAAGTCTAGGGCCTGATTGTGCATTATTATAACCATGTTACCTACAAGAATAAGAATAATACTTCAAATAATTAAAATCATTTTGCATTATCAATTATTTTAATATTTTGTTGTTTTTTTTATAAAGGTTTACAAATTTGTCTTGTATTTTTGCCATTTTTCCTCATGACTGTATATGTCATGCTTTAATGAATGTGTGTGTGGATTGTTTTGGGTGTGCTTTAAGGTTTTCTTTGATAAGAATAATTAAATGTCTTTTTTGAATCTCTGATAGCTGGACCGCTAGGTGGACCACCAGCAGGATTGGGAACAAAGGGAAAATCACAAACAAAATATGGTTAGCCTGAGTAAATATACTAACTTTGAGTCATTTACAACTACTTATGTTTAACAATGGTCTTTTTTTCCTCTTTACATTTTTCAGGAATTGGTGGACTTCCCTTTGGTGGTTTCCCCAATGGATATCAGTCCAGCCCCTACGGACAATATGGTATGTTATCAGTTTCTTACATTCATTCATTCATTCATTCATTCATTTTCTTTTCGGCTTAGTCCCTTTATTAATCTGGGGTCGCCACAGCGGAATGAACCGCCAACTTATCCAGCATATGTTTTACGCAGCAGATGCCCTTCCAGCTGCAACCCATCTCTGGAAAACATCCATACACACTCATTCACACTCATACACTACAGACAATTTACCCTACCCAATTCACTTATACCACATGTCTTTGGACTTGTGGGGGAAACCGGAGCACCCGGAAGAACCCCACGCAACCACGGGGGGAACATGCAAACTTCACACAGAAATGCCAACTGACCCAGTCGGGGCTTGAACCAGTGACCTTCATGCTGTGAGGCGAACGTGCTACCCAGTACGCCACCGTGGCGCCCCAGTTTCTTACAATATTGAATTATTTAGTGTTAGCATTGACCCTAACGGTAGTTCTGACTGGATTTGTCTGTGTTGTTTTTCATAGGTAATGATGGTCAGCGATATGGAGCTAAACCCTACAATCCTAAAGCACCAGGAAAATACGGTGATGATTAGATATTTTAGTGTTCCCTTGCCCTTTTTAATAATTGTTTGAGTTCATTTATAGAATGACAGGCAGTGTTGGGGAAAGTTATATTAGAAAGTAATGCATTACAATATGAGTTACTCCCCAAAAAAGTAACAAGCTGTGTTACTTACTTACTTTTTATGGTAGGTAATCCCTTACATAACTTTTTCTGACCTGGCTGGGGATTGATCTCTTTCTTTCAGAACTTGCAGGGGGGTTTTCTTCTTCTTTCTTCTTCCCACTTTCTTCTTCTTCTTCTTCTTCTTCTTCTTCTTCTTCTTTTAAATAGAGGAGCTCTGCAATTAATAACACACTGTATAACATTCATTTATGGCTCAGCCATCTTCCTTTCTGCCTGTTCCTGCATTCTCTCATTGCGTGCGAGTTTCAACGTAACTACAATCATTTTAAATCAGCAATTTATTTTTTAAAAGTTAGAATTAACTAAACTAAAAGTAACTTGCATTTTATTTATTTATTTTAATTACTCAAATATTATCACTATTTAATTTTGAAAGGTAATGCATGCAATGCTTGTTGCTTAGAAAAGTAATATTACATAACTCATGTTACTTGTAATGTGTTACCCCAACACTGATGACAAGTAGTGTATAGCATTGCCAATGGTAAATGAAATTAGCAGATTGTTATGAAAATATAATTTGTTTTGCTGTTATGTATTTAAAATATAGCAAATTATGTTGTGAAAATGCTAATGTATTATTTAAAAGTTATTTTGATGGTCCCTTTAATGCATTTTGTTCAATTTAAGTTACATTGCGTCTGCATGCCAACTAATTCTCATTTGATTAGTCTTAGGTTGGGGTTAGGGTTAGTGTAAGTTGACATGTACTTGCAAAGTTTCCTATAGTCAGTTAAACGTCTGTTGAGGAAGCAGTATCAGCAGATATTAAGCAGATAGTCTACTAATACTCAAAAAAGTAGTAATTGGCATGTAGTTGCAATGCAACTTTTAGTCAACAAAATGTGCAATAGGGACCATCAAAATAAAATCTTACCAAAGTTAAATTAAAAATATATACTATTAGGTATGGAATAAAAATATTTTTCACTCTTGTTTTGTCATGATCACGACTTAATTATCTCCTGGTCTCGACATAACAACTCGTTTTCTCGTGATCTTGACATAACAAAAAGTTATGTTGTGATCTCGACTTATTTTTTGCTTTTATTTATTTATGTATTATTATTATCATCTGGCCAATGTCTGACCAATGAGTCTGCACCGGCCCTTTGAAAGGGGTGAGAATAGCCTAACTGCAGACGCGCATTCGTGCAACACGTTAAAGGCCATTTTAAAGCAACTCAATATGGAGCAAAATAAGTTGCGGCATGTATGAATTAAATTATGAAAAATGACGAAGATCCTGCTTTTGCTTTGAACCTTTCTCCAAGTTATTTACAATTTCTTTAAAATTGAACCATATAGAGTTGCTTTAAAATAGTATCAGTTGAGGGAATATTATGTTCAATAATTATAAATAATAATATACATGAATATAAGAATGAATGTACATTAATCACGAGCCTGAGCATTTGTGCTCATATTATTATGGCTGTTCTGAACGCCTTTAAGGTGTTGCACGAATGCACGTCTGCAGTTAGGCTATTCTCTCCCTGTTCACAGGGCCGGTGCAGACTCACTGACTCAATAATAATAATAATAATAATAATAATAATAATAATAATAATAATAATAAATACAGAAATAAATAAAAGCAAAAAATAAGTCACATTTAACATTTTGTTATGTTCAGATCACAAGAAAATGAAGTCATTATCACGAGAAAACAACTTTATGTCGAGATCACGAGAAAACGAGTTGTTATGTCGAGATCACGAGATAACTAAGTCATGATCACAACAAAACTAGAGAGAAAAAATATTTTAATGCATGGCCTCTTAGGACGTCCGTAATTAGGAGATGAAAATGTAAGGTATTAAACCCTTGTGTCTTTACACTTTTTATCATTTCTGATTAACACGTTGCTTATTTTACCTAATGGTGCTGTTCTCTGATGTCAAAACAGGATATGGTAGTTTACCATACAACTCTCAGGCTCTTCCAGAATCAGTTGCCAGATCACCTGGTAAATATGATAAATAAATAAGCCATTTCAACTTATCAAAGAGCACATTTGCTTTTGAAGATGTTTTTTTTTTTCATATGAGCTTCTGTATTTTCAGATTTTGGAGGGTTACCTTACAATGGCCAGCCACTAGGATATGGCAGTGGCAAATCCACTGGTAAATATGGTGACTGCTCTTTAATTTTTTTCTGAAAGTTTCAAGTCTAAAAGTGAATGTCTTTTACTGTAATCATTTTTCAGGACAAAAGGGTCCTCAATATGGTGGTCAGTCTCTTGGTCACGGGCCTGATGTTATGCCTGGAAAATACGGTGAAAACGAATGCTTTTTATTGATAATTATATGACAATGATATTATAATATTATTGTACTAATAATTATCCCTATACACTCCACTTCTTATAGGGTCTCCTGAATCCATGTATACACCAGAAACTGTCAATCTTGGAGGCAATGCCAAATCAGCTAAATATGGTACGACATGGTTTCTTTTTAATATCATTAATTTATACAATTCCTCTGTACGTGAATTGCCAAACATCATACAGTACAGTACAGTACAGTACAGTACAGTACAGTTAGACTAATGAGAAAACATTTAATGTTTTTGTACTTTCTATTGTACTTTTAATGCATGACAGGTAATCCAGGGGTATCATATGAACTCCTCGGCCCTGTGACTGATGGACAATCTGTTGAAGGTAAATACATCTCCATTTATTCATTCATTCATTTTCTTTTCGGCTTAGTCCCTTTATTAATCCGGGGTCGCCACAGCGGAATGATCCACCAACTTATCCAGCATTTGTTTTGCGCAGTGGATGCCCTTCCAGCCGCAACCCATCTCTGGGAAACATCCATACATTTTCATTCACAAACATATACTACGGACAATTTAGCTTACCCAATTCACCTGTATCGCATATCTTTGGACTTGTGGGGGAAACCGGAGCACCCGGAGGAAACCCATGCAACCACGGGGAGAACATGCAAACTCCACACAGAAATGCCAACTGACCAGGCCGAGGCTCGAACCAGCAACCTTCTTGCTGTGAGGCGAACGTGCTACTCAGGCCCCGTTTACACTAGTGCGTTTTAGTTTTAAAACGGCGTTTTAGCATGAAAAAGATCTGCGTCCGCACTAGCGGATCTCAACAGATCTCCCTCCACCAGAAACGTATATCACGTGACCATTCGCGCACTATTCGCGCACTCTGAGCATGCGCGTTCAAGTATAAACAGGAAGCACGTGTCTCGCTCAGCATTTGGTTATTGTTAGTCAACAAACGCTGGTTGAACGATGAACGCGATGGTAAAGAAAGCATGAGAGGTCTTTTTGAGGACAGACGACGAGGTTGAGTTGTTACTTAAAGTAACAAATGAATAGAAAACATCCATGGCTATCAAAAATACAGTGTTTACAGTGAAGACTGCCGTCTGCTGGTGACGTTATAGCCATGTGCGCTTGACGAATAAGGAAAGGATACGCAATGACCCAAAGCCCCAATCACGTAGCAAATCTCTGCAGCCACGCCTCCGTTTTCAAACGTATCCGCTTTCCCACATCCACACTGAGACGAGGCAGCAGCGTTTTAGAAGTAAAACGCCCTCTCCAGCGTTTTCAAAACGCTCGGTTTTCGCACATCGAAAACTCCGGCGTAGTGTGGATGGATGGCATAAACGTAGCAAAACTTATGCGTTTTAAAACGAAAACACACTAGTGTAAATGGGGCCTCACTACACCACCATGGCGCCATCTCCATTTACCTGAGATTTATTACATTTAGTGCATGTGAAGTACAACAAGCCATGCTGTGTTGTGAACAGCCAAGACTGCATTCACAATACAGCTGGCTTTGAGAATATTATTGGATTTACATTATTGGACGGCATGCATTTTTATGTATGCATTTTATTTTTACAATACCAATAACAGCTGACCATGGAATAATTAGTAGAGAGGAAAATGTTACATTAAAAATGTAGCTCCTGAGAGTGACCCATTCTTTAACAAATGCTTGTAGAAGCAGTCTGTATGCCTAGGGCCTTAAAGGCATAGCTCACCCCAAAATCAAAATTTACTCACTATTTACTCATCTTCAAGGAGTTTCTTTATGAGTTTTATACGAGATATCAATAGAAAATTATTAATATTTATAAAATATATTAATTTAAATAAGATGTTAATAGAAATACAGCTGAAGTCAATGGTTATAGGTTTGCAGTTTTTTTTTTTCAAAATATCTTATTTTCTGTTCAGCAGAAAAAATAACTCAAATAGTTTTGGAACAAGTGAAGGGAAAGTAAATGATGACAGATTTTTAATTTTGGGGTGAACTATTCTTTTAATTTTAAGCACCTGTGGACATGGAAGTAATTGGAACACTTATGTGTTCCTAAACTCCCAATATAGTGTACGTCTGTTTATCTCTCAGCATCAGAAAACATTCATTTTCTATTTTTAATTTAAACCCAGATTGGTTGCAGCAGTGTTCACCTAGAAGAAGTGCCATTAAAAGTTTACTTTTATAAACATATGATATAGTACTTTATACTCAGTCTTTAAAAATCAGTTTACACATCAGTTTATATCCGGCATGAGAAAACCTTCTTTAATGTAAGAAAGACTATTTGTTTTGCTGTAATTTTGCTTGTTGTTTGTTTACTGTTGCTTTTTCAATGGAACAGAAAACAGAAGCCTGGAGACTTTGCACCAAGGTCCAGAGATTGATGGACAGAAAGCCGTTGACAACTTTGGTAAATTTTTCTACGCTCTTTCAGATAGATGTACAGGCATTCAACTTTACCTGCATTTACACTGGCACACACATCAACAATAAAAAACATTGCTTGGACAGTTTTAAGTGTATTTTCAATTTTAAGCTAAACTGTTCAGCATTCAGATGATAATGTTTTGTTTTTAAATGAGTTTAAATGCAGCGTCAATAATTAAAAACATTCTTTGGAAAATAAGTATACTTTAGGATACATTAAAAAAAATTCTCAGTAAGAAAATAGTAGTAAAAACACAGTGTGTGAACAAAATGTGTATGCAATGTGTAAACTATGCCTATTCCATTCACAATCGGATTCTATTAATACTTCTCAAGTACTTATTTGCAGAGCTATTTGTAATTCATTTAAATATATTTCTAATTATACATTTGTAATTGTGTTGCAATTAACTTTAAATATAATAAAATAACATTGGTTAAAATTATAGCCAAGTGTTTTACACATGCTTCAATGTGATTTTTAATAGGACATTATTGTTCTACAACGCACTTACGTGTAAATATGTTGACTCTGTTAAACTTAAGTTTATTTTAAATAAATAAAATGATTTTTGTTTACCCAAATATGAAATCCATTTACTTACTCTAAACTTGTTCCAAACCTGTATTAGTTCTTTCTTCTGTTAAACACAAAAAAAGAAATTTGGAAGAAAAAATATTGTAACCCAACAATAAACAGGATGGACAAAAAAATCAGACATACTCAAAGATCTCTGGGTTTTTTCTTGTGTTTGTTTTCGATTCAGGAGATGGAGAGATTCCACCCCATCCTGATGTTCCAGGGGCTGGAGAGGCGAATGCGCAATCCACAGAAAGATTTGGTACAAAACAAATGTATCTGTTGTTGGAATGTGTATCTATTTGAATGTAGTGTCAATATTTCTCTCAATTTTCCTCTCCTTAAGGAACTGAAGATTATATTGCTGGAAAACTACAACCAGAAGGTACATTTCAAAACTCTGACGTACCTGTGTTGTACTGTACATTTAGTATTTATACATTTTAAGCAGTTGTGAGTTAATTATAACAGACTTCAGAACTGATATAAATGCCCACATAGCAAAATTTCTCTGGTCCAGCTCTGGCCCACACAATCAGCTTTTGCTTGGCCCACATACCACAGTGAATTACGGTACATGACTGGACCATGTCTGGCTTCCAGGAAAGGGCCAAACACTGACCATATCTGGCCCAGGTCTAAGCCAAGTTAATAACCGATAATTGGCCCTGAGCTGGGCCAGATATGGCACATGAATGGCCATTGTCTGGAAGCCAGACTTGGTCCAGTCATGTACCGTAGTTCACTGCAGCATGTGGGCCAAGTAAAAGCTGATTGTGTGGGCCAGAGCTGGGCCAGAAAAATTTTGCTATGTGGGTAGGTTAAATTTAGTTGCAACATACAGGAAAGATTGGATTAATAATTCAAATAATTAAATCTTGATTATTTACAAATGACTGTATATTAAAAATATTTCTTTACTCTTTTAAGGGAATTTAAATTTAGCTCAAGATAGGCCAAATTTACGTGGCCCACAGATCAATTTTGAGCATCTGGGCCAAATACTACTTTTGACATCTGTCCGTCTTGTCTGCCACCTCTACCAAACCTGCGCCATGTTTGGCCCACATGCTGTATGCCAGTGCCGGATGAATGCCTACTGTGCCAGCTTTATGCCAAATTTGGGCCAGAATTTTTTGCAAACCTGGGTGTTGTGTTTATTCAGGTTCAGAAATGAATGTTTTCATCAAATGTGTCTGTTTGATTTGTTTTCCAATTACTTGAGTCAATCGCAATACTACAGGCATGTACCATTATCCAACATGAAGCATGATTCATATCTGGATCTGTACAGTCAAATTGTGAGAGTTCAGTATTAAAGTTAGTAATCGCTGACACTAAGAAAATGTTGAGTGAAGAAGTGAGTGACAAAACATCTCTGAAATGTGATGCTTTGTAAGCAGATCAAACAATACAGTAAATCAACCAATAAACCCATTTTTTCCATTTGTTTGTCAAATAGCTGTTTCTTTTCCTGCCGTTCCCACTGTGGGCCCTGCTGTCACTTCATTAGACACCACTCTCTCACTGGACGGTTCCTCTCTGGTCCCAGTCTCTGTACCTGATGCTGTTCCTGAGCTTCCTGTATCATCCATAGTCCCTCAGCCTGACCTGCCCACTCTAATGCTGCAACCAGCACCACCACAACAGATCCAAATCCAGCAGCACCTCAAGCTCCACATCCAACCCCACAGCAACTCCCAGACAGGTAAACTACTAATAAACACTTGTGATCCTACAATATATATCAGTCACTTTGAAACTGATCTAATTTTAATTTAAGGGTGGTAGTTCGTTCAAAAATTCAGATGTTGTTTTTAATTAGTCACCCTCGTATCATTTCAAAGACAAGATATTTTAGATCAAAGTACAGTGGCCGAAAGAGCTTAACATGCTGCAACTTAAGAAAACACATGCAAATATAAAAAACACCAACAAATTAAGAAAACATCTTCACTGGTTTCATCAGTTATTTTTTTAGTACTTTGTGTAAAACATACACATTTTTCAGGGAATCAGATAAATTATTAAATTAAATCATTAATTAAATCACTTCTCATTGGTTTTTAAGTTTTAAGTGTTTTGTGGTATAATGTGCAGATTCTGACCTACAGTAACCATTGATTGGTTACTTAAGCAGAAGTGATTTTAAAAAGATGACCCGTTATTATTATAATTACAGAATTAATAGCCCCCTGTTTATTTTTTCCCCAATTTCTGTTTAATGAAGAGAAGAGTTTTTTCAACACATTTCTAAACATAATAGTTTTTAATAACTTGTCTCTAATAACTGATTTATTTTATCTTTGCCATGATGACAATACATAATTTTTCACTAGATATTTTTCAAGATACTAGTATTTAGCTTAAAGTGACAGCCTAATTAGGTTTATTAGATTAACTCTGCAGGTAGGGTGATTAGGTTATTTTATAATGATTATTTGTTTGGAAAAAAATGCTTAAAGGGGCTAATAACCTTTTGACCTTACAATGATTTTTAAAAATTAAAAAGTGCTTTTATTCTAGCCAAATAAACCAAATAAGACTTTCTCCGGAAGAAAAAATATTATGAGACATACTGTGAAAATATCCTTGCTCTGTTAAACATTATTTGGGAAATAGTTAAGAAAGAACAAAAATTCAAAGAGGGCTATTATTTCTGACTTCAACTGTATTGTAGAGTTCATATCATTAAAATAGTGATATAAAGTTTGTGCTACCTCATTCTTTAAACTCTATATGGATGGTTTAAATAGATTAGCAGTTTCTGAAATATACATACCAGCCAATCAGCTTTCTTCAACATTCTGATGCTTAGTTTAAACTTTAAGTTAAAAACTTAAAGTCACATGTCAGCTAACTCAAAGGATTGTGCATTAAAATTAATTTCTTTTTAACAGGAAAGGAAGGCAAATACAAATTAAGTGGATTCTTTGGAAATAAATACCAAGGTATGGGTTATGTTTATGCACATTTGGGACCCTGGACCACAAAACCAGCCATAAGGATAATATTTGATACAATTATTGGAAAATCTGAGGGTTCAAAAAAATCTAAATATTAAGAACATCACCTTTTAAGTTGTCCTAATTATGTTCTAATCCAGGGATGTCAAACTCCATTCCCGGAGGGCCGCAGCCCTGCACAGTTTAGTTCCAACCCTGCTTTAACACACTTACTGGTAGTTTTCAAACAGGCCTGAAGGACTCAATTAGTTTGATCAGGTGTGTTTAATTAGGGTTGGAAATAAACTGTGAAGGGCTGCAACCCTCCCGGAATTGAGTTTGACATCCCTGTTCTGATCTATAAATAGAAGTTTTGATATAATTACAGAAGGACATTTGCTTAGTTTGTTCATAAAAAGATGATCTTTACTTAATATTCTAAAGATTTTTCATATAAAGTAACAATCTGTCATGCATTTTTGACTTTTCCCATAAATATACCTATGCAACATAAGATGTAGGTTTTGTGGCCCATGGTTACATTGAATATTAATAAAACTTGAATCGTAAATAACCTTGTAATTTTTTTCTCTTTTTAGGATAATTCAGAAGATCAAATTGCAAAACTGGGGGTTTTCACTTGATGTCTTTTTATTTTACACTTGATTGTTTTTGTGAATGTTGTACATTTTCTGTTTAGTGGGAATATTTAGTTAACCTCTAGTTTTATGTTCTGATTTTTTTTACTATAAAATAAACAGCTGCTTGTACAAAAGACATTTTAGATTAAAATACAACTTTAGCATATGTCTTTTTGCATTTTTTTTCATTCCATAATTAACAATCACGTACAGTTTTTATTGTTTTAGTTTTTTTATTATTATTAATATTGTTATTGGTTTCTAGAAGCCATTGTTATTTATTTCTTTAGTATCCTGTGGCAAGGCCCATGAATGGTTTTGAATAAATAAAAATAAAAATAAATCCAACCGTCATTCTTTCTCTGCACTAATATTGTCTTATGGTAAGCAAATTGCTGGGATTATCATTCGGACAGTTTTTGAAATAAATGTCACCAATAAGAAATAAAACGCACATGTGTGGAAGTCTGCCAATAGGGTAGTACTTAAGGAACTCTAATCTTCCATGAGCTGACCTCTGCTGAGCCTGACTGCTGCCTGCCGATTGGCTACGACACTAAGTAGGAGTAAATTGACCCACAGCTCCTCTGCAAGCAACAGGTTGCTGCAGTTCTACCTGCCGATACTTCCAAGATGATGGGTTTCTGGTGGCATAAAGTCACAACTTTTGCTAACACTAGATAGCACTAGCTAAACATGCACTTATAGCTCAATGTAAACCATTTAAAGAGATTGCAGGTTGTTCGTGCAGGGGAACGTTTGGAGGGTGGTTAAGGACACCTGAGCGAATTTTATTTTCTGCTATGGGTTATTTTACTGGACCAAAACTTCTGGATTTTAAGAGTTCGCCACCACATCTTCAGTTCAACAAGTATGTCCTTACAGGATACCGGCCTATATCCACTTGCAGAGACTGTCTGCGAAGTTTGCTTTATCTCCATAATGAGTTTGGGAACATCTATACACATGGTATGGAAAATGTCTGAAATTTGTTTAACATACAGAATAATACAGCTTTTCTGCAGACAGCATGTTAAAATGAAATGTATTACTTTTATGATGTATGCTTAATTTATTTTTTAGCTTTAGTTATTTAGCAAAAATATTTTGTTTTTGCAAAAAAATCTGGTGTCAAAGCAAAATACAAGATTAATTTGCTTACCCCAGTGGCTGCTTATTTTGTTTGTTGCTTGGACTATAAACTAGACAAAAGAAAGAAAAGTAAGAAAAGCA
This sequence comes from Danio albolineatus, assembly GCA_903798035.1. Taxonomy (NCBI): domain Eukaryota; kingdom Metazoa; phylum Chordata; class Actinopteri; order Cypriniformes; family Danionidae; genus Danio; species Danio albolineatus. The sequence goes on from CAIGQQ010000153.1 coordinate 4,612,064, forward strand.
TTTTTCTCAGTTGATGGGAGACACTTAGCAAAACTAACCTGAATTACTTTCAAATTATTCATTTTATCAGTTTTGGCTTTCCCCATAATATGAACTCATGACCTTGGCACTAATAATGTCATGCTCCACTGTTTAAGTTACAGATACACTGAAGTTAAGAGTTAATGAAATAGTGTGGTGGAAATCTGGCTGTCTAGAAGAGTAAAAGAAGCTTCTGATTAACATAATTTAGAGAATTTATGTCTGTTCTTGTTTCCTGTAAAAAAAATCCGTAATTTTACGGTTTATTCCGGCAGCTGGGGTGCCTGAAAAAAAAAACATAAAATAGCGGCCATTAAATTACAGGAATATACCGTACAATAACGGATATTAAATCACAGAAATTTCCTAAAGTTTTAATTTCTGGTAAGTTTCTGTAATTTAATACCTATTATTTTACAGTATACCCCTGTAATTTAGCTGCTGTTATTTTACAGATTTTTTTACATTGTGGATTTTTTTTACAGTGAGGGATTTGAAACCATGACCCTTTTACCTGTTCAAGCTGTTCAAGTTATTGAAACAATGGGATGAAAATCAAGTGATTGTCTCACAGAGGATTGGAACCTTTTGAATACCTAAGAGAAAATTTGAATCTGTTCTTGCTTTGCCTGGGAATCAAACCCATGACCTTGCAACATTCTAATGTTTGTTACAGGAAGGCTTTAATTATGTTAAACAAGGTGATGAAAATACAGCGGCTGTCAAGAAAAGGACCTTTCTGAACATTTGTTAGCTTTCCATGGGAATCAAACCAATGACCTTCCCATTTGTGTTGTCATGTTTTATGGTTTCAATCTCAGCATATAAAGTTTATTATTTTATTATGATTGCTTTTCTTAGGAATTGAACCAATTACATGGCATTTGTAGCATTCTATTATAGCATTCTACTGTTTAAGTTACAGGACTGCTTTAATAGCCACTGAAGGATTGGCACTGTGCATTCAGGTATACGTTTCATTAATTCTTGATTTCCCTGGGAATCAAATCCATGACCTTGCCATATGTAGTGCCGTATTTTACTTCTTAAGTGAGGCTTTAATAATTTGAAACAAGTTAGTGAAATTTCAACTTTATTCTTATCTGTTCAAGTTTTCTCTGGGTATCAAACCATAGCATTTGTAGTGCCATGTTCTACTGTTACAATCTGAATGTGTAAAGATTAGTAGTAGTAGTAGTAGTAGTAGTAGTAGTAGTAGTGCTTTTCTTGGGAATTGAACCAATGACCTTGGCATTTGTAGTGCTCTGTTGTGACACTGAGCATTCAGGTATACATTACATCAATTCTTGCCTTGCCTGAGAATCAAACCCATGACCTTGCCATATGTAGTGTTACCTTCTACTGTTTTAGTTAATATAAGGCTTTAATATTTTGAAGCCAGTTGATGAATATATACAGTGGCTGTTGAGAACAGAAATCCTGTTAACTTGTAACTTTTAGCTGTTCCAGCTTTCCCTGGGAATCAATAAAAAGGCCAGCATTTCTGGTGCCATCTTCCACAGTTTTAATTTGTTTTCAGTTTTATTTTTTAACAGTTTTAATTTGAACATGTAAAAATTATTATTATTATTGCTTTTCTTGGGAATTGAACCATTGACCTTGGCATTTGTAGTGCACGGCTGTGACATTCAACAGATTAAGTTACAGGACGGCTTTAATAGCTACTGAAACATTGGCACTGAGCGTGAATAAAACCCATGCGCTACTATTTGAGCTATAGGAAGACTGCTCCTACTTTCCCTTGGAATCTACCCTGTGACCTTGGCGTTTGTAGTGCCATGTTTTACTGAATTTAAAAGAAGGCTTTAAGAGATAGGAAACCTCTGATCGTGTAATGTAGAACTACTTTCTCCACTGTTCACCCACTAACCCTCTTCGAATGGGTGTCTAAGTAGCATTACATGGGATTACATCTAATCCTTGTTAGGGAAATGCTGTCCTGGAGGTAATACTGTATAATTTATATGGTCAGTAAAAGTGCAGGAAAAAATAGGAGGTATACATTAAGGAAATTTCTAAAAATGTTTTAGACTTTAGAGCGTAGTGGCCCAGTTTCACAAACAGGGCTTAAGCTAGGACTAGGACTTAATTAAATCAGGGTATTTAAACAGCTTTAATAAAATCACTTAGAAAATCACATTACCGGTGGGCGTATTTTAAGATATCTTACCTGGTTGCACTCAAGCATGTAATTTAGACTAGGACTAGCCTTAAGCCTTGTCTGCAAACCCCGGATAAGAATTAATTAATTTTAAAGTTGACATGAAATCAAACTTCTTTTCTTGTATCTGTGCATTTGATTTTTTTTTTTTTAATTCTCTCAAAAACTTTAATCAAATACTGTAACTCGAAAAGAAAAAAAACAAGGTGATATGGAGTTCCTTTAGGGCAAGCGCATCAGTGGGCATCTCGTTTATGCTGAATTTATCCATCCATCAATCTTCCTTCATTTTGTGCGCAATGCTCGTCTTTCAAGAATCCAACCGAATGAAATCATGCACTGCCATAAATTTTTTATAATTTCAGTACAGTTTCATGTGGATGCACGTCATGAGAGTGAAAAAAAGACAACCTAAAGCCCAATCCTAATTCTCTTCCCCTTCCCCTTGGCCCTTGAAACAGAGTGTGAAGGGGAAGGGCTTCAAAATGTACCCCTAAGAAATGGGACAGCACTACAGCGCTTGCACACATCATCATCATGGCGATCTCTTGCTTCATATGAGATCAGACGATCACGACTGCTGTAGTTATCCCAGTTTGTGTTATTTTTTTGTTATGTATCTTTAGGAAATCGCTGTAGGCATGTATTATGTAATCATATCTAATGTGGCAATAAGATTGTAACTGTACTGTGCATTTACACAATTGCCATATTCATCTAAACACATTAAAAACAACATTAACATATTACCAGACACTGTAAAAAGCTCATTCCCAGCCACTAGACTTTTCTGACTGGGGATTCCAGTGTCATCGAGTGACAGAATGTTGTGGGACTACTATACAGGTGTTATTATTAGGGATTATAGATAGCAAAATTTTGTTTTTTTGTTTGTTTTTTTAAGCATGATGATAAAACACGAACGCCGTTATGAATGTATTAAAACATATGCTTGTTTATTGTAAAAAATTGTAATAATGACAAATACTAATTTGCGCATCTTCTTACTTCCATGTGCAGCCATTTTGCTGTCGTAGATGGTGTATTCTGGGAAATTTTCTTACCCCTTGGTTTGAGGGTGTTCCTGAAAAATATCTATTTCAAGGGGTATCTAGCCCTTCCCCTTAGCCCTAAGCCTTCAAGCTAAAGAGAATTGGGACACCCCTACCACTTAACCTACATTTCATTGCTACTTTAAGTCATGTTAATGTTAAAAATACATTTTAACCCTATAAAGACTACTGTTGGCTATCATATCTGATATAGAGTTGTAAGGTTTCTGAATTATCAACTTGATTCAAACTTGAACACAATTTTCAAAAAAAAAAAAAAAACATCACTAGCATCGCTTTAACAGTAGCAGAGGGTAGCCCACCCCGCTCTTCACTTTTTGTCATGAGGCTGGCTACACCTCTGGGTGGTTCACTTGTATTTATATGCTTAATATAAAAATCACATTTGTAAATTGGACTTGGTGCAGACACCAAAATGGCACATGTATATTTTGTCTCCACTGAGTTTAGCATTCCATTAAAAGAAATCAGACAATTATTTAATATGGATTTTAATCCAAGATATTAAAATGTTATGTGTGCTATTTCATATTGTTTTTAATTTTCTATAAATATCTGCAGACTCATAGTTCCAAGATGTCCTCACTGCAGTCTGTAGCACGATGACGTGGATTAGGTCCTTACTGTAGTGGACATTGTCTGTGACGGTTGGGTTTAGCGTTGGGGTAGGTGAAGACGTTGATAACTGTGAGGGTTGGGGTAGGTGTAGATGTTAATAACACACAATGTAATGAATAATTTAATAAAGAATATAAATAATTATAATTTTTAGCACATTCACTCACACATGCACGTCCAGTACGTATTGTACCTGATGCAGTATGTCATCATGCTACATGCTGCAGTGAGGACACACTCCATAGTGCTGCAGAGTTTCGATCCAGCCACATGCCTGTAGCTTTCAAGTAATACTCAAACCCTGATTAGTTTGTTCAAGTGTATTTGAATAGGGTTGATGCTAAAAACTATGGTTCTTCAAGACATGAATACCCCTGTTCTATTTTTAAAAATAACAACTCACTCATTAGGTCCCAAGAGGAAAGACTGGTCTAGCTCCACATTTGGCTCTGTGTTGAGCACTACAGTTGTTTGGCTTACTGTACCAACATTATTGCAACAGTTTGTGAGTTTCACAAATTCAAAACAAAGTCATGTGTAACATGTTACTTTTTCGGTGTTTTGTTCATCAGGTGTCCCCTTCATCTGTTTTTTGCTATTTCTGCCTGTGAGTATCCCATGGGCTGAAGTGGACGAGTGGTGGATTGGCATTGTGCATTATCTGGCTTGTCTGTCTCCCACCATTTGTTCTGTCTTCTACCATCTCTTCATGAACCATGAAGGTGGAGCACCTATTTATGACACGCTTCTGTGCTTCGACATGTTTGGTGTCTGCCTAGTCAACACTCTTGGTAAGCACAGAACCTTATTTTACCAAGTGTAACAGATCCCTGGATCAACATTTTGATGATAGGCAGCTTTGATCCTGGAGGGCCACTATCCGACAGTTTAGCTCCAAACCTAATCAAACACTGCCTGTAGCTTACTACTGTTCTTGAAAACATTAGCCAGGTTTTGCAAGTTTACAAAAAAACAAATCCCAAGTGTGAATTAGGTATTTTTCCATCAAGCTGTTAGAATGGGTGACTGTAGTATTGTTAACTGTTACAACCCTGATCTAGGAGGCAAGGAGGCATTAAACATAAATAAAACGTTGGAACAAATACAAGTTTTCTTAAGGAAGTCCTTAAAGTGAAGTCCATTTATGAATCTTCTTCTCTTTTCCAAAAATAAAATAAATAAATAAGCGAAAACCTCGAAGAAGAAGCACAGAAAAATAACAAATTAAAATGGCCACTAACTACACCAAACTCCAAATTGATTTTTTTTTTATTCAAAAATCAGGATTTTCATCATTTATTTAACATGTGATACCTTAAGTCATGTGATGTCATGTGATACAAACCTTGATTAGCTTCTTCAGTAGTGTTTGATTAGGGTCGGAGCATAACTCCACCAGGACTGAAGTTGCCAATCTCTCTTCCACATTATTTTCCACCAATCATTGCAGTTACACTAAAATGTAGGGTATAGTTATAGGTTTAGGGCGGAGATTAGCATCAATGTTTTGGAAAGGAATGAGGTTACAGAATCAAAAAAAAATATGCTTAGCCAGGAATGTGTCTAAATTAGGACATGCCTTTGTAAGCACCTACCTAATTTATGATTATACAAAGATAAACATTACATGTCTAATCAGCTAGTTTATTTATGCATGTATACATGGTTCTTCAGACAATTTGCTGAAATTTAAACATTATGCATTAGAATGCACAACCATCTCAGACAAAATAATAATAATAATAATAGTACATACATTTTAAAAAGCATAATAAATACATAGTTTTGGGAAAGAGAAAATATCCACTGAATATCCACAGTACAAAGATGGTGATGCAGTTTAAGTTGATTAAGAAAAACAACAGTACAACATCTCTGAATACATAACCCAAACTTGAAACTGATAAGCTACAGCAGCAGAAGACCACATCAGACACTCCTGTCAGTGATTTCTTCACAATTGTTTAGCCAGATGCTGGTAGTGTAATTATGGGGGATCTTTTGTTGGCACCCTTATTACCCTTAGTAAGTGTACCCATCTTGTGATGACCATTTCCAGTTGGATAACACACCATGTTGCAAATTTCAAAATGGTTACTTGAACATGAAAAGGTGTTTACTACAATCGCTGCCCCCCAAAGTCACCAGATCTCAATCCAGTAGAGCACCTTTAGTATGTGTCAGAACTACAAATTGTGCATTACAGATGTACAGCTACAAATCTGCTTTGTTATCATTTTAGTATTGATCACCTTGTTAAACCTACATGCCACAAAGAATTTTGGGGTCCAACCTGATTCTTGTAATTAATTAATTTAATGAATCCACAATTGTTGTTTTACATACAGTTTCACATTCAGAATATTTCCATTTTAACTTTCATTACTCTTTTTGGTGTGGCCTCAAAAAGTTAACCAGGAAAAGAGGTTTAATCAGGGTGACGTGAACAGAAGTTGTCCATAAACAGTTAAATACCAGAATTTTTGCTTCTTTTTTTCAAGGGGCCAATAAAGTTTCCTTTTGTTTTTGCAGGTGCTCTACCAATCATTCACATAACATTGTTGTGTCACCCAATCACCCGTCAAGTGGCGATGTTGGCATATCTCCTCCTCTCTGGCTATGGTGTTCACTGCGCTCTCACTGCAGAGAGTAACATTCACCGCCTGCAGTCCTTCATCTGGCAGGCAGGCTTCCGCTTCGTTCTCTTTATGTTTCGCCTGATTGGTCCAGGCAGAGGAAGCCCCTCCTCTCTTCAGCTCTACCTCACCATGGATGCTCTGGCAATGTTTGGAGGACTTGTCAATATTTCCCGCTTTCCTGAACGATTCAGTCCTGGACGGTTTGACTACTGGCTAAATAGTCATCAGATTATGCACGTCATGGTTGTTCTGTCTATATTGTATTTACACTGGGGCATGCTGGAGGATTTAAGATGGTTAAAGGGATATCACTGTCCTGATGAATACGGTATTTATGATATTTAAAAATAAAATCCATTTATATGCTTTTAAGATGCTTTAAAAGACACTGACATCTGCTCTGACAATGTTTGATGTTGATCAGTTTAAGCAAGTTACTTTTACTGACCTTTAAGGAAGTTTGAAACAATACATTGTCTCGGTTGGTCATATCAGTTCTGGTACAAAAACCAGGTAATGAGCTGCTAGCACTTTTTCTTTTAGGGATATATTCTATTTATCATTTCTTATACAATTCAACATACTGTTTTAAATTATGGTTTCTTTGTTAGTCTGCAAATTTAACATCAAAAATTGTCATAGCAGTGAACAAGATACCGTAATGCAATTCAAGTGTAAGTAAATTAACATCTAAAATAGTTGTCCATAGATTAATCTATGAATCTATGGACAACTGTTAACTAACAGATTTTGTTTGTATGTAAAATTTACAATATTATGTGTACACAATTGTATGGTTTGGCCATTCAGAATTGTTTCTACATACTACAGCCATATTACAATAAGTTAAGTCCAGTCCTGGAAAGATCAGGAAAAACGGTTATTTAAAGAGCCCCTATTATACATTAAAAAGGGTAATATTTTGGTTTTGGGGGTCTCCAACAGCAGGCTAATATGCATGCATGGCCAAAAAATACTTTCATTGTCTTATAATATGCATTTATTTTTACCAAATTATCCTAGCGACTCCTATATGAATCGTTCAGTGATTCATTTGTTCCAAAACCCCTACTAAGCATGATCCTAATCTGCGCTGATTGGACCGATGACCCAGTCTGTTGCGATTGGTTGACATCATTCAGCGCAAGAGAATGCCCACCACGGCTTATCAATACTGAAGTAGTCATAGTGTGTGCGTGAGCATATCTGCCAACACTCGTTTTTCCTGTTAGTAGTCCGTATTTCAGACACCTCATCCCCAAAACGAACCCCCCGGTCTCCTAGCAAATTGCTCTATTCTAAACCAGAAGTTAAAACAGTGACACGCATTCAGTATTAGTGCACACAGCGGCAAAAGCTAAACCATTATGAAACAGGACCGCTGCACGTGTGTAGGAGAGCTGATGTAGCTATAGCAACGAAAACAGCAGGGAAACGCAAGCTCACAAACGCATTTTAATCCGTAAACAAACAAAATGCTTCACGTTTACAACGTGCTTTTAGACGCGATATGAGAATACAAGTTAACCAGATACACTACAAGCGGTTAAAAGTTACAAAACACATCATTTACAAGCTAGAGAAAACAATGAGGCGACCGTTTTAACCGCATTTACTCACTTGTTGGATAGCAGGCCAGATTCACCGTCAGGCCACCGGGAAATGTCGCGGTGCTCCCTACGGCCAGTCCGCCCTTGCATACATCTTTTCTGATCCTTCCTTTTAACAAACAGTTGACGAATCCTCTGTTGTAAGCGTGTAGATTTCAGAAGCACTCCTCAGAGGGAACACAGCACAAGGCTGGGCTATAATGCTGAGACATTTCTGCAGAAATAAACCTCAACCACTATCTCTTCACAGTCTCATCTCTGGTTTATCTGCACACTTCCTATAATATCCAGCTGAGCACAGTGCTCTTCTCTGTGTTGCCAGATGTAGTTGACTGATTCCAGTCCAAACCAGGTATCCAAAAGGATTTTACCTGCACAATCAAATTTAAAACCGCCCAATCAGGCAACCTTTGCTCGCCGATGTTGTTTGTGGGTGGGGTTGGGGGTTTTCGAATCTCCCGGGGCTGCGCGCACAAATGGGCGGGGTTTATGTTTTGTGTTCACATCATGCCGAAGCGGCTAAAGACTCGTACGCATGGCGATTCATTTGAGGAACTATGAGTCGACTCTTTTATGGATGAATCAATAGTTTTAAACACTGTGCACTTTTCAGATTTAAGCCTTAGCTGGACATTTCACTTCACTTAGAGCTGTGTTACACACTGCATGCAAGCTCATTTTTAAAAACCCATAATAGGGGCTCTTTAACAATTTATTGTGTTACATGTTATAAGTATTTTAGATTATGTTTGACCTCACTAATTTATCATTGATTTGAACAGATATTCTTGTGCCATATTGAACTAAAGATCAAGACAACCGGTGTGAAGACAAAAGGTATTTCTTCCCTATATTATGTGAAACGTATATTGTAAAATGGCCAAATGTTTGGGAATCCCTGCATTAAAGCAATTAATTTAAAAAAATTATGCATTTCAATGTGAAAGACAAAAGCATTCCAAAGATATAGTATAATCAGTAAAATATGAATATTTTATTGCAATTTTGTCAATGGCAAACAATCAGTTAATCAGTAAAACAAAGTCTTCAAAATTTGGTAAAACTTGTTTTAATTATTTAAAACCATCAAAAAAGCCTTAAAATTAAGGTTACTTTTTTTTTTTTTTTTTTTTTTTTTTTTTTTTTAGAAATGAAGCAAGTACTCCAATTAAATCCAGATATAATGTGGAAGATGGAATTCAAATGCACTTTATTTTTTCAAGGCTTAAAAATCATACTTAGATTGTATCCTGGCTGGCACTTTCATTGTCAAACCTGATGAATTCTATTTAAAAGGTGCTATTTATATCAAACATGAAATGTCATATAAAAATTTTTTTGAATTAAACAAGCTGGACTTTTATGTCATATTTGAAATCTCTCTCTGTAACTCACTGAAGTATAACACCTGGGCACACATAAGAAAACCAGTTTACATTTGGACGTATGTACTGTCATTCTTTTATCTACTGTAAATTTTGACAAGTATTGTGGCTTGTTGAGTTGTGATAAACCTTCTGGAGTTATTAGGTTAAAGAGAGTCAACACAAAATACAATAGAGGCCAATATCAAATTAACATGCATTATATAATCATTACATGTCCCACGAAGTGCTTTGAAATTAGCATTTTTTTTTCTTCAAAATTTGATGTAATCTAAACTGCAACGTGAAGACAGTATGGGTGTGTCTGAATCCACTTTTGTTATTTTAAGGACGGTAAAATATGCTCTGTGCCCTGGCACATGGTCTAACAGAGTTGTGCTTATTCTCTTAATGAGTCTGTTTGAGAAAACAGTCAAACAGACCATCCGCAGAGTGAGGATAAAGAACAAGCCTCCTCAATTCAGCCTCTTTACTTTCTCTTTGGTTTATTTTTACTCTTTACTTTTTTACTTCCTTGGATAAAGAAACGGTGTTGTACAGACTCTACCAAAGACATCCATTAGCCTACATATTTACTTTTGTTTGTTAAGCGCAAAGATTTGTTTCAAAACTATTTCTAAATTCACTTTTAATTTTCAGCAAATTAATAAATTAACAATAATAACAAGTGTGGTCAAAAAACTGAGTTATATCCAAACACACATCTTATTCTTATACCCCATAGTGACGCATAGTTACATCTCCTAAACCCGACAGGTGAGCAAATGTTAACTTGTTTTTATTAAAACAAATATAAATATGCATATTATAAATAATACTACTAATATAAACATTATACAAATGCAAATTGTCATGACATGGAGGCACAGAGGCAGTGTTTTTTATATTTATGTAAAAAATAATAAGTTTTGTAACATTTTAATCTTTTAATGTTTTTATATGTAAAGATATTTGTGTATTGCTGTACACCCTGAGAGTATTAAGCAATTTGTAACCGTTTGAACTCACATAGGCTCATAACTACACTCTTTACTCTTTACACTCTTTACTCTTTAAGTGGTTCTTCAGTAGTTCTTTACAGTATTTTGAGGTGCTATTTAACACTTTTACTGTGTAAAGAACCTTTAAAGCACGATAAAGGTTCTTCAGTGGTTCTTTGGGGGGGGGTTAAAGTGCTATATAGCACCACTACTATTGGTAAGCACTTGTTCTTATAGCTAATTCTCATAACTCTAATGCCGGATTTATTTGCGGAAAGGGTAAAGTAACATTATGAGCACCTTAAAATATAGGTGCTATATATCACCATTTCACAAAAGTACTATATAGCACCTATTTTTTAAGGTGCTGTATAGCACCAAAAAAGGTTCCCCCCTCGTTACGACCAAAGATCCAGTTTTGGTGCTATTTAGCACCTTTTTTTTTAGAGTGTAGCGTGCTCTGCGCTGGACTTTAGACCTGCTTTTAGATGGTCAATGGTGGGGACTAGTTCTTCAAAATAGCACACGTGACAACAATGCGTCTCCTTTTTAGACCCATAACACCCATGAGCCCACAAAGTGGCGCAAATGGATCTGCTATTTAAACATTGTGGTGCAAAACATGAAAATTAGGGTTGCGCTGGTCTGAAAATAGCAACAAATCACCCCAAACACATCTTGCGCCTTATTGCACTGTGTATATGATAGAACCCAGAGTTCCCAGAGTGGGAAATGTAGTAGCCCCTCCCCTATATAAAATATAGCTTTCTGGCCACAGCCTAAGAACTAGTTAAAGCTTAGCAACTGTCCCATAGACTTCCAAAGACTGATATAGCTATCTCGAACAGGGCTGGGCTGATTGGGCTTAGACTGCAACTTTTTGAATGTCATATCATGGCAAAAATCTAACCACACCCTAGCAACTCAAACCTAAAAAGTGTACAGTATGTTTACATCTGAATGTCTACCAGACATGGAATGAGATTTGTATTGTTTCATTCATACTGGTGAAATGGAGCTAGTGATCTGCTGTTCGATCCCAGCTCAATATGTGTTGGGTGCAGTAGGACCAGTGGGGTTTACACTGGCAAGCAGCCATTGGAGTATCTAGTTTCAAGCCACTCCCTAGCAACAAAACAACTACAGTAGCAAACGTATAACAAGCTCTGTTTGACATCTTGGAGACACTGGATTTGTACTTTTGACAAACAGGACTTCTAACATGCCACAAGCTTGCAGTGAATATGTTAACTGTCATTATCTGTTACGACATGATAATAATTTAGCAACATAGTAACATGCCAATCATGTAACATTATGCTAGTAACATGCTAATTATGTTAGAAAACATGCTAACAAGCCCATAACATACTAATCATGTTAGCAAAATGCATGTAAAATGTGCTATTAATGTGTTAGTGACATTCTGATACTGCCATCAGCAACATGGTAGCAAATGGAAATAATGCTAACAAAATAATAATCATGCTAGAATCATGCTGACAACATGCTAGCAATGACTCATAACTCGTAACTTCATTCAGCCATGTGTGACAAGTCTGTGTGCAAAAAAAACAAAAGGTTTCATGGAAATAAATTTAAAAAACATATAAAATATTCAAACATAAATGTCAAAGAGGGTGCCGCTGTGCCCTAAAAAAACTGCTTCAACCAGCCTTGGCTGGTTGGCTGGTTTTAGCTGGTTGACCAGCCTGGTTTTAGAGGGGTTTTGGCCATTTCCAGGCTGGTTTCCAGCTATTTCCAGCCTGGTCTTAGCTGGTCAGGCTAACCAGGCTGGGAGCCCAGCCAAAACTAAAACCAGGCTGGTCAACCAGCTAAAACCAGCCAACCAGCCCAGGCTGGTTTAAGCTGTTTTTTTTCAGCAGGGTGGGTAGCACGTTCGCCTCACAGCAAGAAGGTCGCTGATTTGAGCCTTGGCTGGGTCAGTTGGCATATCTATGTTAAACATAATTTGGAAAATATTTGAAAAAAATAAAAATAAATCTGAGGTCTAATAATTTTGACTTTAACTAGAAAAGGTAGACAGGTACAGTAGGTCGAAAGACAGATGTCCTTTCAAGAGGAAGGGGGTGGTGGTGGGCATAGGTAGGTAGGTAGAAAAATAGATGTCCTTCCAAGAGAAAGATGGTGGTGGTGGTGGGCGTAAGTATGTGCAGAAGGTGTCCTTTCAAGTGGAAGGGGGTGGTGGTTGGGGAGTACATATATATACCTGTAATTGTATATAAACAGATAGATAGACAGACATTTTTAATGGTGGGTTTTTTTTCATCAAAGTTGTGGTGATGCAAATGGTTTTTATACATGAAGATACCAAGTTCTTGTTAATCTCAGCAAACAGCATCATGTTGGATATTTGGTACGTTCCACTGCAAAACTTAAAAATAAGTCTGAATAAAATAAATCTGTTTATGTTTGTCTTAACAATAAGTCTGAAAAGCAGAAGCACACATATTCTTTGTTTGAACCAAGAAATTAAACCAAAGGTACGCACGATTCAGGGTCTTAATTCAGGGTCTTACTTCAGGGTCCGTCTGAATGACTTCTGGAGCATTTTAATTTTCTCTCAATACTTTTTCAAAAATACATCACTGTGTCAACTTTAAATTCATCCATATCTAAGTGTGAGTCTTGATGTGGTGGATGTTTTAATGTTCATGTGACAACAGAAATTGATATTTCATTAAGCCAATTTCTTCATTAAGAAATTGATATTTCATTTGTTGCTTTTGGAAGCCCAAATACAGAAACAGAACAAGCTCTGTGGAATTAGCAGGGTTTGGGCTACGTTTTAACTTTCTCTGCTTTAACATTACAGCACCTCTGGCCACACCCCTTTGCTGCATGTGGTAAATGCGCATAACCTAATGCGTTTGTGATCTCACTAGCCCTGGTGTATTTTTTTATTTTTTTGTAGTCCCCAAACTTTGTTCGCTGTAGGCTTTGCTAAGCTAACTCTGTAAAATGTCTCCCTTAGCATTGAACTTTGAGCGTATGACATTCAGGGATGCTGTTTATGTTCACACAGTTACATTGCACAAAACTCATTCATTCATTTTCAACCGCTTTCCAGAGCCAGGTCGTGGGGGCATTAGTCTTAGGAGAGAACCCCAGACTTCCCTCTACACAGATACTTCCTCCAGCTCCTCCAGGGGGACCCCGAGGCGTTCCCTTTCAGCATGTCCTGGGTCTTCCCCGGGGCCTCCTCCCGGTGGGACATGTCTGGAACACCTCCTTAGGTAGTCATCCAGGAGGCATGTGAAACAGATGCCCGAGCCACCTCAGCTGACTTCTCTCAATATGGAAGAGCAGCGGCTCTACTCCGAGCTCCTCCCGGGTGACAGAGCTCCTCACCCTATCTATTAGGGTGCGCCCTGCCACCCTGCGAAGGAAACTCATTTTGGCCACTTGTATCCAAGATCTTGTCCTTTCAGTCATGGCCCAAAGCACATGAACATAGGCGAGAGGAACGTAGATTGACCGCTAAATCGAGAGCTTTGCCTTTCAGCTCAGCTCCTTCTTTATCACAACCAACGATACATTGACCGCATTACTGCTGCACCAATCCGCCTGTCAATCTCACGTTTCATCCTTTCCTCACTTGTGAACAAAAACCCAAGATAATTGAACTCCTCCACCTGGGTTAAGGACTTTCCTCCAACCTGGAGATGGTAAAACCTTTTTCCAAGTGGAGCACCATGACCTCAGACTTGGAGGTGCTGATTCTCACCCAAGCCTCGTCACACTCGGCAGCAAAGTTTAAAATATCGTAATGGACAACCCCTTTAAGTGTTTTATTGGTTTGGCTCATGAACAACTTATCTTCATTCAGAGGAAAATGCATCAGTTGAAAATGTCAAATGTCAAAAATGTCAGTTTCTGGGTGCAAATGAGCAACATGGGAAACTAATATATGGAATTTTCAAGCAATGACTGGGTACTATATAAAAGTAATTGTTTGTTTGTAATACATGCAACATACATGCAAATGAAAAATTTAATCTGACTTACATAAACTTTAAGAAATGTGAAATCATACTGAATTCATTCCGAAAAAGAATCTTCTAAAACTTTTTTGCAATACACTTAAATGTTGTTTCTATGACAGAAGAAATGTGGAGCACACTTTTTCTGTGTAGATTTATGCAGTTTTGATAATATAACCATTCGAAGTGCCACACAATAAAGGTTCAGCATGTTTAATAGTCAGAGCTTTGGCCAGCGTTAAAGTTTAATGACTACTCTAAATCAGTGTTTTTCAACCACATTCCTGTAGAAGCACCAGCTCTGGACATTTTCCCTGTCTCTTTAACCAAATACATCTGATTCAGATCATCAGCTCATTAGCAGAGACTGAAAGACCTGTAATGGGAGTGACAAAAGAAAACATTAAAAACATGCAATGTTGGTGGTTGAGGAACACTGCTCTAAATAACCATATCTATTCATTTTTGTGATGTTTCAACTGGTTTCAAATCCTTTATTAAGACCATGATGTATTTTCATTTCATTTAGTCCAAAATGTGAAGCACTTGTGACCTTTCGTATCAAATCCTTGTGCACATTTAATGTCAGTCTTCATCAGAGCTGCTGTCCTCTTCAGGCTCAGATACGTCAGCGATGGGAAACCTCAAGATGGCCGCTACTCCACTCAGCTGATTCAACTCTGCATAGACAAATCCAAGTCAGTGATAAAACTGAAAAAAAAAAACTCTCTGAAACAATACTTTGAAGAAGGAACTTACGTTCTCCCGACACATGCAGGCTTGAGAATATTCTTAAACAGAAGAGAAAAAAAAGAAATGTTAACATCATTCACCTTTTACATAGCGGAATGCATAAAAAATTGACCTGTCTCGACCAAAAAAGGGCATATGTGAATACCTGACAGTTCCTCCATTTTCTTTCACGTTGTCCACAAGCCGAACATACCTGCCACGAGTGGCAACATCTTGATGTCTGTCATGAGGACGACAACAAATAAAATGCATATTTTCTATTTTAAGTACAGACATACGCTGATATCCAATTATTCCATATATTGTGACAATAAACTTGCACAATATTGATATTGTGTGCATAAACTAAAATACTCATAAACTTTTAAAATGTTTTATAATTTCAACTTTTAGAGTGCCTTTAAAGTAAATTCACATTAATGTTTTTGCAGTGGTTGTTCATCACACCACAAAACGCTTGAAGACTTAATATACCAAACATTTTCAAACATTAACATGTTTACATTAATCTGACCGATGAAATTAAATATTCTTCGACTATTTATAGACTTTTTGTTCATTAACTCTGTACAGTAATGTCACATTTATTAACATAAGTTCATTTAATTAACGTCAATGTAATGAATTTACAATACAACGTATACATGTATAACTAACATATAACTATAATATCGCTATTTCTTATTGCTAATCGTAATGCATTAACTGATGTTAACCAATGAGACAAAGTGTTACCTATACTACTTTATCATCCTTTTGCAATTTAATGTTTTCACTCAGAACGATTTATATACAACAAATCAAAACACTTTCAAAGCAGTTGCGATAAGTATTGTAAGGCATTGTGATCATATATTCATATGATCACTTTGCAAATAATTGCAAATTCACCCAAGGCATAGTTCACCCAAAAATGAAAGTTTACACTCTATTTACTCACTCTCAAGTCGTAAAAAACCTGTAACGATTGGCCTGAGTAGGAAAAAGAAATACTATAGAAGTTAATGGTTACGTTTTTTCAGTTTTCTTTCAAATATCTTCTGTTGTGTTCAACAGAATAAAGAAACCCAAACAGATTTGAAACCACTTGAGAGTGAGCAAAAGAGAGTACATTTTCAATTTGGGTGAACTATCCCTTTAAATACACATTAAATGAGAACACATGAAAACAGAACATTAAATAAGGATTTTCAAAAGTACCTGAATAGTGTGTCACTGATCAGTAGGATATCAACGGCTAAAGCTTCACTTGCTCTTTCCACATGAGCCAGTCTGTAGAGAACCAAAATGAATGCAAACGTCTCATATATATTGATTTGTACACATAGATTTGTACAAATCTATTTTGTACACATGTAGACAAACGTTTTTATTCTAATTAAAGTTATACTGAATACTGTAATACTGAAAGTAGCTGCTCATTTAAATGATAGATTTTGATCACCCGTAGAAAGCTCGATCAGGCTCCTGTTGAAGCATCTTGTAAAAGTCTTCCAAAGCCTTGACCTCTCCAGCTGCCTAATACAGAAAACAAACATCACACAGCAATAAACCCCACACTGTGCTTGCAGAATGCCAAAAGCTGTATTTGCAAATGTACAACTCTAAACCTAGTCACCTTGGTGTCAGATAATCGAGCTGTGACTGCTGGATCACACAGCACTTCTGTAAAAGCAAAAATCTCACATTGAACCTTTATGAAATCTGTTTCTAAAAGTAAACTTTAAACATATATATTTTTTAATGGAAAAACATTATATAAACATATAAGTGAATACACTTTTAAATAGCATTTTTTTAAACAGATAATATTTAAAATCCACGTGAACTGGAAGTTGCTAAGCCTTCAGTATGTTGATGCACTTTCAAAATTAATGAAATAATAAAGTAGGGGGTGGGGTTTTCTTTTGTGCATCAATCCATTGTAGCATAAAGGTTAATTGCAAACTGAATTTAAAATTTTCGTCTGTAGTTTTCGCACATGAAAAAAAATTAATTCGACCTCACGTTGTGTGAATCATATTGAAACACTGCTTTCGAAACTTTCATCCATGATAAAAAAATATATATATATTTAACCGGTTTTGATTTCTTCAACTTTTCGCATCCGAAAAAGCAACTTGAGAGGTGTCTCGACATTTCGGAGCCACTGTACAAGCAAAAAGCAAAATACAGACTGCTATCATTTAAGCTACAGATAACTTTAACAAACACAGTGCATAAAATGAAGACAGAAAGTGGAGGACAGTTTAGAACCACTATATGCTGGATTCAGTGACTGGGGCACTTCTGGCGTGCTGCTGTTTGCCTTTTTTTGTTCATACATTTGACACATTGCCCATAGATACTATATCAGAAAGCATGGTCCGCTTTCAGTCCGTTGCTTCAACATGTCAATGTGCCCGCCATCTATTATAATGTCTAAGGGTACTGACAGTCTCTGTTCAGGATCTGTTTACATCCGTGAATGTGTTTCTTGAAAAAACTTTGCATTTCAGGAAAATCCAACGCGGCTATTTGGTCAGACTTTCACTGAAAATTACCAAAACAAACACATTTTTCATTGTATTAACTTATACAGATTAATTCACCTTAAGAATAATAACGTGAGCTAGCCAAATAAACACTGTAAATTTTCAATACACACAGACTTTAATAATTTATATTTTATATCAATATAAAATGAAACTGAATTGACCTTTGAGAGAATACTTGTGTCCGGATGAGGAATGAACCACCATGAACTTGGATCTGTTCTCCAAAAGAAGTTTGCAGTCTTGTCGCACAGCCTCTTTAAAGAGGTACGAGATGAACTGATCTTTCACAAAGCCAGGACTGGCCACCAGAATACACTTCACCACTGAAAAACACAAATACAGCCAAATGTCCTTGTTTGTTTGTTCACTTTCTATCATCACTTAATATTAATAATAATAATAATAATAATAATACCATCAAAGTTGAAGTGTCTCAGAATGCCCTGCATGACAGCCTCATAAAATCGGTCTAATGCCTGGAAGAGAACACAGTGTTAGTATGCAGCAAGTATTTTGTTTTGACATACACAAATACTGAGTAACATCTACTTGTTACAAGAACTGTTTTATAAAAGCAAGTACCGTTTTACTGATTAAAGAAAATCTTGGATAAACATCATAATAATGCAGTAGCATTAACAGAGTAAGAAGGTCTGTGAGTAAGGTTATAAATATTTGAACTAAAATATTTAGCAACTAGGACCCATAAATGCTGTGGTTCCGATCTGTTACCTAAAAAAGGTCACATGTGACTGGATTGACATTACTACAGCTAACTAATGTGTAGAAAAAAAAACATACCAAATGCTTTTCGTAATCATAATTCTAAAATGCGATACAATCATTTAAATGATGTGCGAGCTTTCGGTTTTACTTTGACTGCCGAGTGCGCTCATGTCATGGCTGCCGTCACTTTGAGAAAAAAAAAAAACATACATGCAAACCATTCTTACCATGTGGCTCCCAAACGATCGCTCTGTGCAACTAACTGAACGCTGTTTACAACTTTATTAACCAAATTATACACAGCCTTTGCAGGTTCTATACACTAAGGTAGACATAATTGGCAGGCACACGTGCATCCTCTCGGTAGTAAACAAGCAGTGCAGTGCAGTGATGCTGAGCAACATATATAAAACAAGGTGAAGACTTGTGCAACCGCCTTCTCCTAACCTTGAAAGTGTAACTGACTGAATCTTAGAAAAGCTAAATTAAGATCGTATGTAGGGTCGAATCGAGATTGCAATCTTTTTTTGATTAATCGTGCAGCCTTACCTGAAATAAAAAACTTCTACAAAAATTATGAAAAAAATAAAAACTATTTATGACACAGAAATAGAAGTTTGGTTAACCTTGTCATGTTGTGTGCAACTGCCTTTCCTCTTGCGAGGTATGGTGACCTCAACCTTCGCCCTTAGTAAGGTCATGGCTGGAGTCACAAGAACCAGATTGGCCAGACCTTCCTGCATCACGACAGCAGCCACATCTGCTTTCTGAGCAGGATCACATGCCTGCTCTGTTGATGAAAGTTTACAAAATATTAAGGCACTGTGTTAAATCACTTCACTTAAAAATAGGATTTAGCAGAATCATTAAAGGATTCGTTCAGCCTCCCCCAAAAAAAACCTATCAAATCACTTTGTTCACCAATGTTTCCTGATTCTCGTCAAGGAGCGCATATAATACAGGCAGTATGATGTATTGGCATTAGAGTCAACAGAGCAACACACAAGCATTTGAATCCAACGTAAATAAAGAGTCATTTTTATTTTTGGGTGAGCTATCACTGTGTCCCAAATGACACACTATACACTATGCACTTATGCACTATGTACTTATGCACTTACACACTTAACAGCAAAGTATATGTATGTAGTGCTGTCCCAAATGGAACACTAATGGCTTTTTTACTAAGCGGAAGTTCAAACCGTTTCCCTGATGACGTTTGACGGTCGTCAAATTAGAAAAATAAATGACCAAAATTCCTAATAATACCTGGCATGAGTATAACCGCATTCACCATCGGGAGGCGCTATAATCACTCTCGTAGGAGAATTTTGCTTTCACAGTCCAAAATAAATAAAGTTATCCAACATGTGCGCACGATAGCTCCGCCCCTTCCGTTACGTGCACGAAGCTCCGGTCGTTGAGTGCGTGAAGTGTCCATCATTACACACTTCATATTACCGGTGGAATGAGTGCATCATCCGGGTAATTAAAGTGCACTTATTATTTTTACAGTTTTCAGTGTGAATGCACTTATTACACTATTTATTCTACAAAATGGCGTAGAAAAGTGCACAAGTATGCCATTTGGGACGCAGCTTATGACTTTAAGTCAGGGGTGCTCAACCCTGCTCCTGGAGATCGACCGTCCTGCAGATTTCAGTTGCAACCCATATCAAACACACCTGCCTGTAATTACCTAGTGCTGTTCAGGTCCTTATTAATTGGTTCAGGTGTGTTTGATCAGGGTAGGAGCTGAACTCAGCAGGAAGGTCGATCTCCAGGAGAAGGGTTGAGCACCCCTGCTTTAAGTCATAGGTCTCAAACTCTATTTCTGGAGGGCACCAACTCTGCACAGTTTTGCTCCATCCCCTAATCAAACACAGCTGATCTAGTAGTGTAGTGTCTAGTAGTCTTGAACACCTTGATTAGTTGGATCAACTGTGTTTGATTAGTGTTGAAGCAAAACTGTGCAAAGCTGCAGCCCGCCAGGAATTGAGTTTGAGACCTATGCTTTAAGTTAATGTAAAGAGCCAGGACAAATTGTTTTTATATCTTAAAATACTTGATCGCTATGCATTTTATGTGCCTATAAGTAAGCTGATTGACTTCCAAAAACTCATTTGTTTACCAGAAGTGAAATTAATTAATTATTTGTACCGCTAAATAGTATATATTTTTTTAACAAAATAGTTCTACATTTTATTTATTATATTTTTCTAAAATATGTGAAATTTCTATAAGCAAGAGAGGTTCATTTCTGTCAGAAAATTCAGCAAAAACACACCAACACATTACCAATTCTGTCCAACACCACGCTGTCCCAGACTTTTTTGGCGAGGGTGAACTTCCTGTTGAGCTCCAGCTCTATGGTATGATAGGCACCCATCTACACAATAGAAGCAACACATCTAATCACATTATATGTTATTCATACTATAATAACATAAGGAGAGTGAGAGTGAACATTAACTATAATTATATTTTCTTAGTTAATTAATACAAATATATTTTTTTTCACTACCAGCCATGCCACTCTGGCAATTCATTTGTGCACTCCCTGAAGAAATAATAAATTATTTCTGGGAAAATTACATTGTTCAGACAGAATCAGACAAAACGGTCTGCAATATACATTCATACATCATCATACAAATTATTATCATCATATAAATTATCATTTAGGTTGTAAGTGAAATTTAACATTTAGTGAATAAAACTAGGACTGAAGGTATTAAAATTAAGGCTAATGTCTTCACTCGCATTCGTAGATAACAACAAAAAGAACATACAATTCTCTTAATTTAGATCATACACACACGAGCAAGACATAAATCAAAACTGTAATATTTTATTTGCACTCTGCCTACAATAATAACAAAATATTGTGCCATTGCAAAATAAAGAAAACAAATGGTGACATTTCTATTATCCCAGTCCCCATGATCAATTTAAAATAGACTTTATATTACCTGCTGTCTGTAATTTTCAGGTTCAAGTCCACCAATGTTCATTTACATATGTTGTTTTTTTAGGTTGGACAAAAAGTGGATTGCAATGTGGCACATTATTGGCATTTGGCAATATGATTGGTCAGGATGCATGTGAGCAAAATGGCCTGCAATCAAATGCTGGGAGGGCTAAAGCTAAATATAAAGCACTGAAAACAATTCTAAATGCATACTGACCTTCACATATTGGTTCTCCTGAATGTTTGTTCCTTTGACTCTGAGCTGGCAGGCCTGGGAATCAAAGTCTATGGTCTCCACACACAGAGTCAATGTGGTGCGCACACGTGAACTGCCCACACTGCCTGTGGAAGACTCTGTCTGCACTTTTCTGTTTGTGACATCAGATTGTTTTCATTAGGTTAACAAGCGAAATCTTTGATATTAAATGTGCTAAACCAAAAAAAATACAATTAATAATAATAATAATAATAATAATAATAATAATGTGTGTTAAAATTAAGACAGACCTGATGGTTGAAGCTCTGAGGCTGTCGCCAACCTGCAGTAGGTTGTAGGTGTGCCACATATCCTCTGCTTCATCAGGTATTAGTGTCACCTGACTATAAAAAACAAAAGATAGATGAAATTATGACCATGAGCCTGAAAACTGAAAAAGGAGACTGAAAAGGATAGAAATTAACAATTTATTCTAATTTGACAGACTCTTTTAATTTAATAATTAAGTATTACTCTGAAACAAACAGTTATGTTTTACCTATTTCTGCCAATATTTTTTAGAAAAAACTAAACTTTTGAACTGTGTGATGCTAAACCCCATCTAGAGCACAAGCAGCATGTTCTCAGATTTAGTCATTTTTGTTAAATCACAAGAAAGTATTATTTTATTTTATTAATAAAACTATTATTGGTGTAAAAGCACAAAGAGCCTGAGATGATAAACCACAGTGGTAAGTAAATTTAACTATCATTATAAGTAGAAGTAACATTAGCAGTATTCTTGTGCAAAAGAAACCCATCCTAAATGTAAAAGGCAATTATACAAAGATGCACTACTTGTACAAAGATGTTGTTATACTGTGAAAAAACATATACATTATCAATGGGTCTTCTGTCATTATTATTCGTTTTAATTTAATTTGTATTTAGAAGTTTCAACCTATGTTTTTGGATGACTTATTGATTTATTTGAGATGTTTATTTCAATGTGGTCAAGTCATTGGCCAACATACAGTCAGTTCCTGCTTGCTATAAGATTTCGTAACTGGTAACAAGTGGCAATTCAATCATAATAATGTTTAAACTTCATTTTACTGTATTCTCGGAAACTATAGAAATTAGAAATGTAAAACAGGAAATAGGTTGGGACCACTGTTTTTGTTTACATCCCTCAAAACAGTCTGTATGGTTTATCAAATATCATCTGTTTGTGTTACGCTTATTTGTGTGTTTGTCTTAAAATTATAATGAACCTAGAGCATATTATTTCATAAACTAAATTATTTTTTCTTTTCCATTTTCACGTTTTCCCCCAAAATTACACGGGTCCCGTAATCCTCGTACAGACCCCAGTTCGAAAACACAGGACTATAAAAGCGCAAGAGGTCAAAGGGGGGGCGCTACACGCAAGGCAAACGCATTTTTTGGGGCTGTGGCATTGTGAAACAATACTGCCAAGTTTGAAAACACAGCACTGGGTTAGCAGAGCATACAGACAGCATTTGGGTTATAATGGTGTCAGTTCGACAAACTGAAGAAAAGCTCCATTATAATACCACTATGTTTTCATTTATACAAAAGTATCCGAGTATTCCAATTTACTGTCATATGATACCAACATTGCATCATGTCACCACAACACCACTCAACTGGTAAAGCTTATATAATGGCCAAAAGTGGTGTACATGAGACTTGTGTTCACAAACACTCACCCGGCATTATCCTTCTCGATGTCTTTATGAACCAACTTCATGGTCGATGAGGTTATCTATTCAAAAACAAAATACATCTCTTTGATTATGAGTGTCCTACTCCATTTAATAGTCTGTTTTGGTGAAGTTTCCGCATCAGCAATAGCACATTCTGCCACTTTGGAATGAATCAGACGATTCGGACTGTCGCTTTCCGATCACGTCATTTGGCCGACCGATAGATTGCGTCAGTACGTCATTTCTATCTATGGTTTACTTCCGTGGGTTGAAAGAACGAATGCCTTTTATATTTCGAATATTTTTTTACCGCGACATTTTTAATTGTTTTCAATCGCTGCTAATGAAGTATGTTAACTATTCAGCCTAAGAAGATTTAACATGTCCATCATCATGAGGATTATAGTTTTTTATTATCCTTTAAACCTGAGATTATACACCGGGTTTAGTTTGACGAATTATATAGAAAAAGATTGACACAATAAATATCCTATTGGCTCTTCAGATCTGATATTTGAAGCGCTCGTCATGAGTCTAGAATATCCAATCAGACACGTGCTTAATGTCTACCCCCACCCCTTTACAGTTTCCTCCTACAACCGTAAGCGGTCGTGGTGCTAGTTTACCTCACAAAGCGAACTGCCGGAGGGACCATTCGTGGCAATAACATTATTAAGTAAACTCAGGAACACCAACAGTAGCATGACTTTTTTGTAACGACGTTTTTATAAAGTATTGTCGTGAATTTGTATTGGGCGGGTTTCCGAGCGGTCTTGTTACTGGCAGTGTTAGCCGGCTAAGCTTCAGCGCGCGACAAAATGGCCGAATCGGACAAAATAAACATCGATTCGATCATCCAGCGCCTTTTGGAAGGTAATGATCTAGGTAACAAATTGTTGTTGCTTTATAATGCATAATGTTAAATACGTGTCTGAACCACTAACGTTAGATAGTTTTACTTGTGGTCGTTGTCGTCTCCAGTCAAGTCTATATGTGACTGTGTAGTGTTATGTATAAGTTAAATGCCCGTTGATGTAATTAAAATATTTTTGTATTTATAACGTATTTATTACATATAATCCGAATTCATTTTAAGCGCATGCGCAGTTCGTTTGTCGTCGCATTCAGAACCCCACCAAGATGTCGTCACCGCTCTTATTTCAAATTTTGATGTTGACTGGGATGTTCCGGTAAAAGAAATGGGTGCATCATAAAAATGAGAGCTTATATAAGTTATTTGCCGTATTCATACTTGTTGCCAGTGGATAGTAACGTTAGTTAACCTCAAAGTGAGCAGCAGTGAACCTGATAGATTATCTATCTATCTATCTATCTATCTATCTATCTATCTATCTATCTATCTCCGAATGGATTGTGATGAAGCAGTTGAATGTATAAAGGTAGATGTCTGAGCCTTACTATTGTTACTTAAAATGAATATGCCGCCCTACAGTAAATGATTGTTTGTTGTCTGATGTAAGTTCCAGTCAAATTACATTTCACTGCACTTGAATCACAGACAGGTCTACATTTATTTTTAACTCCTTAAATGTCGGTTTAACCTGCATTTGGATGGTAAAAAGGCCCTTCAAATCAGGTGGTTTGAGACTGCCTACAAAATGTGAAACAACCAGAGAGCTGGTTAATAAAAAGCAGATTTGCAAGGCTTAGCATAAAATATTATTTTATCTTTCAGATTTTTTTACTTGCCTTTGAGGCATTTTATTTATTTAAGTTCATTATGGCTGTGGAGAAAAAATAATTGTTTACAAAACAATACTTGCAGTTTTCAAATTAAAAAGCATTGCTGTATGAATAAGTTACGACATAATAAGGAAAACATAGACATAAAAGAAACCTCTAATACATAACAATTAACATCAAATATTGTTTTATTTATTACAATTCACTGTCCAAAATCTATTATGTTTAAAAATCTATTATGCCTAATTGAAAGTTTAATAAGATATCATATTTTTTTCTGTCTCTTTCTTTCTTTTTCTAGTGAAGGGCTCAAGACCTGGTAAAAATGTTCAGTTAACTGAGCAAGAGATTCGAGGATTGTGTCTAAAATCCCGGGAAATCTTCCTTAGTCAGCCAATACTGCTGGAGCTGGAGGCACCCCTCAAGATTTGTGGTAAGGATTTGATAACCTTTAGCCTCAGTTTTGATTTTTCAGTTGAGGTAAGCGAGCCTAACTAACAGAAGTTTATCTTACTGCAGGTGATGTTCATGGTCAGTACTTTGACCTGCTCAGGCTTTTCGAGTATGGAGGATATCCACCAGAGAGTAACTACCTATTTCTGGGAGACTATGTTGACAGAGGCAAGCAGTCACTGGAGACCATCTGCCTGCTGCTTGCCTACAAGATCAAATATCCAGAGAACTTCTTTCTTCTCAGAGGAAACCATGAATGTGCCTCAATCAACAGGATATATGGATTTTACGATGAATGTGAGTATGCTTATATTGGGCGTGGTGGTATCTAAAAAAAAAAAGTTTCTGCAGCAATTCTTAGGCTTGTAATCTTAGGAGAACGATTTTAAGCACTGTATTGGAGCTATAGAGTGGAGGAACTATGACGTCAGCTTGTAGGCAATCGGCTGCTAGCATAAAACTGGTTCCCTCGATAAAATCCCTATTGGATTTTCCCATAGGCTTTTCGAAGATTGCAAATAACAAGCTCTGTGTTGAAACACTGTTCATTACACTTACACGTTTTATCAAGCCGGATAATCCTCACACCAAAATACAACTTTTAGCACTTTCGAACCTTAAACGTAACCGCAAGAACTGAAAAGCTAACATTAGGCTATAAACAGACTACAACCTTCAGGGCACTCGCCTGTGACGTCAGCACCACCCTGCTACGGACAACTTTTCAAGCCTTTTTTTTTTTTATATTGTCCATGATAAAGGAATAATTTCTCGGTTTATTATATTATAATCCACTCTATATATTATAAACAAATAAATGCGCAAACACACATAGACATACATGCCTTTTGGATAGTTTTTACGTGGGAAATTCATTTTGTTTTGCTTTACAGTTGTTGTAAAAGTTTTAAAACTGTATGTATAAATGTGCCTGCATAGTATCATCATAAGACATTTAAATAAGCGTATTGCTTGCATGCATACAGCCCGCTTACCTTGGTAATAGACGACAGAAATTGGGCGTGAGGGACAAGTCTATTAAACAGACACAGAACTATTAAAATTGACACAGAACAATATTCATTATTCTTTTTTGTTACGAAGTACAGTGTAAAGCAGCCCATACAGTCACATATGCTATATGTTAAGGAGGAGTGAATTACGGCAGAGTTAAATGTGTTCAGATGAAGAAAAAATGACGAAAAATTCTTTGATCATGTTAAATAACAGTTCACATGTATGTATTTACACATTTATTCACACGTTTGCATTACTGAGAGCAGGACAGAGACATGACATACTGCACTGGTAAGCAGTAAGTTATCTTCATAATATTGTTTAAATAAAAATAAATGTTCAACAAATTAATCTGTTCTGGCAGTCTTTACACGTGAAGGCATTATCTACACACAATATGAATTCCCAATTAGAAAAATACTACAAACTGTAAAATAGTACTCATGAAAATACTTAAATAACACACAAATCCAAATGTCCAACGCAAGCGTGCTGCGCTCCAGCAACCCCAGACCTGTTCAGCTTGATGACGTATAATGTCTCTGACACCTATAGTCCCGTTTAGCAACTTGATAGCAACCGTCTTTTAAACGAAGCATAACTGATTTTAAAAATCATGAGTGTGGTGTAACTGATGTGTTTTATGTCGTAGAATAACACGTGAAAGTATATTGAGTTCGTGTTAACCACGAACCTTATTTAAGCAATTTATCTAAAATCCCATTGAAAAAAACCATTGACTTTTGGACGAGGGAACCGGAACTGCTAAAATGCTAACTCACTTCCAGGTTTTTGCTTGCAAATTGACATCATAGTTCCTCCACTCTATTAAGATCCTCTAATGGTTCTTTAGGTGGTTATATCACTACATGATAGATAGATAGATAGATAGATAGATAGATAGATAGATAGATAGAT
>CAIGQQ010000153.1:4639590-4686224 GCA_903798035.1 Danio albolineatus
TAGATAGATAGATAGATAGATAGATAGATAGATAGATAGATAGATAGCTAGCATGTGGAAATAATTTGATTTGAGTTAATGTTGGACATTTAGGTTCATTAGCCAATGTAATTCTTTGGTAAACATTGGGAATTCATGGATTTAAAAGACTTCTAGCTGAATTGTGAATCATTGTATCTACATTTGTCTGTGGTTTTTCTGCATCATTGATGTTTAGAGTATCATCAAATTTTCATTTTGGATTCAACTAGTTTCAATAAAATTAATGTTAAGTCCTGGTCTTCCAGTTGTATTTCTACATGACCCTGGTATGTTGTGGTATGATTGCAAACTGTTCTTAGCCAGGAATTCTGGATATGGTTGGATAATAGTAGTTCATAATATCTATGCTAGATATTTGCAGTTTGCTAAGGTTAGAGTTACTGTTGTGGCATCTTTTGTTCGAGCTCAAATCATCATTAATGTTGATATTTTAACATTCAATATAAGCAGTTCAGTTTAGACAGAAATTACTTAAAACAGTCAAGACGTGGATTAAAAAACTTCTTACTGCTTTCTATGGTGGGTTGTGATTTAGTGGGAGTTGCCCCTTTCTTTAAACAAACACAGTTGTGGTACACCCAGATTATAGAACACCTTTTAAAAAATGACACATAAAAAGTTATCATTTTGTAGTCCTAATTTAGGCCGTACTCACACTATGCTATCCGAACCGTGCTCAGGCCCGTTTCCCGTATCGTTTGAGAAGTGTGTGCGCTCTGAATCGGGCTCAGGCACAGTTCATTTAGCCGGCCCTGGCCCGGTTGGAAGAGGTGTGCTTGAGCCCAGTTCACTTGGGCTTAGGCGCGGTACGCTATAGTGTGAGTGCCAAGCGCGCCTGAGCCCAAAACTGAGGACGCAACGTCATTTGCTGCGACGCACGAGCAGCACGATTTCGTGAAAATTTCCGAGCCACAAAGGCGATAGACCTGTTCAACATTATGCTGTGACTGGGTTGTGCACCACTGCTGAGCAAACGACTCAAAACAAAATCACCAACAAACTTAACAAAGCTGTGGACTCCATTGTGCTCAGCGTAGCTCTTCCTGTTTATCTTGAGTATGTCGCACTATAATGACGTAAGCGGGCTTGGGTACGGATGCTTGAAAACGCAGTGTGAGTGCGGGCCGTCGGGGGAGAGAGAGCGGGCCTGGGCACGGTTCGGATAGCATAGTGTGAGTACGCCCTTACAAGCTGAAATTATTATAATTATTGTTTTGTTTATATATTTTAATTTTTTTTTTTGACAGGTAAAAGACGGTACAACATCAAGCTTTGGAAGACATTCACAGACTGTTTCAACTGCTTGCCAGTAGCTGCTATTGTGGATGAAAAGATTTTTTGTTGTCATGGAGGTATGCCTTATTTATTTGTTTTATCTCGTTTTTTATCATTTTCCCTCTTTAACTTACTTCATTGTCTGTCAATGGGGAATCATTTGAAGGACATTTTTGGGTAACACTTTATTTTGATGGTCCATTTGAGTCTCAGTAGACTGTCTGCTTAATATCTGTTGATACAGACATTCAACAGACATTTAACTGACTATAAGAAACTTTGCAAGTACATGTCAACTTACGCTAACCCTAACCCCAACCTAACAGTCTACTTATAATCTAATGAGAATTAGGCCCCGTTTATACTAGTGCGTTTTCGTTTTAAAACGCATAAGTTTTGCTACGGTTACGCCATCCGTCCACACTACTGCGTAGTTTTCGAGGTGCGAAAACGGAGCGTTTTAAAAATGCTGGAGACAGCGTTTCCATTCTAAAACGCTGCTGTTGCGTTTCAGTGTGGATGGAGGGAAACGGATATCTTTGAAAACAGAGGCGTAGCTGCTGAGATCCGATACGTGATTGGGGCTTTGGGTCATTGCGTATCCTTCCCTTATTCGTCAAGCGCACATGGCTATGACGTCACCGGCAGACGGCAGACCAGCCTTCACTGTAAACACGGCATTTTCGATAGCCATGGATGTTTTATATTCATTTGTTACTTTAAGTAACAACTCGACCTCGTCGTCTGTCCTCAAAAAGACCTCTCTTGCTTTCTTTGCCATCGCGCTCATCGTTCAACTAGCGTTTGTTGACTAGCAATAACCAAACGCAGAGGTTTATAACCAAATGCTTCCGGTTTATACTTAACTGCGCATGCTCAGAGTGCGCGAATGGTCACGTGATATACGTTTCTGGTGGAGGGAGATCTGTTGAGATCCGCTAGTGTGGACGCAGATCGTTTTCATGCTAAAACGCCGTTTTTAAACTAAAACACACTAGTGTAAACGGGGCCTTAGTTGGCGTGTAGATGCAATGTAGCTAAAAATTCAACAAACAGACCATCAAAATAAAGTGTGACCCGTTTTTGTATTACTCACAATTGTAGACAAGCTCTGCATAATAAAGAAATAGTTTTATTCTATGTGAATACTCTAGTTTATGTAAATTAGGTATAAAGAAATCTTGCAAACAGTTTGCCTGAAAGGTGTAATTTGTGTCATTCTAATAAATGGAGAAATGTAGCTTTGTCTAAACATTTTTTACCCTAATGTTCATGTTTGCATTGACTTAAAACTGTTGCAGAATC
Source organism: Danio albolineatus (assembly GCA_903798035.1). Lineage (NCBI taxonomy): Eukaryota > Metazoa > Chordata > Actinopteri > Cypriniformes > Danionidae > Danio > Danio albolineatus. Next base: position 4,642,213 of record CAIGQQ010000153.1, read on the forward strand.
TTCATTTATAGAAAATACCACACATAACCACTTAATAAGAAATTTATTCGAACCTGAAAGGTTCTCTCCTTTAGGGAGGCACTTTAAACCACTTCAGAGACAAACCCATGGACCACACTCTAGACTATTTTAAGAATGTGCTGTGCAATTTTAGTAATTTTAGTAGAAAGAAAGTTGTTTTTCTTTTTATGGATTTTCTTATATGTATTAGGGCTATGTATTGTTTCAGCATCGATATCACAATGTAATCATTCGCAATGGTCACATCGCATGTATATGCAATGTTGAGTGTGGATTATAGCAGGTGTTTTTTTATGCCTGTCACCTGGGTCTGTGTGAGGGTTTTAAAAGCATTGAGGTCTATGAAATTGTACTATTTTTAACTTTGACGAATTAATGGCAATGCATTTTATTGAATTGTTTATAAAACGAAGACCGTGTGGTATTATTTTACTTTTCAATTACTGTATACCTGAATACAGTTTGAGTCCTCTGAATGCAATACAACAATGTTTTTTTAATTTTTATATTTTTCTTTATTGAACTTATCGACGCTTGTAGATTGTTTATTATATTTTATGCACTCCTATACATAATCATCCCAATCAATCTAAAATGATAAATTCTTTCCAAATGGTTATTCAACTCGTTTGGTGATATTGCATCCACATTGCAATATATATCGCAGAATAAAAAAATTTCAATATTCGTTTTTTGTTTGTTGTTTTTTTTTTGTTTGTTTTTTGTTTCTTTGTTTTTTTTCATTCATGCAGCCCTAATTTGTATATTCAAACCACCAAGAAGCTAATGTATTGAACCTAGTTTTCATTAGTGAGATGACTGAAGTTGAGAAACAAGGCCACCTTCCAGCTCCAGCCCTATTTAAATGCATTTAAACCAGCTAATTAAGGGCAGTGTCTTATTCAGTCTTGCCATTATGTGCTCTCATTATACGTCATCAAGTTCAGTTCCATTGCTCAAGAGCATGAGTACAGAGGACAAAAGAAAGACATTTGATGTGTTTTTTTATTTTGAAGGTGAATGCAGATCTGATTCATTTATCACATGAATGTGAATTTGAAATATCCAAGCAGGGAATAATGGACTTCATGTGCTATTAATCAAAATATTGAAATCATAATATAAACTGAATTATTCTTTACTCAGGTCTCTCTCCAGACCTGCAATCAATGGAACAGATACGGCGTGTGATGAGGCCTACGGATGTCCCTGACCAGGGTTTGCTGTGTGATCTGCTCTGGGCTGACCCTGATAAAGACGTTATGGGATGGGGAGAGAATGACCGTGGTGTTTCCTTCACCTTCGGGTCTGATGTTGTGGCCAAGTTTTTGCACAAACATGACATGGATCTCATATGTAGAGCCCACCAGGTAAATCACTTACTGAATGTGTTATGATTATAGTCTAGGCGTACACATAAGTGTGTGTGTGTGTGTGTGAATTCACAGTCAAAATTAAAATATCTTTTGTCAGCAAGACTGCATTTACTTGGTGAAAAATATAAAATTGAAATATTCTCTGGACTCTTTGAAATTGGTCCCTAGCATCTATTTTCTGATCGCAGAAGACGACAAATAGGGGTGATTACTTGTCACTCTTGTTTTGCTCAGAATTTGCATTGGCGGAAGGTGGGCGACAAGCAGGAGAGATGCAATTCAAACATGGCTAAAAAGAATGTTAAGTGACTGATAATGGAAAAGACTGTAGATGATTCAGACACTGGTTATGCATTCCATCCAAAAAAAAAGAAGAGAAAATTGAAAAGAAAAACATTTTGCCATTTTCTTGGCCAATTTGTCCTGTTTTTTGATGTGACCTGTTGAGACTGAATTTTGCTGATTGCAATTTTCTTTCTAAGAACTATAATTGACAGCAAATACAAACAAAAATATATACTTTTATTTTAAAAAGTCCTTAACGTATGAAAATAGTGAATTAATGAATTATAAACGTGAATTTAAAATTATTTAAAATGTAAAAACAATTATTAAAATAAACCTGATTTTCCCCAAACTGCATCACTAACAAAAGGTGTTATTTGTGACTGTTAAGGACTTTGATTTTTTTTTTATTATTTCACAAAAGTGTTAATATTAGAAACTATGCTTTTCCAATGTTTTGATTATTTATATGTTTAGCTTTATGCTATTATCTTATAGTTCCTTATTTTCTGATATTTTTTTACCTATTCAGGTAAAGCATTTGCTGACTTAAACCTGACGCAATATTTCTCTCCCTCTGAAAGATGATACGACTGATAATTATGACAGATTTCTTTTACTCGGGCAGCAAACGTTTTAAAAATAGCTTGAAGGAACCATGTCTGACAATAGCTTAAATTACATTTTAAACCATTTGACTGATATTAATATTAATATATTTATAGTAACTACTATTGATAATATTAGTGTAACTAGTGTAACTGTCATAATGAGCATCACTAACCTATAGCACATAGATCATATTGAGCGCAGGGAGCACAGTCTCTGATCCTTCAGTAGGTCAGTGTGTTTTCTCACTTCTGCTGCTGGACTGTTCAAAGAGTTGAGGAATCTTTGCTCTAAGTTAGCTTTTCAGATGAGAGAAGCTTTTAAAACTCAGTATTCTCAATCAGAATTTCATGTTTTATGGAATTGGCTTGAATCAAGCTTAAAAGGATGCAAGATAAAACAACTCTGGCAGTCATGGTGGCAAATTACGAACATGGTGCTGCTTTTGAATATTGTAAAAACCTTCCACGGCGAGATGTTATTATGCGACTGTGACCGTGTGAGCATGAGAGTCACTATAATGTCATGATCCGCACTGTCAGCTCCTAAGAGCATCTGAAATCATTTGAAAAAAATGTCAGATTATGGTTCTTGGCCGGACATTTGTTGCAGAATTTTAAATCACAGATCTTTTGCTCTCTAAACAGGTGGTGGAGGATGGCTATGAGTTCTTTGCTAAGAGGCAGTTAGTCACGCTTTTCTCAGCTCCCAACTACTGCGGCGAGTTTGACAACGCAGGTGCCATGATGAGTGTTGATGAGACCCTTATGTGCTCATTTCAGGTTAGTATGTGCCTATTCTTCGTTCTTTTTTTATTGCATGACATTTACTTTAAATGTGAGTTTAGTTTAAAGCGTACTTTAGCCAATGAAAATTGATTGAATATTTGCAATATCTGCATCAGAACACTGATTGTGAAGAAAGCCTCATGATACATTATAGACCTTTTCAATGTGGTCATGTCATTGTCTCATGAACATTTCCTGCTTGTTAAACTATTTCATAACTGTAACAAGAGGCAATTCAATCATAACCTAATGTTAAAACAGCTATCATAATGTTATTTTTATCAATATGTGGCTCTTTTTGGATGCTCAGAAGCTATAGAAATGAAACATTTCTATAGCTGAATGATCATACAGGAAATACGTTGAGACCATTGTTTTTGATTACATCCCTCAATATGGTCTATACCTGATGAATGGTTTCTCTGTTTCTGCAGATTCTGAAACCAGCAGAAAAGAAGATGCTGTCGTATGGTGGCGCAGGAGGATTTGGGTCTAGCAGACCTGTTACTCCTCCACGGAATGCAGCCAAGGGTGGCAAAGCCAAGAAATAACATCAACTACATCAACACGCCTGAACATCCTGTCCGTCATTCTACCTCTCCTTTTCTTTTTCTTCTTCTGCTCCAAACACCAAATTAGTGCAGTGCTTTTTTTTTCTTTTAGCGCTCTTTCATCAAGACAAGACTGCTGAGAATCTGAATGATCATACGTGTGACTGAAACGCTCTTGTGGACTTTGTGGGTTTCAATGTGAAACAGCATTATGTGTGTATTTGTAGGAAATGAATTTGTTGTGAGATTGTGTGCAAGGTTTTTTTTTCTTCTTTCTTCTGTAATTACGCACCTTTTACTGCGTTTTTTTTTTTTTTTTAGGCTGTTCTGGTTGAGTTTCTTGTAATACGCATCTTCACACATAACGTTATAATGCTTTTTAGGCCTTTTATTGGACCTACGCTTTTCTTCAGTCCAAGCCTCAGGGTCCAGATTTCTATGAACTTTTCCATTCCCCTTCAGCTCTAAAGCAATCTGAACAGAGGTGATTGTGCTCTTGAATTGTGTGCAAATCACTGCCAGTCTCTTCAATGTGAAACTTTGTCCAAGTGCGTGTCTGTTTACAGTAGTTATTGACGGCACCCTGAACATTTTGTCATATATATATATATATATACTTTTTTTGACACATAATTTACTTATTCAAACTCACGCTCAGGTAGTATTTAGCCTGACCTGTGGAAATGCTCTGTTTATTTGAATTTTGTTTTATTTCTTTTGGCTAGAACAAATTATATTAAGGTTTTTTCTCGATTTATATTAAAACGATGCATGCTGTGCAAAAATACCAAGTGTGAATGTCTGCAAAGTGGGTGCCATCGCTGTTTCAGTTTGCACAGAAATGCACTGTTTCTTTTTTTCTCTGATTGTGGCATTGTGCCACTTTGTAAACTGCAAACCTCACTTTTTCCTGTAAAAAGGACTTTTTTTAGTAGTCATGAATTTAGCCAATAAAGTCAGAATCTGGTGCATTTTTTTTATTTTGTGTCTGTCAATGATTTCATTGTATTTTAATATTTTCTGTGACTGCATTCTAATTCAGGGCTTATGCCTATGTTATAATCCATTTGAAAAGTTTAAAAGCAAAGGCAACTATAAAGGGCGTAATGTCTTGTTTCCACTAAGTGTTTTGGTACAGACCACCATTATCAGGCTTGCTTGTACACTGACAACAATTCTCATACTTGGGAGGCATGCTGTATAGCAAATAGCTGCAACCAACCTTATTCTTGGTTGTGTATTTGAAAATGTCACTTTCTGTGTTTTCATTCTGCTGGCTTGTTGTATGGCACAAGTGATGATTCTGTTTAAACTGGTAGCGTTCTAGTCTAGCTCCAACCTGTCGGTTGACATAGATGTGTACTATACTCCTGCACTGTACCAAAGAATACTGCTCAGTGGAAACGGGCCATAAAGAACTGAGATAATATATGGAATATACTTTTACATCATATATTGCATCACTGTTGTCACAAATTAAACATGCACAAAGAACCATGGGAGTAAAAAAGTTTCAACCCCTCAAAAATCCTTTATTCCAAAGGGCCCTCTGAAGTCAGCAGAAATGCACTTAAAGGCCACCTATGATGAAACTCAACTTTTGTAAGCTGTTTGGACAGAGCTGTCTGTAAAATGTGTCCACTGTCATATTGGAAAGCTATCAACCCACCAAGTGTCTCCTTTTTTTGTTTTTTCAAATTTCCTGGGTGTAAAATAGGATCCAAATCTGTGATTTTGAGACCCACAAGATGCAACAAGATGTTGGGGTGTGGTTTTCACCCACCCACCGAACTGATTGGCAGGTGCAATGCAAATTAGTTTAAAAAGTTTAAAATGTTTTTACAGTGCATGTTTGTAATAAAGAGTGAAATCGATATGTAATTCTAAACCGCTACAACCGAATGGTGTCAGTAAACGCGCTTATATGTGAGTGTACTGCAAACAGCATTTGTGTGTGACTCGTTATTTCAGAAAGGCTTGAATAGAATTCGGCACAAATACATCAAATAGACTTGATTTTATTGACTAGTGACTTTATTTCAGCCTCATCCTTGTCTGTCTATAACTGAGGCTGTTTATCTGATGTAACACATCAGACATGCACATCCGAGCTGTGGGCAGGGAGAAGCAGTTATTTTGGATTTAAAGCCACAGGCTTCAAAAACAAATACACAGTCTTCAGACTCTAAAATGGTCAGGTTCTGCATTGAATAATAATAAATAATCTGATGTCTGTTTTGAGCTGAAACTTTATAGACACTCTGGAGACACTAGTCTTATCTTACATCCTGTAAGAGGTAAAACAGGTGCTGTCTAAAGTCTGTGTGAAATCAAAGCATACAATGTTAATTTTTGTAGCACAAATGTTTATTTTTCAGGTGAACAATTTGTGCAAGTTAATAAAAAATAGTTTTGACAATTGTAGGGCTGGTCTTTTTAACTACAGCGGTTCTGAACTGTAGTTCTGCCGAATGACTACAAAGTTATCAGTATGATGGTAAAAAACTGTACATTCTAGTCAAAACCATCCTTCTGTAAACTTATACCAAAAACGGAAATAAGGGCAGTATTAATGGCTTTAAATGTGGGAGAGCGTTGCTATTATGTGATTATACTGTATTGCAATATGGAGCCATTAAATGTTGATGTTAAATCAAAGTAATTGACAAATACTTGAAAATAAGATGATTTAATGACAATTATTCTCTACGGTTACCACTGAATTAGTTACAAATAACTGTATGAAACAATAAAACATGAAATGATAAAAACATATGATAATAATTGTACCCAGCTTAAATGTAAATTAAAGTTACCTGAGAGAGAGAGAAAGGGAGAGAGAGGGGGGGAGGGAGAGAGATAGAGAGCCAGAGCAGAAGACGAGGGAAGGGGCAGGGCCGGAGAAGAAAGAGGCCAGACCCAAGCTTACCACCTCCTTTGTACCTTCCTTGACCATGTGACCAAAGCCTAAATACTGAGACATTCAAACTGACCAATCAACACGTGTCTACATCATCGAACCCCTACAGTCCACAAAGCAGCTTTGATGAAAAAAGACATGTTCTGCCATATAAACAAATGCATATAATAATTTTCATCCTTACACAATCTTTAATCAAAGTGAAGATCGTTTGTCAGCCCTTCACTGTTGAAATCAGAAAAAAAAATACAGACCTTTACTCAATATTCAGTTTTAACATACTAAAATAAATGCCTCAGCAACTTCTAGTTTATGTGGCCTTTAAGTCTATACGCCTTGCAGTATAGCCAGCCTGTTCTCACGAGGAAATACACAACCCCAGCCCTAAGTCCAACGGTCATTGGGGGATAAGCAAATCATACTAAATTGTACGAATCGTACAGATTTATATTCATCAACCACTAAATCAAAGTTACAAATTGCTGTGAGATTGTGTTGGTATGGCAGCCATTGTTCACCAAAGTTGCCTTTGAGGCCGGTTTGTCTGAAGTGTTGTAATTTACATATTACAAATGATAACCTTTTTAAAATGATTTGCTTTAACTAGTGATTTGTGCTAACAAGTACCACCGAAATGACGACAAATGCTATATTATACCTATCACACAGTTTGTGATATTACATACAGTCCTAGGTTGGCCTCATTGTTTTGGTTTCCAAGTTTTTGTTCATAACTAGACTGCATGTGTAGTATCACTGCTTTCACACACACATTTTTTTTTTGTAATTTACAAAGAGACAATATAACTTGAAAATCTGTGTGTGTGTGTGTGTGTGTGTGCGTGTGCGTATCTGTTTTAGGACCTCCAAATCACCATTGTTCCAATTTTTTCAGCCATGAAAAATTGCACCACAATATGGCTAACAATGACAAGAGCTGTATGCTGATTAAGAAATAAGCTTGAATAACACTAGTGCACGGATACTTGCATGCGGAATGTCAGGCTGTAAGTATACACATCTTAACTATGTGGATTAGGTGATTTTGTTAGGTCATGTGTTAGCCCCTATGGTAAAGCTTCCATTCAAAGCATCCATGTTAAGAAGGTACAAGCCCTTTAAAAAATGTTTATATTAAGTTATTTTGATTCATTTATTAACCTTTAAATAGACTGTGAAGTCACGCAATCTTTTTTTGTTTTTTAATACAGATCATTTACAAACAGAAAATACCCAAAACAGTCAATCGGATTTAGCATTTCTCATTTGGCAGATTTGGCAGAGTTGTAGTGGGATCTTTAATCTGGAGATGGCGCTCTCATATTGTATTTGAGTGGCCCAAAAATTACTGAAAGCAATCTTATTGGAGCAAAAGGCTGCAATGATGATATATTTTTATAGGCCAAGGGTGTTAGAATATACCTGCTTTCTCCTCATCTTCCCAACCTGTCTGAGTGAGATTCCTTTTTCTTTTTTTTCTTCTTTTTTTTTTTTGAACAGATAGGAAGATACTGAGCAGGAAGAAACGCAGAGGAAGACACTGAACTGGAAGACACTGAAAGAAAGCTGAACCATTCACCTGAAACCATTGTCTTACATGGTATAGAAACTCATAAAGGTTTAAAACCACTTGAGTAAGACTAAGTAATGAGTAAACATTTCAATAATTGTCTCACATATTTGTTGAGAAATTGGCAATCCTCTGCCCATCTTTGCTCCTAAAGGACTAAGGACTGCTCCTGTTGACATCATCTGTTTTAAATCACATCATTATTTGTCGCAGGTCTGAATGACTGCAAAGGATTTAGAAATGAAACGATGTAGACCAGACAAAACATGATTTTTGTGTTCTTATTTTCTGCAATGAAATACAAGTCAAAGTCAATTTAGAAATCACTACTTCTTTTTAATATTTGCATTTTCCATATTGTTCCATCACTTTGTGATTTGGGGTTGTGGATTCTTTCATTTACACAGAGGGTGTGAGGTTTATGAGAAGTACTGCATCCAAGGACCAGGGGGTGATCAAAGTTGTTAGGCTTTTCAGAGGCACACTTGGAATCACACCACAGTTGCATGACTTCAGTGTCACCACTATTAAGCTTCTGACCATTCTTTCATTTTTTAATTTTTAATTTGCTAATTTTGTCACAAAACTCTTTCTTTGGGGAACCAGAAAATATGTTTTCCATGCTCCTGCTGGGCAAATGTTGACTTCAGAAGAAGAATGAGCTTTGCCAGTGAATACTTGGGCACACTAAAATATATTTTCATTCATTATTTGGTATTTAATACAAATTGTTGTAATATTATATTTATCAGTAATTATTTGGTAATTACTATTGAATATTAGCCGGAGCTCACTAGGAGCCTCATAAAAATGTACAACTATGTCTGAAGTTACAACTATGTCTTACAACTATGACCTAAAGGTGTAATTTTCAATTCTGGGTCTAGAGTACCCATTTTTTCTAATAAAATGTGGCTGATTTAACTCGTCAGTTCATTAGCAGGGACTTAATGACCCAAAATTGTCTTTTCAACTAAGAGAAAGATGTGTAAATGTGTACTAATGGGCACATTCCAGCAACCACCATTTGTCAACCACTTGTCAAAGCCAGTGAAAGTACATTTAATTTGAAATTTTAAAAGGGAAAAGGAACCCAAGTCTTTTGCCACTAAAGGAATTAAAGTGGTATTTACAAGAGGTTCAAGTTTCTTTTCCATAACCATTAAATCCCAAAAAGTTGCTACGATAAGCACAGTTTTTGCAGTGATTCTTTAAACTATAATTTAGCAAGTTCAGTGTCACATTTCAAAGCAATTGTTACTCCAAAAGCCTTTCAGAGTACGGCTGTTGACTCTTAGCAGAATGGAAAACAACTTTTATTCAAATTGTAAATGGATTATATACTGAAGAAAATCTCTTGCTCATTCATTCATTCATTTTCTTTTCGACTTAGTCCCTTCATTAATCTGGGGTCGCCACAGCGGAATGAAACGCCAACTTATCCGGCATTTGTTTTACGCAGCGGATGCCCTTCTAGCTGCAACCCATAACTGGAAAACATCCATACACACTCATTCACTATGGACAGCTTACTCAACTCACCTATACCACGTCTTTGAACTTGTGGGGGAAACCAGAGCACACAGAGGAAAACCCACGCGAACACGGGAGAAAATGCAAACGCCACACAGAAATGCCAACTGACCCAGCCGAGGCTCAAACCAGGGACCTTCTTGCTGTGAGGCGATTTTGCTACCCACTGTGACGCCACCAACACAAATTAAGGAAAAGCAATGTAAACAAGCTCAGGACAAACAGGGAAACATTAAACACTGACAGGACAGACAAGACTGTCAGGTCAGGATAATGACAGATTTAGCCCCTTTCCACCAATACATAAAATGGTTACTTTTTCCCATACAACTGGCTTGAAAGAACAGAGGTAGTACTGGCAGCGTATTACCCAGGTTTTGTACCATAATTCACATGACATCCCAGAAAGTATATATTTACAAACGACCAAAAATGTCAACAAAAGGGTCTTTGTTCAAATTCAGACTGTCTGAGGTTGTCAGCTTAACAAATGATGTTCTCCTCCATCATGACTCCACCAAACCATGACATTTCACCTACAACTTTCACCTCCAGACCTCTTTTCATATTATTGGTTTAGTCTTTCTCCAGTTTGATGATGAGTGTAATGTTCCCCATCTGATACCTATTAAGTTATGCTTACTATTAATATTCCAGAACTAAAGTGAACTTTGTAACAGTTCTCTTTCCACACAATATGCACCTTAGAAAAGGTTAGCCTGTTTGTTTGTTTGTTTGTTTGTCTGTTTGTTTGTTCATTGTCCACTTTGTTCACTGTTCACTTCAGTACAAATTCTTTCAAGACACTCTATGCCAAGTGGCAAGCAATTCCAGCTGCATTGCCCATTCAGATATTCTGCATTATCGAGTCTTTATCCATCCAGTCATTGTAGGGGATTTTTAGGGGAATGACAGTTTCGGTTTCCTTTAAAACAGCTCACCATCTTTCAAAGTCAGTGATAATTGGAAATGTATGATGCCAGTTAAATAGGGTTTATCAGATAATTAAGGAAATTACCACCAGGTAGATTTTGATCAGTGAGCTTTTTCAAATATTTCATTATTTTTCTTCCACTTCAGAATATAAATAACTATAAAAAAATATGAAATGTGTCTAAAATTGACTCTTTTAATTATAAGCTAACTTCAAGCAGGATTGATATTTAGTTTTAGGGGTTTTATTTTTGAGTTTTAACAGAAAAAAATTCTTCACTCATACTGTAATATTCTGTGAATGTTTGAAAATTATCCTTAAATTCAGAGGTCATTGGAGTACTTAATTTATTTCAGTAATTTATTTATCCATTTATTTATTGTGGGTTAGACAATAAAACTAATACTCCTGGTTTTAGACCACAATAATTGATTTTTCTCCTTGCAGAATAGCACCCGGGTCATACATCATGCTGGTGGAGGAAAACATTTCCTGACTCACTCCTCCAAAGCACCCTAATGTTACTGTGACTTTACTTTCATGTTTATCAAACCACTCTGTCACCAGTCTTGATGTGTATATAGATGCAATATCATCCTAATACATGGCACAGCCTTCAGGATACAATTTTTGAACCAGTGGGTGCACATGGTCCTCCAAATTGGTTCAGAAATGCCTGGCAGTGACGTTCCTATCTAGCACAAGTATTGGGCCTGAGGGAATGCCATAATACTGCAGCCCAAACCATCACTGATCCAACCCCCATGCTTCCCTCTGGGTACTCTTTTTGGGGGCTTCTCCACTACATTCACTCTCTTAGATGTGGGAAACACAGCAAAGGTGGACTCATCAGAGAACAATACATGTTTCACATTGTCCACAGTGTAAGATTTTTTCTGCTGGTACCACTGAAAGTGAAGTGACAAAAGATTTGGCCATAGCAGCCCACACATGTATTTTGACACTGTGGAGCTCCTGATGAACAGTTTTGATGGTTGAGGCAATAGTTTCTGGATGCAGTCTCAGACTTGCACTGTGAGATTGTGAGAACACTATAAAAACCCCACACTGTGGGTAGGGTTAGGGATGGGGTTAGAAGTGTGCATTAAATGCATTGCATGGAGCTCAGGTTGCAAGTGCACCAAGTCTGCAGCCAGACCCCACTCGGTTAAAATGCACATTTAATTCTGTATAGAGTAGGGCAGCTATGGTTTTATGTTTTTTGGATACAATTCGGCATAACACCCCCTTAGATAGCTTCTTCTTGCATCCACAGTTACTCCTGTTGGATGTGGTTTTGGCTCTTGATACATCACGCAGATTTGCTATCTTGGTCACAGATGCACAAGTATTGTGCTGCGCTGTGCTATTACTCTGCTAATTAAACCTTTACACTCTTCTCTTACTAGTGAAATGTGCATTCAGTGAAGATTGGCCACCAGCCTGGTCAAAATTATCCAACACCAAATTGGCCAGTGTTTAGTTTCATTGTCCAACGCTGTGTGTGTGTGTGTATAAATATATATGTCCTATGGTGAGTTGTGTATCACAACAAAGTACTATAAAAAGGTAACCAATTTAAAATGGTTCCAAAAAAGAAAAACTTCAGTCACATGATCTTGAATGTGGTCCTTCAACTAATTAAAGATTTATGTAGATTTGCTCATTTAAAATGGGCATATAGTGTTAATGGCATAGTTTTCAAAAACAAAATGTTTCAAGTTTCAGTATTTTAAGAAACATGTGGAATGATCACCATTTACTACACTCTCAGAAATAAAGGTACATGAGCTTTTCAAATGGCCCGTTTCCACTGAGTGGTACGGTACGGTACGGTACAGTTCGGTACGCTTTTAAGGCCGTTTCCACTGTCTAAAAGCGTACCGAACCGAACCGTACCGTACCCCTTTTTGGTCATCCTTTCGAAAGGGTACCAAACCCAGAAAGCGTGCTGTAAGGTGGAGCTAGACGCGCAGCTGAACGCCATTGGCTTACAGAGATACGTCATTTGCTCACGCATCAAGCAGAATGAAAACAAAGGACCCGCCATGTTTATTACACAGCCGAGAGACAATGCTTCAAATAATATCAGCATATAATAACGAGCCATGGTCGACCCGAGCTCAAACAAACCTTGTCGTCTTCTTGAACGGCCACAAAGCTGAGAGAAGAGCAGATTCTTATGGGTTACGAGCCCATAAGCGCGAGCGTGAGGTTTCGCTTCTCTCTTGTCCCCGCGTGCGCGTCAATATTTAAAATAACAAAGTTCTTAACCTGGACTATTATAAACTGGAAATGACGGAGTTACTCTCTAACGAGAGAATAATGCCAGAGAGGCTGCATGTACTGGTGAAGATAAAAGACACAGATGAGAGGTTTGATCAGACGGGGCTCTATTTCGTTTTGTTTTTCAACCTAAATGAGGCATACATGTCTGCTGTGTGTAATTTTTCTGTAATTTGGTAACATCGGAGACTGTGTGGGGCTGTATGCGTTCATATATGCTGCATTTATTTATTTATTTGATATAATCGCGGACCGTAGGCTATTTCGCATCATTGATCTGCAGTTATAATCAGATCATGTTCAGTCAGTAATGAACATTTATACACCAGTGTTTATGTGTATAATAAAGCATCTGTTTTGTGAGAAGTGCTTCTCGTATGATTTGTGAACGACCCATAAAGGTTTACTGTAGATTTTCCTCGAGCGAAAATGACGTCGACAAACTTTCTGTCGTACACCACGCCCACCAAAAGAGTACCCTTTTGCAGTGGAAACGCAAGCCTGATAAAGGTGACCCGTACCGACCCGTACCGTACCGTACTGTACCACTCAGTGGAAACGGGCCAAAAAGGTACTCATTTGTACTTAAAGGCTCCATATTGGTACCTTAAAAGTATATATTAGTACCTAAAAATTTTAGGAGGAACACTTTTGTTCTTTTTAGGTAGTAATACCCTTGAGGTATTAATATTGACCATTTAGGTACAAATGTGTACCTTTTGAGAGGTACAACCCCAGTGAAAGCTTGCGTACCTTTATTTCTTAGAGTGTAACATGGTACCGGCTTAACCACTATAAAAATGGGCTTGAGGTATTTATTGAGAATTTTCTGTTATTCCCTTTAATTGATAAGTTGTGACTAACTGAATTATGCTTGAGACAGTCAGTGATTATATCATTTTGTCATGTGTGACAAGTGAAAACACAATGTCTTGTCAACAACCCATATATATCTGCCACTGCAATGTGGGGTTAAACCCACAAAAGTAGGGTCATGACCCTGGATTAAAAGGGGTATTAAGCCCCTTTGAAATCTGTAGTGTGAAACATTGACTTACCCAGGGCTAAACAGCTTAAAACACCATAACATAAGGTTAAGCACAGTGTGAAAAGCCATTTGGAGTCTTTCATATGTGTCTATGCTTTCTATGATTATAAGCAGGCCCGTGTGTAATTTTCCTGCGAGAACCCAATGACATTTAACTCAATATGTCTCAGGACAGACTATCCTCTTCCCTGCCCAACATTCACAGCACAGGGGATTAGCTGTAACCAATCCATCAATCTTAGTTTACTCTTTCACACTTACAACTCATGATAAAGGTACACCGTATTCTTTTCGAATTTTTATCACAAGCTAAAACACATGCTAATTTGAGACAATTTATTCAATTCAAATTGTTTGAAATTATTACAATACATAAAAAAATCATTCTTATACGTTAAATATTACAATGCAAAAAAATATAATATACATGTAAATATGTATAAGAGGCTTTGTTTTTGTTTTTTTTCAAAATATAGTTTACTCTTTTTTTAACTCTTCATTTGTTGGATTTGGAATTGAAGCTTGACATACATGTTTCTTACACGATTTTACATTGAGTAAGAACATCATGAACTGGTCTTGTTCCCTTTTGCACCTTCTACAGCTTGACGCAGACACATTTAGAGTTGCTTAAGCTGGTGTTCCCAGTTTCTGCTGACTTAGAACAGCTGAGCCACATGTAATAGTTCATACCACCATCAGAACACAGAGCTATGCTATACTGTATGTCATTGATCATTTTTAACTCCCACCTCTTATAAACCTGATCAATTTACATTTGTAAATACCGTCGTGACTTGTATCTGGCTGCTCCACTTGAGTAATATAATTAATGGAGGCTTTAGATCAGGGAAACTTCAAGGATAGTTGGAATAGTGGTAATGTACACATTTGTGACATTGGGGTTTATCTAAAAATAACCCAAGATTCACCTTACAGCCTCATTCGTCTTCAGCTATGTATTGCAGAATATGATATATGTATAGTTAGTATACTCTTTAAAGGGATGGTTCATCCAAAAAGGTTAATTGTGGCATCATTTACTCACCCTCTGCTTGATCCAAACCTGCTTGAGTTTATTTTGTCTGATGAACACAAAAGAAGATATTTTGAAAAGGGCTGGAAACTAGACATTTTGTAGTATTTTTTTCTACTAAGGACGCTAATGGCTGTTAACCAGTTTCCAACATTCTTCAGAATATCTTTTTTTTTAACAGAAAAGAAGATATTTTGAAGAAAGCTGGAAACTTGTCCTCTAATTTTCGTCGTATATGGCAGTGGTTTCGGGTTTTCATCTTTTTTAATATACAACCCCAAATCAGAAAAAGTTGGGACAGTATGAAAAAACACAAATAAAAAGAAAGTAGGGATTTATTTTTACTTTAAAAAACATCATTTAATGTGTTCCTCATGATTTGTATTGTTTGTTTGTTTGTTTCAAAGTAAACACATTCTTGGATTATTTTGATTCTTGCAACACATTTCACAAAAAGTTGGAACATTAAAGTATTTACCACTTTGTAATGTTGCCATTCCTTTTCACAACACCTAAAGAATGTTTAGAGACTGAGGACACCACATGATGAGGTGTTTCAGGCGTAATTTTGTCCCATTCTTCCTAAAAACAAGTCTTAAGCTGGTCGCACACCGGATACGCCGCTCAGTGCCACGACACAGTGCGTACATGACTGTTGGAAGTATCGCACACCAGATGCACACAATCACACGCTATTTATAACAAAACTATTCAGATGGCGCTCTGTGGTGGGGCAGAAATATGAACAGTGTCCTGAGTCGTAGCTGGGCGCTGCGCTGTTGTTGCATTTTGTGCTTCAAAATGCACCACACATTCTCTATTGGAGACTGGTCAGGACTGCAAGCAGGCTAGTCAAGTACCTGTATCCTCTTTCTCCGCAGTCAGTAAAGTTTACAGAATGTGGTTTTGCATTGTCTTGTTAAAATATGCTTGGGCGGTGGAAAAGAAGGCAGCATATTGTGCCCCAAAATCTCTGTACTTTTCAGCATTAATGATGTCAAGAAGTGTAAGCGCTCCCACTTTATATTAAGTGGCCTTAACTAATATCTACTTGAACCAAAATTAATAATTTGTTACAATGTACTTATTGTGTAAATACATGTTTTTTACATTGTACTTATGTTTGATTAAATACCTGTATGTAAATACATCTGTAATTAATTTCTGTAATTACATTTGTAAATACACTGTTGACCATCCCTGACACCCTTACCCACCCTTAAACCTACCGATACCACCAAACTTGTCCTTAACCCTCCCCCTATCCCAACTCAAGAGCACCACAAGTGTTCTCAAATACACCATGAACACAGTAAGTACATTGTATTTATTTTTTGATGCAAGTACATAGTAGTTAAGGACACTTACTAAAAAGTGAGACAATGTAAGCTACATTTGCCAAGAGCACTGACACAACCCCATACAATTACAGACCCTGGTTTTTGGACTTGTTGCTGGTAACAGTCAGTCAAAGTAAGTTTGGAAATCAGTACTTTCTTTTTTATTTGTGTTTTCCATACATTCCAAACTGTCCAAATTTCTGATTTGGGTTTGTATCATATTTAGTATTTGACAGAATATAGAAAGTCATAAAGGTTTAGTACCACTTGAGGGTGAGTAAATAATGAGTTAATTTTCATTTTTGGGTGAATTATGCCTTTAAGACTGGCTACTGTATTGGAAAAGAAGCATTTCAAATAGTTTGCTACATTAATTAATTAAATGTCAAATTATTCACCACTTTTCATCTGATTTCTTTAGGAACTGAATCTATTTTTAAAACTGGAAATCAAAGGTGAACTTGAAGTGAACTTGAGTGCTACAGATATAGTAATTTGTTATGCCCAAACTCTGAATAACTGAGCACTAACAGTTCCTTTGTATAATTAGCACTACTTGTGTGTATTGCCTCTTCTTATTGAATTGCTGAATGTCTCCTGAATTGTCACTTTGGATAAAAGCATCTGCTAAATGACTAAATGCAAATGTAATGAAATACCAAATGTATACTGCAAAAATAGTCAGTATATTGTAGAAGCAGCAGCATATTTCTGGCCAAATCTGTATACTCAATTATAGAATTGAATGAGTAATTAAAATATTTAATGAAATGAATTTTCAACTGATACAAGAAAAATTTAATATCGATGTTTTATCACAAATCTAAGATGTCATTCAAGATTTACAGTTTCTCCTTATGTTTATATTTATTTCTTTAGTGTGGTATTTATTTATTTCTTTCGTATGTTTTAACACCCTTTGCCAGTTGCCACAGTTGTTCACACATGCCCCGCACCAAAGGCCATATTACAAGTTTCATGTTTATGCAGTAGACAAGAATTCAAAGCATATGTGATGTCTGTGTGGGTGACAGTGATCTGTTTAACCATGCTTAGCCTTTCCCTGCCACAAAATACGTTCAACTATATTAAATAGATCAAAATGGCATGTTATTGCATTTATGCTCTTGATGTTTTCTATTAACATCATCTGTCTCACTCTTAAACCTCAGATATCTTTATTTTAAGTCATTCTTGATACCTTCAGTGACCAGATGCTTAAATGTAACCTTTTCTTCTCATTATTCATTCGTTCATTGATTTTCCTTCGGCTTAGTCCATTATTTATCTGGGGTCACCACAACGGAATGAACCGCCAACTATTCTAGCATATGTTTAACCCAGTGGATGCCCTTTCAGCTGCAACCCAGGACTAGAAAATAACCAAACACTCTCATATTCACACTATACCGTTCCAATTCACCCATACCGCATGTCATTGGACTGTGGGTGAAACCGGAGCACCCAGAGGAAACCCACGCCAACACGGGAAGAACATGCAAAACTCCCACAGAGAAAAGCCAACTGGCCCAGCCGGGACTCGAACTAGTGACCTTTTTGCTATGAGGTGACAGTGCTAACCACTGAGCCACCGTGCTGCCTTTCCCTCGTTAATTTAAATATAATATGCAATATGATATGCAATATTCATGTAATTTTAATTAACTGTTTTTCTATTCGAATTAAAATGTATATATTTATTGTGTTCATTTTGCCCTCAACATTTTTTGAAGATTAACCCTGGGACTGATTGATCGATCCATACCACCAATGGATTCTCTGCATTTTCATATTTTGTCACATTCAGGTTTTGTTCTCTCGATTTACTGTGCACATTGCAAATATCAGCTCTTGGAAAGAACATATAGTACAAATTTGATAACAACATAAGCATGCATATTATGTATATGAGTTGACGCAAAATTTGATGGATAAGCAGGCAACCAGAGTCTTTAAAATTTCAAAAAATAAAATATGAACAAACATTATACAGTGCCTATACACTGTAAAACTCAACAGTGAACTTTATTAAATGAAATGAGTTAACTTAAAATTTACAGAAAGTTAATTCTTATCATTTGAAAAAAGTTATAAACTCAGTGTTAAAAGTAATGAATCAATTAAACACCTCATTACTTTAACTTAAATGGAGTAAGTACACAGTACTCATATTAGTTTTTTAACTCAAATGGTTTGAAGAAATGGGTTTCCTGTAGCAAGCGGTTTGAGTTGCCTTAACATATTAGGTTTTACAGTACTTTACAATACAGTTTGAGTTCTCTTCATTTATTGGGTCTTACTGTGCCCAAATTGCTTCGTCTACTCAAATGGATTAAGTTCACAGGACTCATTAGGATTAGTTTTTCTTAAATGGTTTGTTGCATTAGTTTCCTCAAATGGTTTGACTTACCTTAACTATTTGGTTTTACAGAGTAGAAAATCATCATACCCCTTTAAAATCATTAATTATTTTAACATACAGTATGAAATCAAATAACATTCCAAATAACTTTTTTAGCCTTTAAAATGTTTTTGAAGCCTTCATGTGCTTTTCTACAACTTTATCCCGAAGATCTTTTGAAAGCAGGGTGTAATGTGAGTAAAGGCATAGATTTTGACCACCCGCTTATAATGTTATCACTCGATTGAATGGGCGTTATTAGTGGTTATCAGCTGATAGATATGGGCCTGTAGTCACCCTCTACGCCTACTGGTATGCTCAGAAGGCTGTTATCATCCATCCACATGGTTAATCAGCTGTACTAATAGAGAAGACTGCAGATCCAGATCTGTTTTAAATTACTGTGAAGATTGAGTTTAGGGTTGGGGTAGGGGTAGACGTTAATAAAATACAATCAATGGGAAATTTAATAAATAATATAAATAATTCTAGTAGTTAATCAGCTATATTAATAGAGAATGCTCCAGATCCAGATTTGTTTTTACATTACTGTGATGATTGGGTGTAGGGTTGGGTAGGGGTAGACCTTAATAAAATACAATCAATGGGAAATTGAATAAATAATATAAATAATTATTGTAGTTAATCAGCTATACTAATAGAGAAGACTCCAGATCCAGATCTATTTTTACATTACTGTGAAGGTTGGGTTTAGGGTTGGGGTAGGGGTAGAGGTTAATAAACACAATACAATCAATGGGAAATTTAATAAATAATATAAATAGTTTGTGTTCAATTGCGGCTGCAGCTGTATGTGATCTATAGCTGATTGACCCCGTGGAAGGATGATAACAGCCTTCTTAGCCTACCAGTAGGCTCAGCTAATATCACTGATAATGTAGAATGTAATATCACTGTTATCGGTTATCAGCTAATAACCACTGATGATGCCCATTCAATCCAGTGATAACATTCGAATCAGCTGTTTTGACAAGGTATGATGATTTTCTATAGGTACTGAAGATAGGATCAACAAGTGCCGCAGCAATAACAAATTTGCTGCAGTGCTTTAAAAGAACTGAAGTAATCTGTTTTAAAGTGTCTTTGAATTTTTACTACACTATATGTTCTTTATATTTAAAGTGTTCTTTACTATATGTGCTTTTATGTTAAAGTGCTCTGTTGTTTTTGCCTAATGGGTGTCAAAACCACAACTCATGTCTTATTTTATCTGACTTCACCTGTTGTGCTTCATGGGTCAAGTTGACACGACCTAGTCTTCACCCTGACCTAACTTAGGTTCAGGAAACATCTTGTAAGATGTATATTATTGACCCAATGCATACATTTGTTTGACCTTTACAAATCAGAAGACACATCTGGTGCTGACACAGGAAGGTGTCTCCTGCCTTCTGTATATAACTCATGAAATTCTGTCTGCCCTCTCTCTTGCTCTTGCTCTCTAACTTTTCAGCACATGCTGCCAAGGCCTTGCCTTTTATTTTCTAAAGGCTTATTAAACTCAGATCTCAAAGAATAGTACTAATACTTTCTTAAATTGATTTGTTAGTTCCACTTTTAAACCGTTGTAGCATATCAATAATTGACATCCCACTTATTGATTTGTAAATTGTTCAAGTAAAATAATCATACATTGACACTTTAAAGACTTTGACTGGATCTTATCACATTAATTTCCTCTATCAACCTACTACATTAATCTTGTCATTGGCATAGATATCTACAATGTCAGGGTTAGTGTTGAGTTGCATTCACAAATTTAGCCTAATGGCCTAAAGGAATTTTAAAAGGTGTATGCACTTAAGAATGTTTCAATATAAAGAATGTGCACTTCAAAATGTCACAGAAAGAAGTAAATCAGCCAGGTACTTTATCTTTTTTTTTACACACTGGTACTTCATATTAAAAAAAAACTAAACCCACAAGCAGGAAACCAGAGACCACATGTCTAGACAACAAACACAAGCTGACAATTAGCTGAGAGCCACTGTCTGGCTGTCACTGAGCACCTGCTAAGCTAATTTCTAACTGTCTTTAGTACGGCTCACACTCTCAGCAGTTTACCCAATTTGGGGTGTTGAATTGAGAATTTTGACTCTGCATTAAAACAATCTGCATTGAATAAAGCTGTAAGAGTCATAAAGGTGACTTGATTTTACTATTGATGTGTACTGATATAGAATTGATTAAAGTACACTACATTGTCAAAGGTTTTGGGGCACCTTTCCAAATTAATGAATTCTAATCACATGCATGGCCAAAGGTGTATAAATTTAACAGACTGCTTTTACAAACTTTTTTAAAAGGAAGGGTTAGCAGGGTTACATCCTGATCTCTGCAGTGTCTTGGTCTTGATAGTCTCTAGTCCTGGCAGTTTAGCTCCCCAATGTTTGAGTAAGCTCCTGGTATATTACAACTTTTGACATGCACTTCATTCAATTAATTCTGGATAATTGGTTATTCCTAGAACATCAACTGAACATCAACAAATCAACTGTAGATGGGTGATCCTTCTCAACTGATGCCTTAACTATTGAACAGTTATTGTAGCGCAGTTTGGAGACAGACACAGTCTGCCAGTTTAAATCTAGACTAAAGACACATTTCTTTCCAAATCCCCTAAAGGATTGTTGGCAATCATTAATAAAGGCGACCGAATGGAAAACACTTTCCAAAAAGACACTGTAGTTTGAAAGGCATCCATGCACAGTCTGTCTGTTTCTCATTGTCAGGAGGTTCACATTATAGTGGATCTGACCTGTATTCAGAGAAGATGGTTGTGGTGGTCATTATGAGTCAAGAGCACAAGAGTGATTCCTGCATAGACCCCAGTGACAGATCTCTGCACTGATCCCATTGGCTAGTCTGAACACTACTGGCTAGTGACCTACTTGGCCCTGTATCTTCTCCAAGACAGATTGTTCCCAAGGCTTTTGATGTCCAGACTGCAGCTCAGCCCTTTATGTTTGGCCGGAGGAGAACTGGATGCTCTTGCATAGCCTGTTATCTTCCCAGGTGTGTTCTCCATTGCCATCAATTGGTGGAGTTTTGGTTCCTTATTACTGTCATTTCTGGCTTACTTACTTGGGGCTGGCAGAGCTAGAGCTTTTTGGTGGAGCTGCTCTTCAGTGTATCGTCCTTCAATAGTGACATTCAGTTTAGTTACAACCCTGCTTCAACACACTTACCTGTAGGTTTCAAACGAGCCAGAAAGAAAATAATAGTATGATCAGGTGTGCTTAATTAGGGTTAGAGCTAAACCAGGAACTGAGTTTAACACCTGTGGTCTAGTCGGTCTTGACTACAACACTGTGCCATTCTGAAAAGGCCAATTCTGTGGGAAACACAATCGTTGCTAAATTAAGGAGCTAAATAATTGAATTCATTTAATCTAATACAAAGCAAGATCTGAAAATGATAACAGGAGATGATGATGTTCTTGTTCATGTCACAGCAATGTGTGGATATTAGAGGGACGCTCTCTTATTTAAGTCACCCATGTAACCACACTCCTGTAAATCTTGAACCAAATTTACCTTCCAGCACTCCTCAAACTCCCCCTCCCATCAGCGGCCATTTGGCCTATCACTCAATGTAACTCTCTCACCTTCTCCACTCTCCTTATTCCACTGACCATGCATGTTCCAAAAACAGATCAACTTTTGATTTCAGTGCTACCCCCCTACGTACGCTACCCACTTTTTGCCCACCAAGTAACCCCCCCACATCCTCAAGTCTGAGACGCAGAAGACGTTTGACCCCTAGACTATAACTCAGTACTGCAGAGCCAAACGCAACTGACTGGAATTTTGGGGTGTGGCAATGGCCGACTTTGACCAATAGGGCAGCTGGCAGCAGTATAAAACACTGCACATGTGTGAATTTATTCGCTCTTTCTGTCAGTCCATCACTCCTGCAAGGAGGGGGTCCAAGTAACGGGGGGCAGATTTTGTAGTACAGACAGCAATCAAAAAAGGAACGGACAGACCTGTTTAACTAAGCTTTTGCCACTCCTGAAGATCCTTCACCCCTGCCAGGATGGAGGACGCACACACCAAGGGGCCGGCTGACTGTCTGGCCTACTTCTCAGTTAATGAGACTACTGGTCTTAGCCCTGATCAGTTCAAGAAGAACCTGGCTAAATATGGCTACAATGGTGAGATTTTGAAGACGCATGTGGGTTGCAAAGAAAAGCAACTGCTAACTCTCAATGATGAAAACATGTTTTTTAGGATGGCACTGAGATAGTGTTAGAATTTTTGAATTAAAGTTGTACTTAGTGAATATTTACATGAAATGCATAGGTTTTATACATGCTTGGCTTTGGGATGAACATATAATGGATGGTTTATGATATCCTGAAGTGATCAGATGCTTCAGAGGCATTTCAGGGCACATTGATAAGTTGTGGCGCAGAAGTGTAGAAGCTGGGATTGAAAATAGACTTTGGCAAACAGGGTGACAAGAAGAAAGCCTTGCTTGGATATCTGAGAGGTCTTGTTATATTAGCAGTATATCAGACAGATGGGGGAGATGGATTCTTCTGAATCCTGAAGTCGGCCTGGGAGATCAGATATGTTACTGGCATTACCCGGACCATTTGTACAGAGAGCACGCACAAGCACTTCTTCAATTCAAATATATAATGTTTCTAGAAGTATAAATTATCCCTTGTTAGAAAGCATGTTTCACATTACTTGTCATGGTTGTGTTATAACTTTCTTATTAATTTATTAAAATAAATTATAATCATAATTTATGTTCGGTATTCAAACATTGTTGTCATATTTTTGTATTTGAATATTTGTATAAATACTGAAGCTAGTGTTGAATGTTAGCATTGCTTTCAAACTGGTTATATTTTATAGTTAAAATATGCACTTTTGACATTCAAAATAAAGTATAAACACATCTGCACAGCTGTTCCCGTGTGAGATACTGTAATACTTTCTGTAAGATCTTAAAATGCCTCAGCCGATTCCATTTGAAATCAATCAGAAATGAATAGCTCAGTGAAGAATTGTCCATGTATTGCTGTGCTGTCTGGTTAGATTTGAACTTACTTTTTTCCCCCCTTTCTTTCTTCTCTGCCTATACTCTCAGAGCTGCCCGCTGAGGAGGGTACGTATCATGCTATTAAAAAAAAAACATGAAAAATGTATCAAACCATAGATGATTTAATAATTTTGTCATGATACAACTCAAAATCTTTCAAAGATTCAACTATGTTCCCATTCCCTTTAGGTAAGTCCATCTGGGAGCTGATCATTGAGCAGTTTGAAGATCTGTTGGTCAGAATTTTGCTGCTTGCCGCCTGTATCTCTTTCGTAAGTTACTAAAAAGTGATTCAGAAAGACTGCATCAGCAAACACAAAGAAACTTACATGTATCTCTAAGTTGTTGAAAATGTTGATCCTTTTGCATCAAAACATTATAACCATAAGTTAGTGTCTATATGTTTTTTTTTTTAATAAATGCAGGAAATAGTCATTATAAAATGATTGAACTTAGCTCATATATTTAGTTGTGTAAGTCGACACCTGAATATAATGGTTGTTGTCATAGTGATGTACATACACAACAAATCAGCCACTTTGATTTATGTGATTTAATCAGATCTGTCAGCATATAGTTACAGAGTGTCACATACTTTTAAACGTAGCCTTTTAAACTTCAGTGGTGTGTCACATAAACAGCTGTTGTAACATAATGTAGGTTGCTATATCATACTTAACACTGTAACATACACCACTGCCATCTACGGTGTTATGCAACAAGGCACAAATGCTAATTTGCCATTCATTTTAGCGTCATAGTTCTGTTCAAAATTGTACTACTGTAAGAAGTGCAGGATCTTCATTATGATATGATGGCAGCATAGCTTCTAGCAATGTTGCATCAAATAGTTCCCCATGGAGTTGATCGATCTTAATTTATTGACTTAGCCTATCATGCAGGTGGTGGTACTTATTTCTAAGCAGGAAATGCTTTGTAAGATGGATGTTTGGGGGTTCAGAGGGTATTAGGAAGTTAGAAGTGAACATGGGGGGTATTAATGTCCAACCCCACCACACTATATCGCAACCAGCTGTTCCAATGGCCTTAGAAGGAAAATACTGGGGAGCTCAGAAGACGTGTGAGAGGGAGATGGGGGTTATTTTAAGAAGGAATCAAGTTGAAGACAGAAACTCTATCCTTTGAAAAGGTCAAGAGAGATGCATGAGAGAAATCAAAGCGAGAGTAGATAGAACAGCGGGTCTGTTGTGCAACGATATTGTGAAATAATGTTTGGATGGGATTTTATGTATGGATGCACTGTGCAAGTATGAAAATTAAGCAACCAGCTCAATGGCATCAGACTGTAAAAATAGCGTTCCTCGTTCCTTAGGTTTCTCAAAACCACCTTTACCTGCCCCTTATTGATCAAGTATTTTTTTTAAACAGATGTACATGTATCTTCTAGAATATTTGCTAGATTTTGATCCCAGATTAATTTCGTCCCATTAAAAAAGATTAGAATTTACATAGTACTTTACATTATGTTGAAAAATATTTTATTTGTGTACATTTCCTGCATGATTTAAAAATATACATATTATCATAGCAATAACTACATGTATTTACTTTTGATTTATTTATTTAATGTCGTTTTTCTTCTGAGAAATTAACCAGGAATTACTTTACAGATGCACTTTGAATTAATCCATCCTTAACCTAAGCACAGATTATGGTGTGTTAATGAATGAAGAACTAAGCCATTCATTACTAAATAAAAAAGACTTGAGATTAAGCTGATTAAAAGTTTTAATGATGAATGAATTAAATTATTAAATGTCATTATGCATTAATACTTTATAAATATTATTTTAACAAACTGTCAAATGCTGTAATAAGAAAGTAAATCATAAGAATTATGTATTTATAGTGGCTTTAAATGTCTTTCTTTTTGTGTTTTGTAGGTTCTGGCCTGGTTTGAGGAGGGTGAAGAGACCGTCACTGCCTTTGTTGAGCCTTTTGTCATCTTGCTCATTCTCATCGCCAATGCTGTCGTTGGTGTGTGGCAGGTAATGCAAAAACGCACGCTATTACCTAATCACAGAAGGAGATAAATGTAGATGATTGACTTCATTACCAAGCAAATATCTGTCTGTCATGCAGGAGCGTAATGCAGAGAGCGCTATCGAGGCTCTGAAGGAGTATGAACCTGAGATGGGTAAGGTGTACCGCTCTGACAGGAAGAGCGTCCAGAGGATCAAGGCCAGGGAGATTGTGCCTGGTGACATTGTGGAGGTGTCTGGTAAGACTCCTTTATGTCCTTCAGTCTTTCATTTGGAAAGGCATTATTATTTCTTGAACAAAAGTATGTACAGTAACTAGCACAGTTTTAACATTTTCTGTATGCATGGATTCTGCAATCCCTGAAAATTCACTATCCAGAGTACTTTCTGAAAATATTTATAACTCCAAATAAACTTGAAACTAATTACATTTAGTGCTAAGGTTGATGTAGACATAATCTAGGGTCGGGGACATGTAATCTTTAATTAAAGTGTGACCATTTGCAGTAGCAGTTCTTCTCTGTTGACATCAGTATGAGAGCTCTAGCCACAATATTCTAAACTGCAGCTCTTCTAACATTAGTTCACTAGAGAATAATGTGCAAAAAGAAAGCTCCATCTCCAACTCAATATTCCATCTCAGTTGGAAGTACATCAACATACTGAAATGCTGTCTCAGTGGCTTCCAGTTCACAAGGATGGCTGCATATATTTATTATAATATAAGTTACCATAAAGATTTTTATGTTGTTGTCAGTAATAATTTTCCAATGTTGTGGAGACCTAAGAACTATTCCATTTAGTGATATCTTAATTGCTATATTTGACTTTTGTTTCGCCTATATTTGATGTATCAGTAGTTATGAATTATTATTTTATGAGTTAGTATTTTGCCATAATGAAAACTCTCTCATCTTCCTTAGTTGGTGACAAAGTTCCTGCTGACATCAGGATTACTGCTATCCGTTCTACCACCCTTCGCGTTGACCAGTCCATTCTGACTGGTTAGTACCTTTAACAGTGTACACTTATAAATTTTGAATAATATATTGTAGCACTTTGGGCCTGCCGGTGAGTTTTTGAGGCACCATGAGTGAGAAATTGTTGTGTTACAAGTGGTTTATTTTGAATAGAAATTAATTCATAAAGAAGCTTTACATGTCTGTTATTACATTGAGTTTATTATAGCTTCTCTCAGGGCCACCAAACTCTGCATCTAAATATTGATCACAGAAACATTACTATGATTATACAACTTAGGTCAACTGCCTTGGTTGTTTGAGGTTATTTTAGTGTACTTGTAGACTTGTGTTTGACTGTGTATAACTCTTTGCTTAGGTGAGTCTGTCAGTGTGATCAAGCACACCGAGCCTGTCCCTGACCCTAGAGCTGTGAACCAGGACAAAAAGAACATGCTTTTCTCTGTGAGTTTTTCTCTTTTTTTAAACTGGGTTCCACCTACAGTACACTGCTTGTACCTCCCAAATTAGCAAAAATTCCCACCACCAAAACTGAATTGAAGTTTCTCACATGATAGCCCTATCCCAATGTTCAAAATTAACACCATGATATTACACAGGAAGATATGTTTTTGTACTGCAACTAAAGCCCTAACCATAACAAC
Source organism: Danio albolineatus (assembly GCA_903798035.1). NCBI lineage: Eukaryota > Metazoa > Chordata > Actinopteri > Cypriniformes > Danionidae > Danio > Danio albolineatus. The sequence continues at coordinate 4,669,614 of CAIGQQ010000153.1, forward strand.
CTTAACATTAACTGCCCCCAAAATCCAACACAATCTCATGGCAATTTGTAACTTTTTGATTTTTGCATGGATGTCAAACTCAATTCCTGGAGGGCCGCAGCCCTGCACAGTTTAGTTCCAACCCTGCTTCAACACACTTACTGGTAGATTTCAAACAAGCCTTAAGGACTCAATTAGTTTGATCAGGTGTGTTTAATAAGGGTTTAGTTAGGATTTAGTGGCTAATTCGTATGATCTCATCCTTACAGGATAGGCAAGGCAAGGCAAGGCAAGGCAAGTTTATTTCTATAGCACATTTCATACACAGTGGCAATTCAAAGTGCTTTACATAAACAGGAATAAAATTTAAGTATAAGAAAATAAAAACAAATAATAAAAAACAGATAAAAAACAGATTAAAATGAGTTAAGACAAGTTATAAAAGAATGAAAAGAAAAGAAAGACACAATAGTGCGATCTGTCGGACGTAGCACAGTGCTCATTCAGTAAAGGCACAGCTAAACAGATGTGTTTTCAGTCTTGATTTGAATGTGCCTAATGTTGGAGCACATCTGATCATTTCTGGAAGCTGATTCCAGCAGCGAGGGGCGTAATAGCTAAAAGCAGATTCACCCTGCTTTGACTGAACTCTTGGAATTTCTAGTTTATGTGATCCTAAAGATCTGAGTGATCTGTTAGGCTTGTATTCAGTCAGCATATCTGTAATGTATTGAGCTCCTAGGCCATTTAGTGATTTATAGACAAGTAATAATACTTTAAACTCTATTCTGAATGTAACTGGGAGCCAGTGTAGAGACCTGAGGACAGGTGTGATGTGCTCTGATTTTCTGGTTCTGGTCAGAATCCTGGCCGCAGCGTTCTGGATGAGCTGCAACTGTCTGACTGTCTTTTTGGGAAGGCCAGTGAGGAGCCCATTACAGTAATCCACCCTGCTGCTGATAAAAGCATGAACAAGTTTCTCTAAGTCTTCACTGGAAACAAAGCATCTAATTCTTGCAATGTTTTTGAGATGATAGTATGCTGATTTAGTTACTGCTTTGACATGACTGTTAAAACTCAGGTCTGACTCCAGAGTCACACCAAGATTCTTGACCTTATTTTTTGTTGTATGACCCTTAGAGCCGAGGTACGCATTCACCTTGAGAACCTCATCTCTAATCCCGAATGTAATGACTTCAGTTTTCTCTTTATTTAACTGAAGGAAGTTTTGGCACATCCAATTGTTAATTTCATCAATGCATTGGCAGAGGGTGTCAATGGGGCTGTAGTCATTAGGCAGTAAGGCTATGTAGATCTGAGTGTCATCAGCATAGCTGTGGTAGGAGATTTGGTTCTTTCTCATTATTTGGCTCAGAGGGAGCATATAAAGGTTGAACAAGAGAGGTGCCAGAATTGAGCCTTGTGGGACTCCACATGTCATGGGTGTCCACCTCGACCTATGGTCACCTATACTGACATAGTAACCTCTCCCTTCAAGGTACGATCCAAACCATTTGAGGACCGTCCCAGACAGCCCAACCCAGTTTTCCAGCCTATCCAGAAGTATGCTGTGATCGACAGTGTCGAATGCAGCACTGAGATCCAGCAATACCAGCACTGTTAGTTTGCCTGAATCTGTATTTAGGCGGATATCATTGATTATCTTTATAAGGGCGCTCTCTGTACTGTAATGTGCTCTGAAACCAGATTGAAAATGGTCTAAACACCCCTTCAAGCTTAAGAACCTGTTAACCTGGTTAAAAACAACTTTTTCAATGATTTTGCCAATGAAAGGGAGATTTGAGATTGGCCTATAGTTGCTCAGTAGGGTGTTATCCAGGTTGCTCTTTTTCAAGAGGGGTTTAACTACTGCAGTTTTAAGTGAGTTAGGAAAAATCCCTGAGAGAAGTGAAGCATTCACCACTTTCAGAAGATCCATTTCTAGACAGTTAAACACAGTTTTAAAGAATGATGTGGGGAGCGTGTCAAGATCGCAGGTTGATGTTCTCATAATTTGCACAATCTCTTCTAAGATTTTACCATCAATTTCCATGAAATCAGACATAATGTCTGATTTCTTAAGTTGTGATTGAGCTTGTCTGACGTGGACACAACTTGTCTGATTGGATGAGCTGATTGCCTTTCTGATATTATTGATCTTATCAGTAAAGAAATGAGCAAACTCATTACATTTGCTTTCAGAGAGTAGTTCACTAGGAATCCTACTGGGGGGGTTTGTGAGTCTCTCTACCGTTGCAAAGAGGGTACGGGTGTGATCTATATTGCTGTTTATAAGGCTTGAAAAGAAAGTCTGTCTAGCAGTGTTTAGTTCCACATTAAAAGCATAGAGACTGTCTTTATAGATATTGTAATGGACTACTAGTTTCGTCTTCCTCCACATACGCTCAGCTTTTCTGCATTGTCTTTTCATCATCTTTACCGATGTTGACCTTGTCCAAGGCCCTTTCTGTCTGCCAGTTCTCTTCCTGACTTTAACAGGAGCAATGTCATCTATGACATTCTTAACTTTAGAGTTAAACAAATCAAGGAGAGAATCGACAGAGTCTGCAGATATGCTTGGTTTTAGTGATATGGCCTTCATAAACTGCTCACTAGTGTTCTCATTTATGCATCTCTTTCTGACAGGGACAGATCTGTCTTCAATGGCTGGAGTGATCAATACATCAAAGAAAATACAGAAATGATCAGATAGTGCCACATCCTTAACAACAGTCGATGAAATGTGTAAACCCTTAGTTATAAGTAGATCAAGAGTGTGTCCACGATTGTGTGTGGGTCCTTGAACATGCTGAGTCAGATCAAAAGTGTTAAAAACAGTCATAAGTTCTTTTGTAGCATTGACTTCTGGATTATCAACGTGAATATTAAAATCCCCAGCAATAGTAAAACAGTCAAATTCAGAGGTTACTATTGATAACAGCTCTGTAAAATCATCAATAAAAGCTGGAGAATATTTTGGAGGTCTGTAGATAATGATCAGTAAAATGCGTGGAGCACCCTTTAGTGCTATACTCAGATATTCAAAGGACAAATAATCACCAAATGACACTTGTTTACACTCATAAACATCTTTAAACAGGGCAGCGATGCCTCCACCTCTCCTATTAACTCTGCAAACACTCAAATAATCAAAGTTTAAAGGAGCTGCTTCATTCAGGACTGCTGCGCTACAACTGTCATCGAGCCAAGTTTCATTTAAAAGCATAAAATCAAGGCAATTTGTGCTGATAAAATCATTGAGTAAAAGTGACTTATTGTTAAGTGATCGGATGTTTAAAAGTGCTAACTTAACAGTTTTAGCTGTTTTCCCTACAGTAGTCTCAGATCTACATTTAATCGACACCAGATTTGAATGATTTGCTATACGGCTTGAAGAAGCCTTTGGTTTTCTGTCTCGTAATAAAACACATATCTGCGTAGAGAAAGCTACAGGCACACAGGGTTTCTGCTTGTTCTGTAAACATCTGATAAAGATACTGTTATCTAAGCAGGCACCCGACATACATCACCGACAGCTGTTGTGTTCACCAGCTGAAGATGGGGCGCTGTTTGAGCCCTGGTGGTGAGATCGTAGGGTTCTTCCAGAGGGTGGTTGTGGAGCGCGCCGCTTTTTGGGTGATAACTGGGGGCTTGCGGCAAAGGAGTGTGAAAATTTTGTTCCAGCAAACACCAGTTCCTCCATCTTTTTAGAAAAGTCCAAGTGAGGCGAGGAAGGTGACAGTGAGAGCGTGTCTGGTGACAGGGGTGGCAGAGGTTGTGGGTCTGGAGATTCTGGAAATATATTTTCCTGGCTGTTTTCCTGAGGATCATTGTACGATAGTACAATGATAGTATAGTATAGGATAGATAGGATAGTACGATTTGCTCATCCCCCAATGACGGTTGGCTTTAGGGATGGGGTTTTGTGCCAAGCAAGCATTTTTAAAATCGTAAATTTTCATACGGTATGAATTACTAAACTGACAAAATGTAAAATAGTTACGTTTCCTCAGGAGATCAGGCTGCAAAATCTACCAAAGTTTGACAGGACAGTTGTTCAAACTCCAACTCCATCCTGACCATCATATCTTACTGGATGAAAGAAATATTGTTCCGTGCACAAGATGGAAAAATTGCTACTAATAATTAACAAGTTTCTACTTCCACCCACAGGGCACAAATATTGCTGCTGGCAAGGCTATTGGAGTTGCTGTCGCTACTGGTGTGGCCACTGAGATCGGTAAGATCCGTGACCAGATGGCCGCCACAGAGCAGGAGAAGACCCCTCTGCAGCAGAAACTGGATGAGTTCGGTGAGCAGCTCTCCAAGGTTATCTCCCTCATCTGTGTGGCTGTCTGGATGATCAACATCGGTCACTTCAATGACCCCGTTCATGGTGGATCCTGGATCCGTGGCGCTGTCTACTACTTTAAGATCGCTGTTGCTCTGGCTGTGGCTGCTATCCCTGAGGGTGAGCTTGATAAAACATGCAACATTTACCTTGAAACTGATCTTTCCTTAATATATAACACAAAACATTTAAAACCTTGTGTTCACAACTGTGCTAAAAGGTTTACCTTAATTCGACAATTCACATAATTTAAATTTTGTGATGTTATAAATGTTATCAATAGACGTTAATCATTCCATAAACTCCTCTCCACTTGTCAGGTTTGCCCGCTGTCATCACTACCTGCCTGGCTCTTGGTACCAGACGTATGGCCAAGAAAAATGCCATTGTCCGTTCCCTGCCCTCTGTGGAGACCCTGGGCTGTACCTCTGTGATCTGCTCTGACAAGACTGGCACCTTGACCACCAACCAGATGTGTGTGACCAAAGTAGGTGTTGCATGTATTTACATCCACTAAGACAAAAATATGCTATTTCCTATACTTCTATAATGGAATCGTAATGTCGAACAACCAACTCTTGTAGTTTAATCTACTGGGGCAATGTCCAATCCTGCTCCTAGGGGCCACTATCTTGCAAAACTTATTTCACGTCCTAAATAAACATACCCATAGATGTTGCTACTTATGAGTTGACAAGTACAGTAGGAATAATGACGTCATTCAAGTCCCTTTTGTCAGCAGATGGTGATGTTGTACATACTTTGGACAAAATACAGCAGGGTTTGTTAACACTGCTTATAGATAACAAGTAGCAATGGATTCACATGAATTGTGTTATTTTACTGACAACCCCCATCATTTCCCATTCATAATAACTTTGGGGTGGCCTTTGTGTGCATTCAACTTACTGTATGAATACAATTTACCCGACATGTTTTGAATGCACCATTACAGCAAAAATCAGCAAAAGTCTACCAGAATTTATTCATCAACTAAAATTGAGAAGTTACCTACTTGCAGTTTAGAAGGGTGATAGGTGTGTTTGGAAAACATTTCCTAAAGTACATATTTTTTGCTGGCTGAGGCAAGTGGTGCAGGGATTTCCTCTTTAAACATGGATACTGTCCTCTTATGTATGGTGTTATGCTGAAACTTGCAGACTAAGATGAAATTCTGTATCGTTACAGATGTTCATTATTGACAGAATTGATGGTGATCACGTTGAACTTGATAGTTTTGATATTTCTGGCTCCAAGTACACACCTGAGGGTGAGGTGTAAGTACACAATTAAGCTTCCTCTAAAATGCTTTTTTTAATTATCAGGCTAGCAGCATGTTGTAAGTCATATATGTAAACATTCAATGTATCATTCCTTCAGCACAAAGTTAGGTGCAAAAGTTGACTGCAGTCAGTATGACGGTTTAGTTGAGTTGGCCACCATCTGTGCCCTGTGCAACGATTCTTCCCTTGACTACAATGAGGTGAGAGATATATATTCTTTCAAACTTAATTATTTTGCTTTAATCTATATTTGTCTGAAAAATTATTTGTCCTTTGTCTCTGCTACAGACTAAGAAGATCTATGAGAAGGTTGGTGAGGCCACTGAAACCGCTTTGTGCTGCCTGGTTGAGAAGATGAATGTTTTCAAGTCCAATGTCGGCAACCTGTCCAAGATTGAGAGAGCAAATGCCTGCTGCAGTGTAAGTAGAGCTTTAAACCTTTCTAAACATCAGCAATGTAGCTTGGGACTGATACCTCTATAACTATTTCCATTTTCGTCTTGTGCAGGTTGTGAAGCAGCTAATGAAGAAGAACTTTACTCTGGAGTTCTCCCGTGACAGGAAATCCATGTCTGTGTATTGCACCCCTGTCAAGGGTGATGCAGGCAGCAAAATGTTTGTAAAGGTATGCATTTCACTACATTATCATTTAATTTGTAGTGATCTCGGAATTCTATGATTTATGAATATAGTAATTTTTTACAAAATGTTCATGGTGAAGTTTCCCTGTAATGAAATAACGAAAGTATTTCCTGGCTTTTTATAGGGTGCTCCAGAGGGTGTGATTGACAGGTGTGCCTATGTACGTGTTGGTTCTACTCGCGTGCCCCTGACTGGTGTTGTAAAGGATAAGATTATGGGTGTCATCAAGGAGTGGGGTACAGGCCGTGATACTCTGCGTTGCCTGGCACTGGCCACCCGTGATTCTCCTCTGAAGGTTGAGGAAATGAACCTTGAGGATTCTACTAAATTCGCTGACTACGAGGTAAACATTAACTTTAAAAGCATGGACTAGCTGGTTGCTCAAAAATTCTTGCTTACATTATTTATTTATTTTTTTATAATTGATTGCCATGGTATCAGAGTTGGCTTTGTGACTATGCATATGGTTGGACATGTTATTATATTATTAGCATTTTACTATTTAATTACAGAGTATTTTAATATTATGATTAGGTTTGCCTACATGTTGAGGATTTTGAATGATTTGATAACAAGATACTGGCTGCATCCAAAATCGCATACGCCTATACTATATAGTACGCTAAAAACAGTATGCAAGCCGAGTAGTATGTCCGAATTCATAGAATTCAAAACAGTATGTGAGAAGTACCCAGATGACTTAATACTTCCGGCAAGATTCTGAAATGCGCATCCGATTCACGCTACAGTATCCCATGATGCACCACGGGAGAATTCGTGAATGGGATTGAAGCGATGCAAATGATGCAGATATGTCACGTGACTACTCACATTTATACTGTATAGAACATACTTTTTTACTGACCAAGTAGTAAATTTAAATTCAAATGCAGAACCTACTGAGTAGTAGGCAATTTCTACTCAGCCATTGTCTCAAGCTTGTGTTAAAACCTTTAATAAGTTTAATAATTGCAAAACTCACAGACAGATGTAACAATTTATGATTTAAAAACATTGTCTTACTTTTTCAATGTCTTTGTCAGACTGACTTGACCTTCGTTGGCTGTGTCGGTATGCTGGATCCCCCCCGTAAGGAGGTTACTGGCTCTATTGAACTCTGCAGGGCTGCTGGCATCCGTGTTATCATGATCACTGGTATACTTTTTATCCATCCTTCAATAAGTGATTTCTTTAAATCTTTTGTTCCAAGGCCTGACCTGTCTGCCAAATGACTAACGAATTTCAAACCTTCAGGTGACAACAAGGGTACAGCTGTGGCCATTTGCCGTCGTATTGGCATCTTTTCTGAGGATGAGGATGTGACTGGCAAGGCTTACACTGGCCGTGAGTTTGATGACCTGCCCCAGTCCGATCAGAGTGAGGCTGTCTGTAGAGCCTGCTGCTTTGCCCGTGTTGAGCCCTCTCACAAGTCTAAGATTGTTGAGTTCCTTCAGGGTTACGATGAGATTACTGCTATGGTGAGATACACAATTCCATCACACTTCACACTTTAAGCCATATGACATGAAAACCTGTCTGAATAAATGTTGTCCTTCTCTTCCTCTAGACTGGTGATGGTGTCAATGATGCCCCTGCCTTGAAAAAGGCAGAAATTGGCATTGCCATGGGCTCTGGCACTGCCGTTGCCAAGTCAGCCTCTGAGATGGTCCTGGCCGATGACAACTTTTCTTCTATTGTGGCTGCTGTTGAGGAAGGCAGAGCTATTTACAACAACATGAAGCAGTTCATTCGTTACCTGATTTCTTCCAACATTGGAGAGGTCGTCTGGTAAGAATCCACAGCTTGCTTAAGAATCACTGATCTAAACTTCACTATTTAACCATTCTTTCTACAGATCTTTGGCACTTTTTTATTGTTTATATCATTTATAGTTCTAATTCATGTTGTCTGTTTGTCTTGTCTATTCTCCTTTGATAGTATTTTCCTGACTGCTGCTCTTGGTCTGCCTGAGGCTCTGATCCCAGTCCAACTGCTGTGGGTGAACTTGGTGACTGACGGTCTGCCCGCCACTGCCCTGGGCTTCAACCCCCCTGATCTTGATATCATGGGCAAACCTCCCCGCTCCCCCAAAGAGCCGTTGATTTCTGGCTGGTTGTTCTTCAGATACCTGACCATTGGTGGTAGGTGTATTTGTTCTGTGGAATATATCTTTAGTCACATTCTCGGTGGAGGTTCTAATAAACTGATTGCCCCCAGGATATGTGGGTGCTGCCACTGTGGCCGCTGCCGCCTACTGGTTCATCTATGATGAGGAGGGTCCTCAGGTCACCTACTACCAGCTGGTGAGAAATATACCCATCAATTTATGAGCTGAAGTGAACGGAAAGTTAATGTGTCATATATGTTCACGCCTTCAATTTATCTTCCTTCTGTAGTCTCACTTCATGCAGTGCCATGAGGAGAATGAGGACTTCACCGGCATTGAATGTGAGGTCTTTGAGGCTGCTCCACCCATGACCATGGCCCTGTCTGTCCTGGTCACAATTGAGATGTGCAACGCACTCAACAGGTTACACCTTACGTCTACAGTTTTAAAACATTTTGTCTTACATGAAGTCAGGCTGGTGGCATTGTGGCTCAGTGGTTAGCGCTGTCGTCTCACAGCATGAAGGTTGGTGGTTCAAGTCACGGCTGGGCGAGTTGGCATTTCGGTGTGGAGTTTGTATGTTATCCCTGTGTTCATGTGGGTTTCCTCTGGGTGCTCCGGTTTCCCCACAATCCAAAGACATGCGCTATATGTGGATTGGATGATCTAAATTGGCCTAATGGGTGTTTCACAGTACTGGGTTGCAGCTGGACGGGTTTCCGCTGGGTAAAACATATGCCGGAATAGTCCGCTGTGGTGACCCCTGAAAAATAAGGGACTAAACTGAAGAAAAGTGAATAAATGAATGAAGTCAGACTTCCTGCACCTAAATACCCATTATCCAAAGTGAGCTACCTTGCTGATCTTACTCTTTAAAGGTGCCATATAAAAAAAATCTGACTAGGCATAGCTGAATAATAAAGGTTGAATACATGGAAATGACATACCATGAGCCTCAGTCTATATTGTGTAGGGATTATTTACAGTTTTAACCCAAAGAATGACCAGTCTGTCAGATGAAGAAGAGCCGGAGTCATGGATTCAGTTAAATGAAAATAAAGTTTACAGAAAATAGCTTGCAATTTCATTCAACATTCGCGATGAGTTCCTAGGCCGCTCTGCTTACAATCATAAATCAACATCAATTATACTCTCACATAACATCATTAATTGCGTTATACATAAAGGTGTTCTAACCTGATTGGTTAAAACACAGATAGACTAGGAAAATTTTCACGTCGGTGAAAATTCTGAACAATATCTTATATATAACGTCAGACATCCACTAGACTGTTTTGAGCTGACTCCAGACCTGTGAAACAGATCCATAATCAAATAGAACACAGACACTTAAAGTACAATCTGTTTCTTACCCAAGGTGTACTTTCAGTGATCAAAACTGGTTTAAAACCGGTATAATCTACATTCAGGCAGTTATATCCTTACTACACAAAGTCTATCTTGAATTAAAAGTAGAATCACTTTAAAAGAATTAACCGTAAAAATTGCAAAATCACTTTAAACATTTTAGATAGTATTAACTCATAGAAATAACAATAGAAACAGTTGTTTCCAGTCCTCAGCCCTTCAGTTCCACTTGAGGTCTCCGTGACCTTTGACCTAGTTTGGTGGCTCCTGAAAATAGTTACAAAGAGACAGGCAAATGAACATATTTATATTAAGCAATGTGCTAACCTTATTTATTATTCAATAATCATCTTTAATAAAAAATAATGAGAAACAGGATGATGAGTAAAGGATAAACGTTGATTCATGCTAAGCAGATTGGAAGGTAGAAATATTGGAAAGTAAAAATCTGAATCCTTCAATTGACTCAAATTTATTTTTGATTCTTAGTTTGGATTTCTTAGTTTTTATGCAGTACTGCATTATATATTATGAATTATTTATTTGTTCATTTATCTTTATGGTCCCCAAAATGCACCAGCAAAAAAAACTGAAAATGCAGTTAGATTCTTAACATTTATCCCAATATTATACATTTGAAAGTTGCTATGAGTGCATTTAGTCCATTTCCTCAAAATAAAAATCAAACCATTTATGAGGAATAAGACTTCCTAATATTTTCAAATCTTTAATTTAACATCATAAAAAAAAGAAAAAAAAAGAAGACTTGTTCATTACAGGTGTAAATAAGGTTTGTGAAGCCATACAAACTCATTTCATCCTGAAATTGATGGTTTCCTCTCTGTGTTTCTGTTTTTCTACTTAGCTTGTCTGAGAACCAGTCTCTTGTGCGCATGCCTCCATGGAGCAATTTCTGGCTGCTGTCTGCCATGACCCTCTCCATGTCCCTCCACTTCATGATCATCTATGTGGACCCCATGCCTGTACGTCTCTGACCTTTATTTCACTCTTTTCTTTACAACTGACTATATCTCTAAACTGGCCACAACTTTTCTTCTTTTACAGATGATTTTCAGGTTGACTCACTTGAACACAGAGCAGTGGTTTGTAGTACTGAAACTTTCTTTCCCTGTTATCCTCATTGACGAGGTGTTGAAGTTCCTTGCCCGCAACTATGTGGATGGTAAGTTATGTAACATAGGTAAATACGCATGTTTACATAAATTTGAAGTAATTTAATACTTATTCTATATTCAAACTTATACTATTTATGCTTTGTTCTACAAATGAACCTTATTGTATTTACTATGTAATGTTTTCCTTTTTACAGTATATTAATTGCACTTTTTTTCCTCATACAACTTGTTTCAACTAAAAAGCGTGATTTTAATCCTACATTTCAATTCCTATACCCCTTTTCTTATCTTTCTCACTCAGTTAATTAATTTCCCACTAACCAACTATATTCATTTCTAGTCTAAACAGTCCTCACCTCCCAGATTTCAAGTAACGGAAGCAAGGTATACAACACCCCAGCTGTCTTTATACATGTCTGCATGTTTCAATCTTTTTGCATGTTCAGTGGTTGGATTGATGTTGCTTTGTGGTCTTAAACCACTCTGTATTTTAGCCATGCATGGAGTACTTATGAAAGTTATACTTGATTATACTTCTCAATGGACTTGAGTATACTTCTCAATGGCGAGAGCTTTATCTAGTTCAAAGTTTGCACTAACCTGTGATTACTGTCAGCCTAAAGAACTAATTTCTACTTCTGTCATGACAACTATGAGAGACTTAGGGTGGAAATAAATATGTATATTGTGGAAATGTTGATGTGTTTGATCTTGGCAGAATATAGAGTATAGTTTATTTTAATATATAGAAGAGTATAATATAGTATAGAGTACACTTCATGACAAAAGTCTTGTCGCCTATCCAAGTTTTAGGAACAACAAATAATAACATGACTTCTAGTTGATCATTTGGGATCAGATGTGGGTTATATTTCAAAAGCAAAGGTCTCTAGATTATGCTTTTTTTACTAAAATAAAATATAATCATGCCTTGATTTTTAATTATTTAATCAAGACAGTACGGTCTGACCTTGCTTAGACAAAAGTCTTGTCACTTAACAAAATAATGTACAGTATAAAATATAAAGTCATGGTGCAGTGGAAAAAACAAAAATACTGTGTGTGACTCCCATGAGCTTGGTCGACTGCATCTATACATCTATGCAAAGACTCAAATAACATTAATAAAGTCATCTGGAATGGCAAAGAAAGCATTCTTGCAGGACAGGTTCATCAAGATCATTTGGATTCATCTTCAATGCCTCCTCCTTCATCTTACCCCTGTCATGCTCAATAATGTTCATGTCTGGTAACTGGACTGGGCAATCTTGAAGCACCTTGACCTTCTTTGCTTTCAGAAACTTTGATGTGGAGGCTAAAGTATAAGAATGAGCACTGTCCTGCTGAAGATTTGCCCTCTCCTGTGGTTTGTAATGTAATGGGCAGCACAAATGTCTTGATACCTCAGGCTGTCGCTGTTGCTGTGCACTCTGCAGATCTCTCACACACCCCATACTGAATATAATCCCAAACCATGATTTTTCCTTCAGTAAAACTGGACTGATTTCTGTGAGAATCTTGGCTCCATGCGGGTTCTAATAGGTCTTCTGCAGTATTTGTGCTGTGCCACTTTTCTTTATCAACTAGAAGTCAAGTTATTATTTGTTGCTCTTACAACTTGGATTAACAACAAAACTTTTGTCAGGTAGTGTATAGTATATAGAATATAGTTTGATGTAGAGCATAGCAGAACTATGCTGCTGTTTTTTTTTTATTGGTGCAGAGCAAGTACAGAGACTTGCCACTGTCTGAGAAAATAAAACACTGCTGCTGAAAAAAAACTGATAAAATCTGTGGAAATTTGATGTATGATGCTGTCACAATTTATCATACATTAATATATGTACAGCAATGGTTAATAATTGCTCTGGTGTTGATATTCTTTGTATTAAACCTGCTCTTTTTGTGATTTTCAGCTATAGCGTGAAATGTAAAGACAAAGATGGTGAAAAACAGAAGAGAAAAGCAAGAGAAAAAAAATTGAGGAACAACAGGGAAAAGAGAATTTACATCCGCTGAGACAGAAGCTCTCATGAGCCCATCCACAGAATGGAGAGCACAACATCACTGGAAAATTTTTAAAGAAAAAACACAAAAAAAATGCTAAGTTTAGGGACAGAGATTAGTATATAGGTAAGCCCTTCCAAATTAGTGTTCGAATGAGGAGTTGTTTTATTCTTAAAATGACTAATAAGTGTATTAAACATTTTTTGTTAAAATTGTATACTTTTTACCGTCTTTTATTTCACTGCATGTACACAAACATATATGAACATGGTTATATTATTTTTCCATTGGTAATTGTTTTTAAGACTCATTAAATAACATTAAATAGTCATGAACATGCTATTTTGTTATTAATAATCATTAGTTGATAGGATTCAGAAGGATTTGTGAAAATTGGTACTATTTGTTTGCAAATCAATATTGATTTTAAACCCAGATTGAAAATACTGCTGTTTACACACAACTCTCATCACCTTAGAATTATAAGGTTCTATCAGAAATTTTTGTCACAATTGAGTTGTTGACATATTCTTATTAATTGAGAACTTATTTACATTATGGAATGTTTTTTACATTTACAAGTTGTTTACATTTTAAGATTTTTTTATATTTTTTAAATTCATATGCACTGTTTGCTATGGGATGCAAAAACTTTGAAGCTCACTATCTCAAAATCATAAGGAATGCAGATAGAACCTTATAATTCTAAGATGATGATCTGTTTATAACACATCTGGCCAAAGCAAAAGAGTTTAAAAAGACAAAAGATGAAAAAAAATTCAGGCCAGTAGTCGGGGAGAAGCCCCTTTATCTCCTGTCTGCAGACTGCAGATCGGGGCGGGGCTGCACATGGGGCGGGGCTGCACATGCAGCCAGGCCCACCTGTAATTCCATTGGTTAGTGGAAACGTAGCGTCGATCTCCACTACGTGGTGTCAGTAAACAGGAAATGCATTTACAACTTCTTAAATATTGTTTTTTATGGTTAGTAAACAGAAAATACACAGAAGTGGACATTCTTGCTGAGTGTTTTATACGTTAATTATGTACGTTATTACCAAGCGGCAACCTCCCGCTCTCCCTCGGGAAGCCAATACGGAAGTAACTAAAACTTGCAATTCATCGAAAATTCCGCTAGTCCTGGCTGTCCTGGCTCCATAATAGAGCAAATCTCCAATGAGCCCACTGGCGAAATGGCCAATTTTACAGCAGAAAAAAAGGTGTTTACAGCCTGGTACAAAGAGCGGTTTTGGTTCATATAGCTTATATTACCCTTCATGACAACTGTGAGGGGGGTGAATTTTTTTATAACTCATCCGTTTCCTTTATATTAAGCAAAATTAAGTTTGCATAATTAAGGGCGTGGCCACTTGAGTGACAGCTAGTCGCGCTGGTCGCTGTCACGTCACCTCAGCTGATTCCGGCTGATTCAACGTATTTTTGTGTTGTTTTATGTGGCTTTACACAGTCAGTTGCCTTTTGGAATTATTTCCTGCAATTATCAGATAATATGGCATGCCGTGTGCACTTAATTGTGCTCACAAACCATTCACGTGGACTCACGTTTCCCAGGTGAGTGAAATTATATACTTATACCATCTCTATAAATGTAATTGCTTTATTTCGGATAATTTATGATTTATAATGTTCTTCAGAACTCTAATGCACTCCAGAATCTGACAGATTGATCAGCTGTAGGCTATAAAATCGTCATCTGAAGCGTTGTCATACAGTGTTCTGCCTGGATTTCCTAAATAGCCCTTGCATTTACTAACACAGACTATATCTGAAGTATTTGGATGTAATCCGCACTTTCTTCCTGTTGAAAAACGTCTTAAGAACGATTTTAAGTGGCTTGATGTATTACAGCAGTGTTTTCAACAGACTAAACACTTTATTGATATAGTGTACAACCAAGCACGTGTGTTCAGAACACAAACGAGTCGCAGGTAATGAAATATGATGTATTTCTCCCATAAGAATGCCCTTAGCTTAATGCCAGCATGCGTCCCGTAGCTCCGCTCATGCTCCGCCCACGCTCCGCCTCTTTGCCCTTGTTTGGTATGCCTCGGTTGGTGCGATGACGCGCGAACAAAATGGCGACGGTTGGCCACGCCTACTAGTGGCTTCTTTTTTTTTTTTTTTTTTTTTTTTTTTTTTTTTTTTTTTTTTTTTTTTATTGTAACAAATGTAAACATTTACATTACATCACATTACATGCCAGGGAGCAAAACAGAAATGTATCTTTTAAACAGATTTACAGTTTTTACAGCTTTCTTATTAGAAGATTGAGAAATCAAAGACATATAAAGCTTTAGATCTTCAAGAAAAATCTGAAAGAAAGGTATACGCTTATAAAATTTACATTTGTGTATAAAATATTTGGCCAAAAATATAATAAGATTAAATAAATAAAAAACATCTGGATGTTCATTCTCATGGTTATATCCTAAAATAACATTTTCATATTTTAACATAACATCAGGAATTATATCACTAAATATACCTAATACACTTTTCCAAAATATTTTGGTATATTCACAATTCCAAAAAAGGTGAGACAGATCTTCAGTTTGATGCTCACAGAAGGAGCAATTTACATCAAAATCTTCAGAAATAAATCTTTGTAAAAAAACCTTTGTAGGATAGCACCTATGTATTATTTTATAAGACACTTCACAGATTTTATTGTACATTAGGAATTTCTGGGGTAAAGTCCATACTTTTTTCCAGTTAATATTACCTATATGTCTGTTCCAATAATAGACAGCATTAGGACAAGAGATTATCTCACGCTGAAATAGAGAGCGAATATTTTTGTTATCTGGCTTTGTGGTAAATAGTAATTTACCAAGAGCTGTTTTTAGCACATTTAGATGTGGCACAACCTGGGGAGACTGATTGTCCCATCCCTTCATCAGCATAATAATCCCAGAAGGGATTGCTCCAAAAACAATAGCAAATTCTTTAGTTGTAATTGGGTATTTAAAATGGGACAAAAATTCCTCATATTTAAAAGGCACTCCTCTGTCATTAAATAATTGTCTAACATAAATTATATTATTTTTCGCCCAATTATCAAAGTAAATGGTTTTATTTTTGTACAGTAAATCTTTGTTGTGCCAAATTATATAATTATGTGGGGAAAAGTTGTGCTTGTAGATTAAAGACCATGATAACAGACATTGTTTATGAAATGAAGATAATTTGGAAGGAATTTTCTCAGGATTATAATTACACAAGAGCAAAAAATTTAACCCTCCTAATTTAGAGAAAAATAAATTTGGTATAAAATTCCACAAAGAGGCAGGATTTTTAAGATGCTGATTAATCCAATTAATTTTGAATGTATAATTAAGATTAGCAAAACTGATGAAATTAAGACCGCCATTTTCATAATTATTCAAAACTACAGATTTTCTAATATAGTGTTTCTTATTTTTCCATAAAAAATTTAACAAGGATTGATCGATTGTCTTAGAAGTTTTAGTATCTACATAGAGTGATGCAGCGGAATAAGCCAGACGTGAAAGACCCTCTGCTTTAGAAAGTAAAATTCTACCCTTAAGAGACAAATCTCTGTGTAACCACATGTTTAGTTTCTTTTTAGTTTTTTCCAAAACTGGCAACAAGTTATCTACACATCTGTTCTTCACATCTTTTGATACAACAATGCCTAGATAATTAACTTCATCTTTCACTGGAATGCCATCTATACTTGTCAAAGAGCAATGTTTTA
>CAIGQQ010000153.1:4696224-4770436 GCA_903798035.1 Danio albolineatus
TGGGTGACGTCACGGATACTACGTCCATATTTTTTACAGTCTATGGTCAACATCAATATGTTTCCGTTAACCAATGAAAGACTTGTAGGCGGAGTGACATGTTCAGTCCCGCCCATTTATGGGGCGGAGCTGGACATTCAGTTCCGCCCCATATGCAGCCCCGCCCCAATCTGCAGTCTGCAGATGGGTGTACTTGGCCTCCTCCGTGTTAATGAACGAGACTTGAGCCCAAATAAAAAAAATAATTACACTTGCAATAAAATGTCCCGAAAGATGGTTCTGGTCGATTAAGGCGCTGGTTATAATGCTGGTATAGGTGCAGATGTTAATTTTTTGTAAAGAGTGTGTTTTAGCCAGTAATTTAATGCTGGGCGTGTCATCGTGATTAACAGTTTGGATTGACAGCTTCTCAAAGCACACCGTCGGAGCTTCGGGTGGAGATTGAAGTGTCATTATTCCATTTATGTGTGACTTTACCATGATAAAATGAGTTCAGCAGTAAACTATACTGTCTGACCTACAGAATCTGATGGATCACTGTTTATTCGGCAAGATCAGGCCTTTATCGGCCTTTATTAGTTCGCTGAAACACGCCTAGCCTTGACGGGGGAAATGCAGGTGATTGTTATCTAGCAGTAATTCTCTTCATGGGTTTGTAATAATAATTAGGAAGACAAAACTAATGTTAGCCGATCTCCACATTGATCTAACGTTGTTGAACTTGATTTAAAGTCTCTTACATTTTGAGTTCCTGCATGTTATTGAGTTAATCTACTGAGTTTGCTGTTATAAAATATTAATGTTCTAGAAACATTATCTTATTTAACAAATAGAGCTGTAAATGTGATATATTATTTTTATACATCATTTACAGTTGGCTTATTTAAAAACTCCTAATAAACATTAAAATAAATGTAAATTCCTCTTTGCCAGATATAATGAAGGCATCGAATAAACCAAATGATACGGAGGCAAAATATTTTATACAAGCGATGTTCAGCAGCTGATAGACATCAGTTGATGTAATAATACTGCAATTGCAAAAAAAACAAGATTTATTAAAAAAAATATGTGAACAAATAATGAAAATAACCTCTTCGTATATCACCGATTTAAAATATGAGACTGTTAAGAGCTGGGGCAATTACAATGCTGTAACAAAATGAAGATATACTGTTTCAACTCATTATCTACATTAGATGGTTTTTGCAGGGATTAAAGAGAACGTCTTCAAGTACAAATGTACAAAATTGTACAAAATGTATACTAAAATCAAAGAGCAACAAATATTTGTACAGGAGTAGAGGTGAATGAGGTGGCAGAGAAGCTGCCTTGCTCAGAGAAACACTGTTGCTGTTTACTTCACTAATATTTATTGAATATGCCTATTGAAAGAAGGTTAGTGAAGAAATGTTATACCACCATGTAAAGGTATTTTGTAATATTTAAAAAATACAAAATACAGTCTTTTATTGTCATACATGTTGTGGCTGTCACGGTTCAGGGATCTGTTTGTGTGTGCTTGTGGCTGTACCTGTATTGGCGTAAGTGTGTTGTTTGACTGTCTGTTTACTTTCCCCGTCAGCTGTCTGGTCACGTGGAAGAAATCATCCAATCGGCTGATTAGCAACTACAGCTGTTTGTCGTTACCTCTGCTATTTAAGTCCTGTGTTCACGTCTCGTCTTTTGTCGGTTCGTTATGTACTATCTGTGTTTGTGTTTGTCAGGCTCACTGCGTGTTATGCTGGTGGTGAGTGCTATGAATATCTCTCCGTTGTGGAAGTTATCTTCTATGACTATCGGCTTCCCGAGCTGTGTCATGTGATCGACGATGAGTTTCGTTTGTGACTGCTACTTCCTGGTTACTGTATGAAGGTTTCATCAGCTGTTTAGCTGCATCGTCTCCTCTAGGAGATACTCCTGTGTTCTTCACAGTGGCTGCTATATTTTGCAGTTTATTTTGATACACGTAAAATTTAGGTGTTTGGTATTTTATATTAAAATACACTTCAATGTAGTTTGCCCATCCCTGAAAGCAGGCCCGGATTAAGAATTCAGAGGCCCCTGGGCACAATGTCTTGTAGGGCCCCCTACCTGGCCGCACACCTATAGTTGAATTAAAAAATAAGATTGATATAATATATTTTTAAATAAAATGAATCTATAATGTATTGCCCGCATTTTTTAAATAAATGATATTCAGTACATATATTTGTAGTCTACAAAGATTTAGTTTTTTTTTTACAGCACACTTTGAAAGAAAAAAAACTAGGGAAAATTAATACATTTTAATAAACTTGTTCAAGTTCACTGAAGCAGTACTAAATATATATATATATATATATTTAAGGGTATTTTAATGTATAACTTCTAAAAACGTACAATGCATATGATTTGGATATAACACCTCTCCAATCCAGTTCTATGAATCTGAGTCTTCCCTAATAGGCTACACACACCTATTAATGATTCCTGCTTGTCTTCCTCGTGATAAAGAGTAGGCAAAATCTGATATGTAGTGGGGGAAAAAGAAAAACGTGTTCGTCAGACGCTGAATTCGAACCAGCTTCATGATCGATCGCATCAAAACATTTTGCCATTCGCTTCACGAGCTGCACCACTCATGCTGCTATTAGTTGCGCACTTTAATTATGTTGTCTCTGTCAATCAAACAGTGATGGGTGGGAATCTCTCAATTAGCTTATTCCAACGAGGTGCGCTATTTCAGTTAGCGTAAATAGACACTCCAATTTTTTCACCCCTCGCAAGGGCCCCAGGTGTGCACGGTCCCCTGGGCCTGTGCCCATAATGCCCATTAGTAAATCCGGCCCTGCACATCGGCCACAACAGGAAATAAGAAAAAACTGCCACTGCGTTAAATGCAGTATTTTTTTAACGCGTTCAATATTTCAAATTAATCGGCGTGCGTTAACGCGCTAATTTTGACAGCCCTAATATATATATATATATCATACCTGTCAACCCTCCCGTTTTTCCCGGGATTCTCCTGTATTTTACAGTTCTATCCTGCTATCATCCCGTAAATGTATTTTCCCGTATTTCTCCCGTATTTTCAGTCGTTCTCCGACGGGTGTCAATAAACATTAAAGAGCTGATCCTCCCTGTACGCAACCCATACCGCCGAACCACTAGGGGCCGCTCTTGCTCTTAAATCTGTTGGAATCTGTCTGTGCTTTCGGTTTCTTTAGGCATGAAACACTTTGAAATAAACATAAAGGCGATCCATTATTTTCACATCCCAATGTTGACAGGTATGAATATATATATATATATATATATATATTTGTCATGAAGTACAGCGAAAAGCAGCCTATACAGCATATGCTATACATTTGAAGGAGGAGTGTTAAATGTGTTCAGATGAAGAAAAAACGACGAAAAATCAAAATCCCTTGATCACGTTAAAATAACAGCTCACATGTATGTATTTTTTACACATTTATTCACACGTTTGCATTTCTGAGAGCAGGAAAGAGACAGACTGCACTGGTTAGCAGTAAGTTATCTTCATAATTTCGTTCAATTAAAATAAATGATCAATACATTAATCTGTTCTGGCAGTCTTTACAAGTGAAGGCATTATCTACACACAATATGCATTCCCAATTAGAAAAATACTACAAACTATAAAATACTATTCATGAAAATACTTAAATAACAGTCAAATCCTAATGCCCAACGCAATGTCTGGAATCAGATATTAGGAATTCAGACTAATAAAGAAGTCGTCATTGCTGATAGCTGAGGCAAAAGTTATAGGATTAGCAGGGGCGCCGCTAAGGGGGGGGAAAGTTAGGACGATTCTAAGGGCCCATGCACTTTAGGGGCCCACAGAGATCTGCTTTATAATTAATAACAGTACTATAATGTAATTATTAATGTATCTCTAAATTACAAGTAAAACAATTTATTAGAAATAACTAAAAATACGGCTTATATCTGCTCCTCGTGTCTGTCACATCGGTCACTGTCAAATTGCACCCCCCTCCTTTCACTGCATGGTTCAGTCCGTCAGTAGCGGGGGAAGAGAGATGCTGGAGTGCGATCGTCAGGTAAACAGCGCCTCCCGGTGGTGAATGCGGTTATACTCATGCTGGTATTATTTAGTATTTTGGTCATTTATTTCATTAGCTGCATCCCAAATGACACACTATACACTAAATCAATAAGACACAAAATTATACTACAATGAGACCCATAAATAAGAAATGTTTATTTGTTTAAACTGACCATTACTTATTTATAATACATATTTATAATAACAGAGTGCAAATTTCCAGCACACTGCAAACCAAATAAACACAACATAAATAAACTTGAAACAGTCTGTTGATTAACCTGACAGTAATTTAAATTCCAAGTGCCAAACGCCTGGCCTTCTTGCTTGCAAAATCCTCAATCAAAGTGTATTGCACATTGTACGAGGCACTACTGCAGTACAGTTACTTAAATAGTGACACATTGGTGTTTTGTGTGTTTAGAAATGTAGAATGTTCAGTGAAAACGCATACGTCAGTAAAACTACATTGCAGACAAAGAGTTTGGATAGCTAGCTTGGTAGTAGGGGGCCCATCCTCATATTTTTTCATGGGGCCCAATATTGCTAGCGGCGCCCCTGAGGATTAGACCAATTAAAATACTGTAAAACAGTCTCAATCCCATATATACCACCATGGTTTGTGCCATTACCAAATGTTGACCTAAGCATACAACGGGAATTAAAATACAACAATAGTAATCTTCCAACAAAACATATAGTGCAGAATTATTTGGAGAAACACTACAAAGAATCAATAGTTTTATTTAGCTATATGGATCCAAGGATCCTCAAACAGGTCATACAGGCGCAGCAGTATATATCCAAAGCAATGATACTCACATTAAGAAAAGAATAACTAATAACATATCAGTATACACAACAGAATTACTGGCAATATCAATTGCCCTACAATGGATTAAGGAGAACGAGGTGAATAGTGCAGTAATTGCATCAGACAGTTTGTCATCGCTTGAAAGCATTAAATCTGGAAGGTCATCATTTAGGATGGATATTCTTAAAAAAGTACTAAGTTTGACATATTATATTAAAATTATGGGTAAATCTGTACACTTCATCTGGGTTCCGGCTCATGTAGGTGTGGAAGGGAATGAGAAGGCAGACATTCTGGCAAAACAAGCTCTTGAAACTTATTACGCACCAAAGTCTAGGGGGAAAATATAATTGGCATAATAAACGAAAAACAAATGTTGTGGGTGGTGGATTTCCCCAAAAACAAACTAACTTAATTCAGAGACCCCTTTGGTCGACAACCAAAATCAGACACTTGTTTGAGAGTAATTAAATTGATTTATTATAATATAGTATTATTAAACGAGCATTTCTTCAGGGTGGCCACAGGCCAAAATAACAAACAAAAGAATCTACAAAGTAAAATGAACTAAATTACCTATTATTATTTAAAGAAAAGCTTACCTCTCTGCCTAACATAAACAAAGTCAAAAGTAATCAAACAAATTAGCAGGCCACCCCTACAAGCTCAAACTCTCAAAATAAGCAAGCAAACGGATATACAGAAGCACAAGATGTGATACATGTTTGGTCGCCGGCCAAAGGGGAGAAGAGGGAAACCCAGGAGCTCCACTCCAAGCAACCGACACGTCACGAATGAGCTCCCCGACCCAAGCCGGAAGGTCTCATTTATAGACCTCCTGCGACTAGCAACCAATCAGAGCAACTCACCGCAGTAGGAGCCTATGAGAGAAGAGAACACCACAAAGAGGCGGGACAAAACAAAATACACACATAGTGCGCAACAAATAAACTTCAATCGTAACAGAACTAATGAAATCGATCTAGAAGTCCCGTTAAGCAAAACAGAAGCAAAATTTTTAATAAGAAAGTATGCACAATCAGTATGGCAAGTATACTGGGATAACATTGAAACAGGCAGACATCTTTATAATATAAATAAACAAGTAGGTGCTGGAAGAAGGGAGAACAGAAATCGTAGGGAAGGAAGTATTAACTCGGATGAGAATAGGACACACTGGACTAAACCACACTTTACATAAAATAGGGAAACATCCAACTGGACAATGTATACACTGTAATCAACAAGAAACAATAGAACATGTATTACTTCACTGCAGTAAATATAATAAAGAAAGATGTGATCTCATTCATTCAATGAAAAAGGGGAAACAAGATTTCACATTATCAGGGTTATTAGGGAAAAAATCTGAGGTATATAATGATATAATTACATTTGTTAAAGAAACCAAGTTAGATAAAAGAATATAGATATTATTAACTGAAGAATATACTGTAACATATCCGTGTGGAAGGTTTTTTTTTCTTTCTCCCTTTTCTTTCTTTCCTTTCTTACTCCCCCCTTTTTCTTTTACCGTTAGCTTCAGTCGTAATTCATCCAGTTCCATACTCCATTCCAGTCGGTGGCGGTAATGCACCTACAAGTTTGGTTGCCAACCGCCATCCAAAGAAGAAGAAGAAGAAGAAGAAGAATGCCCAACGCAAGCGGGCTGCGTTCCAGACTAGATCAGCTCGATGACGTATAATGTCTTCGACGCCGCCTGTAGTCCAGTTTAGCAACTTGATAGCAACCGTCTTTTAAAAGAAGCATAACAGATTTACAAAATCAACAGTGTGAAGTAACTGATGTGTTTATGTCGTAAAATAAAACGTAAAGGTATATTGAGTTTGTGTTAGCCGCGAACCTTATTTAAGTGATTTAACTGAAATCCTATTGAAAAAACCCATTGACTTTTGGACGAGGGAACCGGAACTGCTAAAATGCTAACTTGCTTTCGGGTTTTTGCATACAAATTGACGTCATAGTTCCTCCACTCGCTTAAACCAGAGCTTCAACAAGAAATCCGTGCTATCACGTGATTTCTGGGAACAGCGGAGTTTCTTTTGAAATTAATGAAACTGGCAGAAGGGAAACTGGAAGGGCGATCTTACTAAAGTGGGTGTTGTTTTAAACGTGCTACGCATTAATGACGCTTAGACTTAACCAATAAAGATGCATTATAAAGCTTACGTCCAGTACTTCACACAGAAATAGCTGAAGACTGTGCGGCACGACGTCACGTGGAAATGGAGACTTTTCTCATTGCTGGCTGGTGAAGTTGATCCAGTCACAATTGTAGAAGACGGACGATGGAGAAAGGGATTTTACAGTTCACGTTGACAATGTTTTTATTTCGTGCATGGGTCTGAAGAACTTATATTTGAATAAATGGCATAATAATAACAATAATTTGGCACCGTGAGCCGCCGAGCGCCCCCTTTAAAACTGAAAGCATTTAACGTAGACTTAAACAGCCCAGGTCGCTCTACTGCTTTTGCTTTCATGAATTTTTAGTGCGATGGGCTGGACGGACTGTGATCTGTCGTTACAGAAGGACTGATACTGCACAGGACCTACACTAAAGGTAATTCGAAACAAAGTACTTTATGTTTATTGTCTAATTAACATTCATCTAAGCTTACAGTTTATCCATGAGTCTCACGTACAGTTATTAGGCTATAATTATTTAATGTAAATGTTTTTAAAAGAAAAAAAGTTGAAAAATTAAATACCAGGTAATGTTGTTTTTATTAGACTTTTTTACGCATTGTTTTAAGCATGTAGCTTTAGTATAACATAGTTTACAAACGTGCTGTGGTAATTTATTGCAGTTAAAGTGTTTAGTACCGCCGCTCCCTATTGTGCACAGCCTTCTTGGGGCACTATCAAGTTGGAAAACTTGATTCTATCGATGATTGATTTACAAAAATATATTAAAAATATATAATTGTAAGTTGTAAATGCAGTTTAAAGTAAATGTGATCAGATTAGTTTTGACTAATCAGTTTTAGATGTCTATTGTTATATAGATGCTGAAAACAGCGAAGATTAAAACTAATCCACATTTCCAATTCGACCAGTTCTTAGATTACTTGAACAGACAGGTAAATCAAAATAATGAAAGCGCTTATTTAATAAATTATTAAGAAATTGTGTCAAATTAAGCAAATACGTGGTATTTTTATTATTACAGATGCTACAATTACCTTAGCTTGAGCTGTCATTGTATGATTTCTTTTCAGATGGCATCTGGAAGGATACGCTCCACACGCCGTCTGCGTTCCTGGATAGTGGAACAGGTGTGCATGGAGTGTGAACAACAGACCTGAGTTCATGGAATCATGTGAATTACATAAGTTAGATGGAAGAGTAGCTCACTCCTCAGACATTTTGGTTCACATTGACATGATAAATGTTTAATCTCAAATAAGCATTCCTCCATTTCTGAAGCTACAGGCCGCAAATCTCCCATTATGCCACATACCTGTACCAGTGTTTTTAAGATGGCGATCTGGTGACTGTGGGGGTCATTTGAGTATAGTCGATTAAACTCATTAGCATGTTCAAGCTACCCGTTTGACGTTATTCGAGCTTTGTCATATGACATGTACTCTGGTAGTAGCCATAAGATATGAATGTTAGGTTTGCAAAGGGATGGACATAGTTTGCAAAAACTGCTCATGTAAGTTGTGGTGCTTAAATGGAGCTCAAAGTGTGCCAAGAAAACATCCACCACACTTCCAGCATTAGCCTGAACCGCTGATACAAGGAAGGATCAATGTTTTTGTAGTTTACATCAAATTCTGACCTTACATCTGCAGGCCAGGCAACATTTTTGTATTTTCTATTGTTAAATTTTGATGATCCTGTGTGGCTTGTAGCCTCAGTTTCCTGTTATTGGCCGATAGAATTGGCACTTAATGTGGTCTTCTGCTTTTGTAGCCCATTTGTTGCAAGTTTTAACATGTTGTGCATATAGTGCTTTAGTTATAGTGAGTGGTTGTCTTAGATATCACTGATCATGTCAATCGAACACATACAAATTCCAACCTCTAAGCCGTGCCTCAGTAAGTAGTACATTCTAAGTAGTTTTAGATGTTTTTACTAGTTTAAACAACAAAGTCATACAATTAATTTCTTGTAAATCTGTCTAATTCTGCTCTAGTTTGCTGTTGTTGATGGGTTTTTTCATCATTGTGTGTGCTGGGGGATGTAGGTGAATACTGGAAAGTATCTCGGCCTGGTTTGGGACAACCCTGAGAAAACCATGTTTCGCATCCCATGGAAGCATGCTGGAAAACAAGACTTTCGCAGTGAAGAAGATGCAGCTATTTTCAAGGTGCAAATGTGTTTTTATTTTTCTCTCTATCTTTGTTCCTGTCTTCATGAAATGTATGTTAGACAACAGTTTCATTAGCTGTGCCTTTTATCCTGCACTAGTTACATATCTATAACTTACCAATTAGTGCAATCAATTGCTCAGATTATGACTATGAGTCAAGAAGTTTGTATCGAAGGCACAATATGTAAGATTTTTTTCAATAAAATATACAAAACACTTGTTTTGTCACAATACTGTAATAGGGGTGGGCGATATGGAAAAAATATCATATCACGATTTTTTTGGGGAAATCACGATTCACGATTTTTATCCCGATTCTTTTTTTTAAAAGACTATTTTTTAAAGGTTTTTAAAGACTATTTTGCAAATTACAAAGGTACAATACAACTAAACTAATGTCCTCATATAAAGATATACTCTTACCATGTATGTTCAAGAATATTTTAATCAAGTGAACATTTAATGCAAGTGCTATTCTGCAAAGAGAGAACATTCAACAAGACTTGCATTACAATTACTGCACCATCAAAATGAACATTTAACAAATCGAACAAATCTTAGTTCAAACCAGAGAGCTTATTACACAGATCCTCAGCAACACCTTCAAACATGCAAATAACTTTTTTTTACAAAGTTAACAAATCTAGTAGTGTTTTGAATTTAATAATGCACAATAATCATGATAACCATGAAACCACGATTATTCTTCAGACTATATAATCATACAACCAAAATCTATAATCGCTTCATCCTTGACTGTTATGCAGTTCAAAACAACATATGAATGTGTTTGTAGAAGAATACTTGAGCAATGCATTGATTTTGTTGTGCTTTGCAATACAACATTTGAATGTGTTTATAAAAAAAAGCCACATTGTACAATGCAGTGATGTTATGTAGTTTCAAAATACAACATATTTACATTTGAATGTAGAAAAAGCCAACGTGGGTATCTTAAGGAGCAAAAAACTGCATATGACCTCTTGTATTGCTGTTGTGTCATAATCACTTCAGTATATTGCAAGTCATCTCTGGTCCATCATTTGCGATGCTCTTCATGAACTGGACCCCTTGACAAACTAATTAAATAGCCCAGTTGTACACAGATCTACCAACAACTTATGGTTTTATTTCAGTGACGTATGTCGTGAGCGCAGTATTACCGGGTGAGATCGCAAGTCTGCAGACGCCCAATATAGAGCATGCGGGTATAGCCGATCGTCTCTGTGTTCGTGCGCACTTCTTGCGCGCCCTCAAATAAACGCTGCTGAAGTTTGATTTAGTGCGTTTATGTAACGCGTATGTCTGCAACGTTTATAAGATTTGCTAGGAATATTTACGAATGTCTCCAATAGACCTTCAGAGCGGCATCAATACGTCCTGAAGTGAAGTGAAGTGGCTAAAAACTCCAGCAAGTGAAAGTCATTGTATGCAGAACCACAGAACTTTATTTATAAAGCATATTTATGGAAACTGTTCAACATAACTGAAAGCTGCGCCTGTATGCTGGCCTCGCGCATCGCGGAGTCCTGTCAGCCCGTCTGTCAGTCAACATGTGTCACCTCAAAGGGTTAAACAAATGACGCACGGCGGTTATAGAAAAGTTCCCGCTGTTATAATTCACTTACCTTTTAATACGTTTTGGTGCGATTGTAACCCGCTATTTAAGAAAACAACAACGACAGACGACTGAATGTTTGAATGAAGCAGTAATAGCCGTCGCGGGATGAATTTAGGCGTGGCGCCAGTCATGGAAGCATAAATGAAGCGGAAGCACTGCACTATATACTGCATCGCGATACAACGATTCTTCTGAAAAAGTGGATCGTGGAGTCATTTTTATCGTCCACGATTAAATATCGTATTATCGCACAGCCCTATACTGTAATTTGATACCAGTTGTTACTGATATTTTAAACATGTCCATTTCCTGTTTACATTTTAGCACTATCTTAAACAGCGCTGATTTGCTATTGTGTTCACATGCTCAACAGAAATGAATGTGATTGGCTGTAAGAGTCATCAGTTCACAGAGCTCACCACTGTTTACTGAGTGTAACTATAGATACAGGGACACTGGAGCATTTCAAAGCCATGAAGATCAGTCGATTAATCAGCGGATCGCTGGTACATCAGCTCCTAAACAGACTAGCGGATCTTTGCGGCTTAAAAAACGCTCCAATGTTCCTGCATCTGTAGTTGCACCGAGTAGAGAGGTGATTTCAGTGAACTGATGATCTTTACGGCCAATCACAGTCATTTCTGTTGAGCACGGTGAACACAATGGCAAATCAGTGCTGTCTAAGTATGTGGTCAACAACGCTCAAATGTTAACAGGAAATGGACGTTTTTGAAGTTTCAATACCGATTGTACCGTATTCAAGGATCGTGACAACACTACAAAACACTAGAACCGTTTTATACATGTATATCGTTGTGTACTTACATTAAGGCAAATTTTTTGAAGAATGTTCACATTTAGAGAATTAAGAAATTTTAACTAGTGACATGGACTGTGTATGTCATGTCATGGTGCCATTGATTTCTGGTTTGGCTTTATAGAACAATGGTTTCCAATTCAAGTCCTCGAGACTCCCCGCCCTACATATTTTGCATGTCTCTCTTATGTGATTCAAAAGGATCAGTTCATGGATCTCTCTGTTAACAAGCTGATGATCTGAAACAGGTGTGCTGAATAAGGAAGACATACAAAATGTGCAGTGAGGGGGGTTCCAAGGACTGGAATTGGGAACCACTTTTATAGAAAATATTAGAAGAAGCTTAACAAAGAATAACAACGAAGCTTAATATGTTGTGCATTTTATTAGACTGCACAGAGCAGCATTATAAGAGAATACAATGTATTTAGTAATATAAACCAACGCTGCTTCTTCCCCACATGATCATGACTGGAAGAACTAGAAGCTTACTGTGGCATAATAAAAGCTCTGCTGCTTTTGCACAGCATCACATTCCTCTCTCATCAGCAATTGCCTCAATTGTTTAATTTTGCATTGATGGCTTTCAGCCTTACTCTGCTTCATGATGATACGTTTTGAATACTTCAGCTCCCATGATTCTATGCTCAGTCACGTCGTCATCAAACTACACTTTTGTTTGTTGTGAATACGTGCCCTCTAGTGGCAGAAATGACATACTGTGCCTTTAATATTCAAGCACTTCTTAAATAATTACATACTAATGATAAATAGATTATAATAAATTTTTTAGGTTATAATTAATTTGAAAAAGTAATTAATTCAGTACTTTAAGAACATAATCCTTTTGAAGTTGAACCAAATAATAATTTAAACTTTTCCAATCAAAGGCTTGGGCGGAGTTTAAAGGGAAGCTTTCAGACAACGGAAATTCGGACCCTGCATCCTGGAAAACACGCCTTCGCTGTGCCCTCAACAAAAGTCCAGAATTTAGTGAGGTCACAGAAAGGTCACAACTGGATATTTCAGAGCCCTACAAGGTGTATCGGCTTGTACCACTAGAAGAACAAGGTAGTCAACATGTGGTGCACTTTCTATTGTTATATTAATAGTCTTTCTGAGTCATACTTTCAGAATGTTTTCTCATATTTCTTAAGGCTCTTAATCTCTCTAACAAAATAACAGAACAACTCAAAGTATGACTGGTCTAAAGCAACATTATTCCAATATTTTTTTTTTGTTCTGCTAGGTGTAGATAGTGCACTACATTGGCAGTATATTTACATGGATACTAACTGTTTAATCAAAATGAAATTATTCCAAGGGCGATGTACTAGCTAAGTGGTTAACATGATTGCAAGGTTGCTGGTTTAAGTCCTGCCTGGATCAGGAGGCGTTTGTATATTGTCTTTTGTCTGTGTGGGTTTCCTCTGTGTGCTCTGGTTTCCCCATCAGTCCAAAGACATACGAAATGGGTTAATTGGTGAACTAAATTGGCCATAGTGTGTGAATGGGAGAGTGCTGTGCAGGGCATCCAACAGTTTATTCTACTGAAAAGGAAGAGAATAAGTGAAATTATTTAAACCCTATGTTATGTTCTAAATAATTTAGATAGAACTCAGGGGTGCCATGGTGGCGTAGTGGGTAGCACGTTCGACTCACAGCAAGACGGTCGCTGGTTTGAGCCTCGGCTGGGTCAGTTGGCATTTCTGTGTGGAGTTTGCATGTTCTCCACGTTGTTGCGTGGGTTTCCTCCGTGTGCTCCGGTTTCCCCCAAAGACATGTAGTATAGGTGAATTGAGTAGGCTAAATTTCCTGTTGTGTATGAGTGTCTATGGATGTTTCCCAGAGATGGGTTGCATCTGATGGGCATCCGCTGCGTAAAACATATGCTGGATAAGTTGGCGGCTCATTCTGCTGTGGCGACCCCAGATTAATAAAGGGACTAAGCCGAAAAAGAAAGTGAATGAATGAGGTAGGACTCAGGACCTAATTTAGCTGGAAGAGCATAATTATTTGCATAGATTTTAGTTTATTTTTTAATATAAATTGTAATGCAAATTAGGTAAATGATTAAATAAGTTAAAAAATCAGTTGAAAGTTTATTAAAAATATTTCGAAATTATTACAAAAATGAGAAAATAAGTAACCATAATACTGCCGTGGCCATGTTTATTTAAATAGCACTATTTATGATACAAATAATTTCAAAGCAACTTTACCAAAAGAAATCATGCTTCTACTTTACATTTTGTGTGGTTGTTTCCCAGTACTGGGTTGTGGCTGGAAGGGCATTCACTTCGTAAAACATATGCCAGAATAGTTGGCAGTTCATTTTTGTGTGGCGACCCCTAATAAATAAGAGACTAAGCCAAGGGAAAATGAATGATGAATGAGTTGTATGATTATCAGAGGTTAATATGTCAAAGTGACTACTGGAGAACTCTATATAATATAATCATTTAGTAATGACAGTATTCACGCAAGATGAGCACAATTAAAGTTAAGATTACTTTCTGAAAGCCTTTTAAGTTGGATTAGGTTTGGCATTGTTAGAGGTCCTCGCAGCTTCAGTCATCATATTACATGTATCAGCTCATCTGGAATCCTCACAAAAGGCTTGTTTCCAACTGGAGCTGCATAATCTCTAGTTACCTCATGGGTGTTCCGAGGTTGAAACAGAATTGCATAGTAGAGTGTCACAAGACTTTTATGTGAAAGCCTGGCTAAAAAGATACATTTTTAATCTAGATTTAAATATGGAGAAAATGTCTGTCCTACTGCTTCACTATACTGGGAAAATACAATATTTGTTGTTGAGTGTAGCAATAAAGATATCATTTTTCCTAACTAGCAAAATGCTATTTTAGCAGCAATTTAAAAAATATATCATTTCTTTATGTTATGATCACACTAAAATAAACATGTAATTGATTTTTTTCAATCATAATCATTTACAATCATACACCTGGCGCAATAAGGCGCAAGACATGTTTGGCGCGATATGTTTCTATTTTTCAGACCAACGCAACTCTAATTTTCACGTTTTGCACCACATTGTTTAAATAGCAAATCCATTTGTGCTACTTGTGGACTCATAGGTGTGCTGGTCTAAAATAGAGGTTTGTTAAAGCGCATCGTTGACACGTTGCTATTTTGAAGAACTGAAATAGACTGCGCCATTCACTTACTAAAAGCAGGTCTAAAGTCCAGCGCAGAGCGCGTTAGTGATGCACCTATGTGGGTTCAAAGCTTAATATACACAGGATGTACTGTATTAAACAAATATCTTTATATATGAAAAAAATCAGGGATTAAAATGTAACAAAAATTATTATTTTATACATAAATATAAAAACCACTACCTCCATGCCTTCATCTCGGGTGGCTTTTTCTGTTTATTCATGACAATTTACATTTGTATAATATTATTATTAGTAGTAGTATTGTTTATTGTATGCATATTTTTTTATTTGTTTTAATAAAAACAAGTTAAGATTTGGCCACCTGGTTTTTGACATGTTTGTGTCACTAGATAGGGCATAAGAATAGAACGTGTGTTTGGATATAACCACACTTTGTTATTATTGTTTATTTATTTGGTTGCTGGAAATTAAAACTGAATTTAGAAATAGTTTCGAAACAAATATTTGCACTTAACAAGCTAAATTAAATATGTAGGCTAATGGATGTCTTCAGTGGAGTGCGTACAACACCGTTTCCTCATCCACGAAAGTAAAGGAGCAAAGATTAAAAGTACTGTAAATAAAAAGAGAAAGTAAAGAGGCTGAATGGAGGAGGCTCATTCTTTATCTTTGTGCTGCAGATAGTTTAACTTAATTTTCTTGCTAGTGAATCGTTCAGTTTTCCACTTACAAAGTCCGCCATGTAAATAGCAAATGTGCCACAGCGCGATGCAACAGAGTCTTAAAGGGAAGGGGAGATGAGATTGATTGATTTCATGCATGTTATGCTAAAAACAAAAACAAAACTCATTAAGAGAATAAGCACAACACTGTTAGACCATGCGCCAGGAAACAGAGCATATTTTTTCATCCTTAAAATAGCAAAAGTGGATTCGAACATGCCCCCCTTTTTTTTTTTTTTCAAGTTTCAGTTTCAGTGCTCATATATCCTTTAAATCAGATCAGATCAGAACAGGTTTAAAACATCTGATTGTACAATCTGATTGAAATTTTATTTGGATTTAGCTCAGTCGGCTTAATAAAGTTATTTACATGAAGTCTTCTGTGTATTTGCAGAATATAAAAAAAAAATGATGCTTAATGTGCATTGATGTAAATTTATTGAAGGAAACCTCCAAAATCTGTAACCTTTGAAAATAGAATTTGAATATTTTATGCTGGTTTCAAACTGATTTCTCAAGGTGTCTCTGGTGCTTTAAAAAAGTTAAATATATCTTAACTTATCTGTTACGAAAATGTTAAAATTAAGTTTAAGATGCCTATGATAACTGCAGTGAGTATGTAAAACATTTTCTCTTTTCTTATCATAGGAGTTGTTAAAGTAAAAAAAGAGAATGGTCAGAAATCAGTGAGAAACAGCAAGAGGAAACACAGTGAATCTGAGAATGAACAGGAGACTGAAGACAAAAAGATCAAAGAGGAGATTGTTGCACCACAGGCCATCAACATGGTGAGGCATGCCTTACTTATGATGTAGTTTGCAACATCATGCAAAACGCAAAAACTTGCTTATGCATAATTCAATTGAGGTTGTGCATAAAGATACATTTTGCACTCCACTGCTCAGTTTTTGCTTACTCTGTAATCTCCCATTCTGATTTTTACAGAGTGCACAGGAAATCGTCATAAATACAGGAAGTGCGATAACAATTCAAACAGGGATGGAGAGGAGTGATGACGGTAATCATCTGATTTGATTCTATGAATTTTAACTTCATTTGTTCTTTTGTGGTTAATGTTGATGTTAATGCAATGTTTTATTATTTATTTGTTCGATTTTATTTATTTATTTTTTTAAGACACAGAAGATATCCAGTTAAACTTCACTATTGAAGCTGTACCTTTGGTCGAAAAGAAAGGTAATAAAAAATTTATTGTTTTATTTATTATAACCCAGCAGGCACAGGACGTCAACATGACGCCAGAATGATGTTGTACTCCAACGTCGTAGGATGTTTTGGGTGGGAATGAAAATCAGGTTTAAAGTCAGACCCAGATGTCAGACCGACGTCTGTGTCCATCGTTGGACAGACGTTGGATTTTGTTTACTTTCCAGTTTAACTTAAAAACAAATCCAATACATGTCAGTATTTGACGTCAATATGACGGTGGTTTAAGATGTTGGCTCGACATTGAATTTTAGCCACTTTCTAACACAACTTAAAATCAATCAAATATCAACGTCATTTTATGTCATTATTGGACATGAAACTAACGTTGTCCTTAGACTAGACATTGAATTTTGGTCACCTGACATCACAACCTAAATCTAAGATAATATTAACAACTTATGACGTTGTGTGCCTGCTGGCAACATACAGATCAAGTCAAATGTTTACATGCACCTTGCAGAATCTGCAAAGATATTTTGTTCACATATAGTCCACAAGAGAAAATAATTACAGTTACATACACAGAAAATCCTTCAGGTCCAGAAATTACTTGTTTTTTTCAGAATGTTAATGTACTTGAACGCTTTCCAAAGGACAACTGAAGGATTTTATATTACAGATTGTTTAAACCCTCACTGATGCTTCAAAGGGAAAAGTTTGCATCAAGAGCTAGTGTGGGAACTTTTAATAAACTATTTTTGGGACCTGAAGTATTTTTCTGAAAGACAATGGGCAGTTTAACTGTTCAGGACAAACAACCCATGCAGAAATCTGATACCCATATATGAAAATAATATATATATATTATAAGAATATCTATATATATATATATATATATATATATATATATAAACAGAGCTATTATATTTGGACATGTGTACATAAAATAAAACAAATGGATGCAAATGGATCTTTTTGCAATATTCTGACATATATTTTGCATGTATGTACATTTATGACATATAGTATATTTTTATATATAAGAAATCTAAACATGACCTTTTATGTTATGTATGTGGCATATATTGCTACATATCAGATTTGATAAAGGGAATTGTAAACAACTATCACAAAAACAGCTGTGGATCATTCATGTAACAACCCAGCAAGCATTTTTTTGTGTTTAAAAGACGTCTAATAGACATCCCTTTATAATACATAGACATCTTGTCTAAAACAAGGCTAAATATGGGCTGTCAGTGAAAATCGAATAGACGTCTAACAATTGTCTAAATCTAGACTAGTCATCGAATGCACATGAATGAATGACTGCACATGAAATCTGTCTATTCTGTCTATTTCTTGACTATGTTTGCGTCTATTAGATTTTCCATGACGAGCCTTGTTTTAGCCAAGACTTTTATGTCTAGACATCTAGTAGATGTAATTTATACAGCAAATTACTTGGTGTGATCACAGTATTTCAAGATTTCACACTTAGATATTGCTTGATAATAATAGCAGGTTTGGCATGCTGTCCCAGGATAGAACCCTGAGCTCTGAGACAAAAACTGTCTGGTCAATGAGCATATGAGGGGGTACGAGATCAGGAAGTTGTCGAGAGCTCCCCCTGGTATAGGAGGAAAAGGGGGAGGTGGGGTGAATGGGGCGGGGGGGGGTTCTTTAAAAAACGAAGATGAGGGAGTAATGCTAGTTGGGCTATTTATAGTGAGTTTAGAATGATCTGATTGGCTTACTAATGATTACAGATGAGAGACCAGCTGTGATCAATTATATCACGTGCTCCTCTCGAAATTAGCTTGTGAAACTTCACAATCAAATGCACTTTTTTTGTGGACTATAAGCAAATAAAGTTTAAAATTATCGTTAAAATAATTTTAAAAATAATTAACATTATGTATGTGAACTTTTGACCTCAACTGTGTTTGGTTTGGTGATCAAATACATGTCATTGTTTACATTGGCCTATAGTTTCATAAATGTCCTCTGCTCTTTTAGCACTGCACACTTTCCACGTAACCGTGCACTACATTGGTCAGGAGGTTTTGCGGCGAGAAGTAATGAGCAACGATGTCCGGATCTCTTACCTGCCTCCCTCACCTGTTCCTCCATCTCCACCGTCTCTCAGTGGCTCCAACTTCCATCGAATCGCTCTCCCGCACCCCCCATCAGATATTGGCACAGACTCCAGTCTCACCCCACGCTTGAATGCTCTTAAATCCCTGCTGCCCTTCATGGAGTGGGGAGTAACGCTGACCTCCTTACCAGGAGCCATCTATGCCAAGCGCTTCTGCCAGGGACGGGTCTTCTGGAGAGGACCACATACTACCACTACAGCACCCTGTAAAATGGAAAGATCAGGCACACCAACCCAGCTGTTCAACCGGGAGATATTTCAACAAGGTAAGTGTTTCACAAGCATATATTTTGCATTATAAATCCCCAAAAAGTTTGCCAAAATAATGCCAGACTGATAATATAATATCATCACAATGCAAGTACACTCTTTCAAACCTTTCATAATTAGGCATTGGAATCAGAATGTGAAAACGCATATCCTAAATGAATAATAATAAATAACAAAAAAGTGCAAGGTAGAAAGAAAAAGAAGTCTGTGATATCTACTAGCTCCGATAAAGATAGAGATTCTGGACAATCAGCTAAAATGTTGCTAAAACGGCTCGACATAAAGACTGCACAATGGCCCAGGGCCAGCAACCGAGACACGGCGAAACAATCAGTCCGAGACTGCCTGAATGAGGTGGCCTCAGCTCGATTGAAACAAACTCTGGAGCGGATCGATTGTAGTAAGAAAGCAAAACGATCCAACAGCCTAACAAACCACCAGTCTATATCACACTGTATTATGGTTGTGTAATAGCCATATATGGCTAAATGAAGAGAGAATTATGGAATGTCATTCCTACTGGCAAATTTGCGTTTCATGTTGAATCCGATAGTGAAAGCATGCTGAAATTACAGAGTGTTGTTTATCTTATCTGATCATTTTTCCATATTGTAATATCATAGTATTTTGTATTAAGTCTGTTGTTTTGTTCATTTCCGCACTGACACCTCAACAGATCCTCGAATCTGCTTCATGATCTGACTGCAGTCCCTCTTCATCTGTTATTTCTCACTATAATTTAATAATTTAAGCCTATCATGAATAATTCTAGCCAACATTTTTTTAATAGATTGATTAATTCAATAGATAGATTGTTACAAAACTTGACAACTGAAATGAGGCTATGTATGAGAAAGTCTTACCTCTCTGATTTATATTTAGTGACAATGTCTGCGGGTCTATATATATAAATTATAAGTGAAAATGTACACTTTAATTTTGAAATTATCTTGACAGGGACTTCTCCCCTCCCAATAAGACAACAATGTGTCCAAAGTTAGTAAACATGCTGACATCATCCATTGCAACCAGGTCAACCCCGCCCTTGAGACTTTGCCTCAGCTTCGGCTTTATGAAGTTAGGCTTTTCAGAGAAAAATAGCTCCATTTTTTTTTTCTAATATTTCTATATGATATAACTCTTAGTGGTAAGATAAAATGTTTTGTGAATACTGGCCCTGATGTGTCTGACAACACATGGGAAACTTTGTAGAAACTTACTGCATCCATATGATTGTTTAAAAAAATTATTGACAAGACATTGTTTTTCTTTTTGTGTGTGGTTCCTAAAGTGTACTTATCGTTTTAGTGGTATTTTTACACTGCATTTCCATAACCAACAATTAAAAAGCCCTTTAATTTGAACTTGTGTTATGTCCCAGTCTACCTGCTTGAATGTCCTAAAAGTACTCTTTTTGTGAAGAACTACATTAGTTTGTAGCTGAGTAGAGAAGTTGTGAGACATTTCCATATACAACCTTGTGCCGAAACCTACTGCATAGTCATACCTGCTGTATAGTGCACCATAAACCTTGTCCTTATGTACACACTCCATAATTTATTTACACCACTCAAACAATTCTTCCTACTGTATTGGAGAGAACTCTTGTTGTACTGCCAGTCATCATGACTCTTCTAGTTCTTTGCATAATTAAGAGGATGATCTGCTATCTTTATAAACATTCAGTGAAACAAAACGTGTATACAATTAAAGGCTTATTTAGGACAAAAATGAACATTCTGTTATTAATTACTCACCTTCATGTTGTTCCAGTGTCATGAGATCGTCATTCATCTTCCGAACACAAATTACGATATTTTAGATAAATGATATTTTAGATGAATGATATTTTAGAGCTCACTGCATAAATCCTAAAATGTTCAAAATCCGAAAAGGAGCCAGAAACTTTGTCAGAATATTTCATGTGACTTCAGTGTAATCATATGAAGCTCCGAGAAAACTTTTGTGCATCAAAAAAAGACTAAAAATGGCTTTGTTTGTCAATGTATTCTTTTTCTAGTCAGGTTGTCAGGGTGTGTGTTTACTACAGACTATAGAACAAATTGCTGTGTTAAGTGTTAATGTCAAGACCTGGTTATCAGAAACACTCCCCTAGAGTTAAACAGAATTTTACCATTTTTGAATCCAGTTATCCAATCTCCTAGTCTGGTGTGAGCACATTTAGTTTAATTTAGCATAGGTCATAGAATCAGATTAGACTATTAGCATCTCGCTCAAAAAATGACCAATGAATGTTGATAATTTTCCTATATTAACCTCGACTCCTCTTTGGTTACACCGTATACTAATACCAATGGAAAATGAAAGGTTGCTGTTTCCAAGGCAGATATGGCTAGGAACTATACTCATACCATGGGTTGCATCAGATGCAATGATATTACGCAATGCATGAATATGATTCCTAGCTAGGTAACTTCCGACATGACCACTTGATTGCATAAGGAGCGTGTGCTGGCCATGCTGTGTAATATAATTGCACCTGAAAGTGACATTTCACCAGAAAGGGACATTTCCCTGGCATATTATGTTTGCGTTATGTGGAACTTTGTAGAAAATTATGACTTACTAATATGCACTAATGTTAGCAAGATTGGACCTTAGCTAGCTGTTGCTATACTGTATCAGCTTAATTTTTTACAAAATAATATTCCCACCTGTCACTTCAAACTAGAAACTTCTTTGTATAAAATTCATACATGATTACAGTGTTAATTTGAAATGTCTTTTCTCTTCTCAGAGTTGGAATGTTTCCGCAATGGAGGAAAACAACCACAAAGTGAGATCATTCTGTGTTTTGGAGAGGAGCTCTTGGAAGGAGATAACATCTCTGATAAACACATAATTATTAAGGTAAATGCATACTAGATGTATATAGATCAGGGGTGGGCAAACTCGGCCCTGAAGGGCTTGCACAGTTTTGCTCCAACACTATCAAACACACCTGAACATGCTAATCAGTGTCTTCAAGATCACTAGAAATCTATAAGCAGGTGTGTTTGATTAGAGTTGGAGCTAAACTGTGCAGGATACTGGCCCTCCTAGGATCGAGTTTGCACATGCCTGATATAGATCATATATATATATATGTCATATGCTTAAACTGCTATCTTGAGGGTTCATACGGTCATGGAAAACCTGGAAAAGTCAAGGAATTTTGAGATGCCATTTTCCAGGCCTGGAACTGTTGGAAAAATCATGGAAATTAGTTTAACAAATATCACTATACTTAAATTAGGGCTGCGCAATAGTAGAAAAATCTGACATTAAGATACTTTGTATTACTGCAATGTGAATGGAATTTGACCAGATGATTTAACAGGTTTATTTAGATTGATTGGGAGGGACTTTGTAGAGGAGTGAATCTCGAATAATATATAACAAATAAATGACAAGCATAGATAAATAAAGTATTGTAAAGATAAAAGTGAATTAAAGTTTTCAGGTATTCACGATTCAGGTACAGATATTGAGTAATCAACACTGCATAGTCTTCATTGTATATTATTTCATCTTTATTAAAGTTACAATAAATTTCTTGTGGCTGGATGTTTTAAAATTTTAAATATTGAAATGTTCACACAGTCACAGGCCAAAGTTTACTCAAAGATTAAAATGTACTCATCATTTACTCACACTTCACTTATTTCAATA
Organism: Danio albolineatus; assembly: GCA_903798035.1. Lineage (NCBI taxonomy): Eukaryota > Metazoa > Chordata > Actinopteri > Cypriniformes > Danionidae > Danio > Danio albolineatus. The sequence goes on from CAIGQQ010000153.1 coordinate 4,719,035, forward strand.
CTATAGGACAGGGGACACCAAACTTGTTCCTAGAGGTCTGGTGTCCTGCAGATTTTAGCTCCAACCCTAATCAAACACAAGGGTTGCTGAGTTTTTTGAAAACTTTTGTGTCATTTTTAAACAAAAATGGTGTTTTGCACAATGTCTAGGCTCCTTAGATATAATGAAGGTAATGAAACACCTCAAAAACTCAAAGCAATTTTGAATAATCAAATTATATAGTTTGATGACATCGTATTCACATTTATGCATAATAAAACCTAGACTCTTGACTTTAATATAGGATTAAATCTAATAAATTCAAAAGAATACAGATTGATCAACTACGCATTAATCAACTTGAACTAACCATCAACAACTAGTTCAATGGTATTTGTGACCAATTACAACACATGGTGGCAACAGGTTAATTAAAAGTATATTTAACTTTAAAAATAAAGTTTACTGTTTATTCACCATCAAGTGTTTCTAAACCTTTATGAATTTTTTTGTTAAATCCAAAATAAGATATTTTCAAGAAAGCTGAAAACCTGTAACCCTTGATATCATGGAACATTGCTATTTAAATATTTAGACTTGAAAATGGTATGAACGTTGAGCTTTGGCTAAATTCAAGGTAAATCTTAAAGAAAAAGTCTTTTTTATTTTGCTTCTTCCAGATCTCTCTTCCCTGGGCTGAGGCACAGATAGAAGAGGTCAAGGCCTTCAGAGAGTCCATTGCAATTCTCAAAAGTCTGGCCAGCCAGTCTCCTACAGGGGAAGTGACACTGAATTTTGTTGAAGTATCGGAATAATCAGTAGCAAACCTCTGAGATAACACTCACTGCATTCTTGACATTAAGGATTCAAATCACAAGCAAAATGACTTGGGACAACTAGAAGGAACACTGTCCAGTGAGTAGTGAAGGTTAATGCTACAATTATTAGCTGCTTCAGCTACTATATAAATATATAATCCTATCGCACTATTTATAAGTAGTTAAAAATGTCATTAGTCAGTGTAACATTGTATGTTTCACTATTTGTAATTTGTAGCACTGTACAAGTCCCGTGTTATAAGAGATTTAATCGCATTAAATGCATTAATAACAATGTACATAATTTACTACAAATGGACTGTTACGTTAAACGGTACATTTTCGTTCAACGCTAATGTATCATTAAATGTATCACTCAGCTGAATCCAAGTGCTTTCTTTTCATGGATTTGTCTATAAAAAAAAATATATATATATATATATATATATAAAATTTATATATATATATGTTTTTTTTTTTTTTACCCCTGCACTAACTGACAAAAATCTTGTCTCCTACCCAAGTTTTAAGAACACCAAATAATAACGACTTATAGACTTATACACAATATTAATTGTGTATGACTCCCATGAGCTTGGACGACTGCCTCCATACATCTCTGCAATGTCTCAAATAACTTAAAAATAAAGGCATCTGGAATGGCAAAGAAAGCGTTCTTGCAGGACTCCCAGAGTTCATTAACATTCTTTGGATTGGATTCTCCTACATCTTACTCCAGACATGCTCAATAATGTTCATATCAGGTGACTGGGCTGGCCAGTCCTGCAGTACCTTGACCCTCTTTGCTTTCGGGAACTTTGATGTGGAGGTTGAAGTATGAGAAGGAGCGCTATCCTGCTGAAGAATTTGCCCTCTCCTGTGGTTTGTAATGTAATGGGCAGCACAAATTTCTTACTTCAGGCTGTTGATGTTGCCATCCACTCTGCAGATCTTTCACATGCTCCCATACTGAATGTAACCCCAAAACATGATTTTTCCTTCACAAAACTTGACCGATTCTGTGAGAATCTTGGGTCCATGTGTGTTCCAGTAGGTCTTCTTTGTGTATTTGTGATGATTGGGATGCAGTTCAACAGATGATTCATCAAAAAATCCTACTTTCTGCCACTTTCCAAATAGACAACTAGAAGTCAAGTTGTTATTTGTTGCTCTTACAACTGGGATCGACAACAAGACTTTTGTCAGGTAGTGTATTCTTTTTTATTTTTTTTACCCTCGAAAAGTAGGTAAAGACCACAAATACTGTAGATCCCCAAAGTTTGCCAGGCAAGTCCTAATTATGAGCGCCGACTCAAGTGTTGTCTAATGATTTGGGAAGTAAAAAAGCAGATTCATGAACAGCAGGATTTAATAATATTTCCAAAGATGACAAACACAAGGAAGCTACAACAAAACAAAAAACAGACAGTCATTACTGGACACCAGTTTCAATGCCTTGTGATCAATCTTGTACATGTAGGTGTGGATGTGGACAACACAATGGCAATCTGGCATAGTGACTATAATAGGATAGTAGCCATTACAGGAATATGCTTTAGCCGAATCAAATTTTCTTGTTGCGATTAATTGCTAAATCTTTTATGACAACATACAGAACTATTAAAATATTGTGCTGCAAAATCTGATTATTTTAACATGTATAACCAAATTTTACAATCAATTCTCAATATTAAATGTTAGAAAAAGTGAGAAAAAGCCATATTATAGTTGTATGTTAAAGTTAATATTAAAATATGATACATTTTATTAGTGATTATCTTCATTTAACAAAACGTTTACGATTTGATTTTGATTTGTTATTAGACATCTATTAAGAAATTAACATTTAAGGTTAACAAAGGGAGCCTTATTAGTGCACAACAAAATCTATAATGCAACTATAATCTATAGTGCAAAAGGTCTATAAATAGTCAGACTTTTCAATGTCATATGACAGATGTGCTGTGATGAACAACCACAGCTAATACAATTTGAATACTCTTAAAAGATTCATTCACTCATTCATTTTCTTTTCGGCTTAGTCCCTTATTTATAAGGGGTCGCCACAGTGGAACCACCAACTTATCCAGCACATGTTTTATGCAGCAGATGCCCTTCCAGCCGCAACCCATCACTGGGAATCATCCATACACACTCCTTCACTACGGACAATTTAGCTGTACTACGTATTACTACGACTTGTGGGGGAAACCGGAGCACCCGAAGGAAACCCACACGAACATGGGGAGAACATGCAAACTCCACAAAGAAATGCCAACTGACCCAGCCGAGGCTCAAACCAGCGACCTTCTTACTGTGAGGCCATCATGCTACTCACTGCGCCACCGTGACATCTAAAAGACCCTCGAAAAGCTTAAATAATTATTTACTGTATTTTGAAATTGCTTGCAATATCGATATTGCGCAGGTTTATTGTCATAATATATTGAATACTGATGTCTATAAAGGACAAGATTAAGTAGTGGTGACCATGACGAGATAAAGCTCTGGAGTTAGTCATAACAGGAAGATAAAATGGTCTACAGTGTGCCTAAGTTACTGAGAAATAGGTCCTAGCAGTATTTTAAATGGCTTCAACCACCCTAGACCTAGAGTGCATTTCAATCAGCTCCCTTATTCAGTACTCAATTTGGACTGAAATGTTCACTCCCTTACCACGTTGGCATGTTCTCTTAACAGAAGTTCAGAAGCACCAAACGTAAATCACAAGAACCAAATCATTGAACCTAACGACAAACGAGACGTTTTTTTTGACAAATAAATTTTATTAATTTCACAAATAAAATGTATTAATTTGTTACCTATTTATATTAAACATAAACAGATAGTGAGAATAAAAACAATCTAGCAAATATTTATAATTGTTTAACCGTTGAAATGTAGGTATATGAACGAATCATATTATTCAGCTATTATATACTTTTTAAAACTTAGGTAAAAGTATATCAGTTCAGCTGTTTAAAAATTACAGTGTCCTAATGTGTAGTGGACCAAGCTCCTTACGTAAGGATACCAGTGACCTTATCGGTCGGCCCCAAAGAGATTCTGGCAAACCGTCCGACGCCTTAGGAGAGGAAAGCAGCTCCACATTGACACTGTTTTCAGTGGAAGTGGGGAGCTGTTGACCTCGACTGGGGATGTGGTCGGACGGTGGAAGGAATACTTTGAGGATCTCCTTAACCCCACCGACATGTCTTTCATTGAGGAAGCAGAGATTGGGGATGCAGGGGTGGACTCACCCATCACCCAAGCTGAGGTCACTGAGGTAGTTTGCAAGCTCCGCAGTGGCAAAGCAGCAGGGGTGGATGAGATTCACCTTATGTATCTTAGGTCTTGGATGTTGTAGGGCTGTCTTGGCTGACACGTCTCTACAATATCGCATGGCGGTCGGGGACAGTACCTCTGGACTGGGCAACTGGGGTGGTGGTTCCCATTTTTAAGAAGGGGGACTGGAGGGTGTGCTCCAACTATAGGGGGATCACACTCCTCAGCCTCCCGGGGAAAGTCTATGCCAGGGTACTGGAGAGGAGGATCCGTCCGATGGTTGAACCTAGGATCCAGGAGGAACAATGCGTTTTTCGTCCGGGCCGTGGTACACTGGAACAGCTCTATACCCTCACCAGGGTGCTCGAGGGTTCGTGGGAGTATGCCCAACCAGTCCACATGTGTTTTGTGGACTTGGAGAAAGCATTCGACCGTGTCCCTCGTGGCATTCTGCGGAGGGTGCTCTGGGAGTATGGGGTCAGAGGCGCTCTGTTAAGGGCCGTCTCGTCCCTGTATGAACAAAGTAGGAGTCTGGTTTGCATTGCCGGCAATAAGTGAGACTTGTTTCCAGTGCATGTTGGACTCCGGCAGGGCTGCCCCTTGTCACCAATTCTGTTCATAATTTTTATGGACAGAATTTCAAGGCGCAGCCTTGGGCTGGAGGGGGTCCGGTTTGGGGACCACAGGATTTCATCTCTGTTATTCGCAGATGATGTTGTTCTGTTGGCTTCATCGAACATGGACTTTCAGCATGCACTGGGGCAGTCTGCTGCCGAGTGTGACGCGGCTGGGATGAGAATCAGCACCTCCAAGTCCGAGGCCATGGTGCTCCACCGGAAAAAGGTGGCCTGCCATCTCCAGGTTGGAGTTCAAGTATCTTGGGGTTTTGTACACAAGTGAGGGAAGGATGGAACGTGAGATTGACAGGCGGATTGGTGCAGCGGCAGCAGTAATGCGGTCGATGTACTGGTCCGTTGTGGTGAAGAGGGAGCTGAGCCGAAAGGCAAAGCTTTCGATTTACCAGTCAATCTACGTTCCTACTCTCACCTATGGTCATGAGCTCTGGGTCATGACCGAAAGAACAAGATCTCGGATACAAGCGGCCGAAATGAGTTTCCTTCGCAGGGTGGCAGGGCGCACCCTTAGGGATAGGGTGAGAAGCTCTGAGGAGTTCTCAGGAAGATAAAATGGTCTACAGTGTGCCTAAGTTACTGTGAAATAGGTCCTAGCAGTATTTTAAATGGCTTCAACCACCCTAGACCTAGAGTGCATTTCAATCAGCTCCCTTATTCAGTACTTAATTTTGGACTGAAATGTTCACTCCCTTACCACAATGGCATGTTTTCTTAACAGAAGTTCAGAAGCACCAAACGTAAATCACAAGAACCAAATCATTGAACCTAACGACAAACTAGACGTTTTTTTGACAAATAAATTTTATTAATTGCACAAATAAAATGCATTAATTTGTTACCTATTTATATTAAACATAAACAGATAGTGAGAATAAAAACAATCTAGCAAATATTTATAATTGTTTAACCGTTGAAATGTTGTAGGTATATGAACGAATCATATTATTCAGCTATTATATACTTTTTAAAATTTCGGTAAAAGTATATCAGTTCAGCTGTTTAAAAATTACAGTGTCCTAATGTGTAGTGGACCAAGCTCCTTACGTAAGGATACCAGTGACCTTATTCATGAAATTGACCAACTGATCCACGACATCTGAAACTAGGAAGCTGATTGAGATGGACCACTAGACCTATCTATTTAAATTAAGACTGACAGTAAACTTTAACTTTGATTTGATTAAACACTGTTTGATTGTGATTACTGTTCCATTTAAATAAACACAAGTCATATTTTAAAATTAAATTAATCAAGCCAATTGTATGTATGTGTTCTGAGCAATTATATATGTTTTTTTTGGCTTTAAGGAGCCTATCTCTTTTAAAAGACTTACAATGTACTGGCAGTAACTAAGAGAACAACAGTTTTATTACAGATTTATTTAATGTTTGGACAGATACATAGATGTTAAATAATAGCTTATTAAAAGACTAAATATAACAGATGTAACATGATCAAAGTAAGAAAATGAAATAGTTTTGAATCTTAAAAACACTAGACTTGTGAGTTGGAAAAAGCTATTAAGTGAGCTGATTTAGTCTATATTGTTAAACATTTCCATTAGCTGGGGAGACCAGCTCCATGATCTTGGCGTTGAGTTTCTGATTGGTCCAATCTTTTGTGATGTCATCCAAATGGCTGTCAAAATCCACCAATAACGCTTGATCGCCAGAGCTGAACAACTGATTAACTATGGAGCAGGTTTCTTCCCACTGTCGAAGCATTATTCTAGTGAAAAGAAATGTTATTAATAACTGCAATGAAGCATTATCGTCAACATATTGTTCGACGTTTCCTTACGTGTGTTTGTCTTTGAGGGCCCAGCGGGAGTCTTTGCGCTCATACATCACGATTGGAGGAACGCGGCAGCCTGGAAACATCTTTTCTCCATCAATCTAAGACATAAACATTTTTCCGATTACAAAATGGCTTCCCCCCTCACCCCCCAAGTAATTATTGTATCCTGATGACATTGTCTAAATTACCATAAGTAACACAGCATTGTTGCACTGCTCGAAGATCTTCTCCGTGATTTTCAATGCACATGGTGTAGGGCTGGAAAAGGCAGTAAGAGAAAGTTAAATAAGCAAAATAATAAAACTAAAAAAAAACTGAAAAAAAAAACATTAAGGCAATACCTGCTGTCTGACACACAAGCATTAGCTTGATAATACCCCACAATCCTCTGCTGTGTTTGTGAACACCAAACATCGACCTAGAATAGAAAATACCAAAATGTATTCAATTGGAGATTCATGTAAATTTCAAAAAAAGTAACAGCCTCTCTACAGCAATGGTAGAACCGAGAAGTTGAACAGGGTCAAACATGCATGTGCTGATACGCGGCGGCTTTCAATGCTTCCGCAATTGCATTCAGATTACATATGCACTTAAGCATGGCAAAGTTTCTCCTACAATGTGTTTTGCAGCATTGAGGGCAATCACAGGCATGTTTGTTGAGCACGTGAATAAGCAATTATAGGCATATTAGTTAGAAAGGTGGCCACTCAAAACATCTAAGTACTAAATTAATTGTTTAATGGAAAAAAAAATCCATTGGAAAACTCATTTTTAACAGTAAAATTTAAAACACTCAACAAATTTCCCACCACTGAATAAAACAATTAAAAAGGTTATTGTGACTTTCTATCTCAGAATTCTGACCTCCTTTTTTTTCCAGTGGCGGGAACGGGCTTCCATAGTTAAAGGCTTAATTCACTCGACCCCAAAATTTTTTATTGTTATTGATTACTCACCCTCATGTCATTCTAATACCTAGAGTCCTTTTTAAAGTCACAAATTAAGATATTTTAAATATCTGAGACCCTTCATGGACAGCAACATTTCCAGTATATATATTATACCACCAGTGTCAAGGCTTAAATCTAATCCCAGATTAAGTCTGAGCGGTTTCAACTGAAAGAAACCTACACTGACCAATCTTAAAATATATCAATGTTTTTTTGTGTGTGTGTGTGTCTCTAAATGGCTAAACATATAGCACATATATAAAAAATTATTAAACTTGCTAATTAAACTATAGCCTAATCCTGGTTACATCTAAACTCTGTCTGTGAAACCAGCCCTTAACGCTAAGCTGACTTTTAGCTACAGAATGTAAGTTTCCAATTTTTGACAGATATTGATTTCGATTGATTCGTGATTTAATTTTGTAGTCAAGCTTCAGCTAAATAATCTGTATTGTAGCTTCTTACTGCAAAATTGCAGTGAGTGTTAGTTAAAAAAGAAACAGAAAATATATTAACTTATTTAAAAACAAATTTGAATAAATCTTTAATTATTTAGAAATGAAACACTCATTTTTCTCCAGACCCACAAAAAAAACAAAAAAAAACACCATAGCTTTTTGTAAACAAGTTGAACTCAAACTAGGTAGATAGTTTAGCTTATTATAAAAATAAAAAAATTAAAATACAGAACACTTGTACTTTGCTGTTGCTTGCTACTAGATTAAGTGCCAGTGGCAATACTTTCAGTTGACTTTTTAGCAAGACACTCCTAATATTGCAGTCTGTGGTGCTGCTTTAGGTGCTGGTTCTTGTATTTCCTCGTGCTGTGGCAACAATTCTTACAGATCACCTGTTTTTGTTCAGAGTCCGTGAATTTGAAACCAAAATATTCCCATATTACCAATGTCCTGTTTGTCTTCAATATTAATTTGTCAATTAATGCTTCTAAAGCGGCAGATGCCATCATCCCAGTTGTCCGCGCTTTCCTGTTAATTTGTTTTTTATTGTGGGTGTCCTGCATAGTTCAGTTGCACAATTCTGATTGGACACAACAAAAGTGTGCTTACTCAATTGGCTAGTAGGACTGTCACACACAGACGGCAGTCACGCATTTGCTCTGGGAAAATTAAATAATGCATATATTTCGTATCATAGCCTCTTGCTGTGATATGATTTTTCTGTTTTGTTTTTTAGGTGTAAATTGTAAAGACATCTGTGTTTGTGAAACAAATGAAGACCACAGAAGTCAATGATTCACTTGAATTATTTAGCCTGACATGTTTACTGCCCCAAAATACTTTAAATGTTACTCAAAATAAAATATATTGTTTTCAAAAGGGAAAAAGGTTTTTTTAGCCAGACATTTAAAAAGAAGATATTTCAGAGCAGTAAACACAATACAGTCAAGCCATGAAGCCATGATATGTTTATCCAAGGTTTTCATACCATCAGAATCTTATGCCATGCCAAGTCCCAGGGGCGCCGCTAGCAATTTTGGGCCCTATGAAAAAATATGAGAATGGGCCCCCTACTACCAAGCTAGCTATCCAAACTCTTTGTCCGCGATGTAGTTATACTGACCTATGCATTTTATTATTGATTTTGTCCACTACTTATCAGTATTTAGTAAGAGAACGACCATGACTGTAGCTAGCAGATGATTTATTGTTCAAATGTAAACGTAGTACAAAAAAAGGAACAGTAATAAAATATTCACTGAAAATTTTACATTTTTATGTGCATATATACACACAGTTGAAGTCAGAATTATTAGCCCCATTTATTTTTTCCCCAATTTCTGTTTAATGGAGTGAAGATTTTTTTAACACATTTCTAAACATAATAGTTTTAATAACTCATCTCTAATCACTGATTTCTTTTATCTTTGTCATGATGACAGTAAATAATATTACACTGGATATTTTTCAAGACACTTCTATACAGCTCAAAGTGACATTTAAAGGCTTAACTAGGTTAATTAGGTTAACTAGGCAGGTTAGGGTAATTAGACAAGTTATTGTATAACGATGGTTTGTTCTGTAGACTATCAAGAAAAAAAATCTTAAAGGGGCTAATAACTTTGACCTTAAAATGGTTTTAAAAATTTTTTAAACTGTTTTTATTCTAGCCAAAATACAACAAATAAGACTTTCTCCAGAAGAAAAAATATATCAGACATACTGTGAAAATTTGCTCTGTTAAACATCATTTGGGAAATATTTTAAAAAAGGAAAAAATCAAAAGGGGGGGCTAATATCTGTATGTGTGTATATCTGTATGTGTGTGTGTTTACACACGTGCTTGTGTAACTGAGTACATGCAGTAAAGTAATTACATTTAAATTGCGCCATTCACTATGGGCTCTACTTTAACAATCTAGGCTCAAAAGACTGGCTTGAGGAGCATCCTGGCTATGACATATTTAAAAGATACATAATTAATACAAAACTTGTCTGTATGGACATTGAGATATTGTTTTACACTATTCTGCTGATATAGTATGAGTTTGACTAATCAGTTATATTACTAGAAATGGTCCACTGGGCAAAAAAAAACAACAAAAAAACAAATAGATCATTATCTTTCAAGGAAACCTAACTTGATAAATTTAAAGTTTTGTCTTTCAGTTTTATGTTTGCTTTGCTGTTATAACTAATATCATTCTACATAATCAACATTGAGGGAAAATAGCAGTCATTTAATAGGGGCCACGTCAACAATTATGTTAATATCATAGTGAAATTATTACTTCAACGCAAACTGCAATGCACATGCTATTTTTAAAGGCAGGATCTCAGTTACCTGCTTCTTCAACTGGGAGAAGAGTTTGGGGAACTTCGTAGGGAAGAGCGGGTGAGGGCGTTTATATATAGAGAGCTCATCATTAGCAAAGTAAATTAAACTAGCGGAGCTATCATTACCGCAAAAAGAAAGCTCTGTGAATAGACATAACGTTACCTTTCTTTTCAAAAAACTGTGATAGCAACAGCCGTTACCTTTTCACCCTCTCTGCTTTTTGTAGCCTCTCTTTTCGTTTTTGATGACCGGATTTAATCTTTGTTAACCTCGACTCGAGGACTCGCTGCTTTGACAGTTTACCTGACGATCGCTCGCACTCATCAAAGCATCAACTCTCTTCCCGCTACTGATGGACTGAACCATACAGTGAAAGGAGGGGGGTGCAATTTGACAGTGACAGACACGAGAGGCAGATATAAGCCGTTTTTTTTCTAATAAATTGTTTTTATTTGTAATTTAGAGATACATTAATAATTTATTTTACATTATAGTATAGATCTCTGGGGGCCCCTAGAGTGCATGGGCCCTTAGAATCGTCCTACCTTCCCCCCTTTAGCGGCGCCCCTGCCAAGTCCTATTATCTTAGCACAGCCCTAATTCCAACTCTATCTTTAATAACAGAATAGTTATATTCCATCATTTAGGTACAAATAAGAATTTTCAAATGCAACTTAACTGACTTTCAACGGGTGGACAAAAATGACGAAAGTATTAAATGTGTGTTCTTAATGTGTGTTCTGAAGATGCAGGCAAGAAGATAGGTTTGTCTTATGGATTTGGGACAAAAAGAAGAGTCAATTAGAATTTTCATTTTTGTGGGAAATGGCAATTAAGATATATTAGAAAAGAAAATTAAGATATAAAGAGATCAATATTAACCTTCTTTTGACAATAAGAAAAACTGTGTGCTACTCTAGGATGTACTAAAGTAATGCTTGTTAAAACCGCTAAATAGGCGTGGAAGACACTCATTAAATGATTCATGCAACTGTGGTAGTCAGTTTACTGGTATGTGCATGGTTATGTAACGCCCCACCCAAAAAAAAAAAAAAAAAAACATTTTGTGCCAGTTTTGCTGTTGGCAGATAACATGAATATTAGCACCATCAGAGCCGATGGTGCTAATATTCATGTTATCTGCCAAATTTGCTCTAGTTTGCATTAGAATATGCAAATGAGCTTTTGTGTCGGTGTTCTTTAATGGACTAAATGCGCAGCAAGTGTTTTTTTGCAGCAATAAACGTCTTGTGAAAGGTTTATGTGTCTATTTTCAATTTCATCAGGTTCCTTTTATAGCACTGATGTAATGTAATTAAAGTAGAATCAGTTTAATAGACTCAGCATTAATGTAGTTGTTCAAGCATAAAATGAGATAAAAGACAAACACAAGTGGCATCAAAGCAGCAGGTGAGTGCTGAGACTTCATTGAAAATACTGTAGTAAAGGAAATTTCCATATTTTAAAGAGATGGCGTGGAATAATGGAATTTAATTCAGTGATTCTTTACCGGTCTGATACCCACTTTATATTGTATATCAATCAGGCAATAAGTATGTTTACATGGACACCAGTAATCTGATTTAATTACTGATATCAATGTAAACGTAGTCATTGATTTTTAAAGAAATCAGATCTTAAATGCTGTGTTTTTGAAATTGCATGACTGGAATTCACCAGAAGTACTTAAGCTGGCTGACTGAAAATTAAAGGTCTGCGTGCATAAACCCCTTTTACGAATGGTCAATAGATCACAGAATATTTTTCATTGCCATCATTTCTTGCACTCTCAGTTTGCCCTGTTTAGTAAATCAGGACCCTAGTAACAATATAAAAGCTTTGGGAAAGTACTTTTACACACAGTTGTAGATATTGGTATCTTTATCTGTATCTATACAGGATCTATACAGGCAAAATCATTATCTGAAATATGTAAGAGGTCTATATTTTAAAAAATATGTTAATTCTTTTTAGAAGATGTAGTACTCAGATAACTTGCCAAAGGTTGTGAAACTAATGCTGTCTAATGAAAGAATACCTAATACAGTGCATGATCATTTTTATTGTTCAAAAGGCAAGTTTCAAGCCAACCTACTAATAACATGCAATTCCAGATGAGCAAACACTGTTTTTGTGCTTATTCACTGTCCACTAGGAAGACAGTGTAGTTACCTGTGTAAGAGCTAGCTGTGTGATTGGAGCCAAAGACAGGTGTGAGTGGAGCAACGGCACACAGTCTGTGATACATAGGGCTCCTCCTGCTGTACTGGAGGACAACAGCAGGCCATTCACACTGCAGCGTGGAAACTGACTGGCATGAAGATACATCTTGGCATAAGCCAAACAGGATAGTTCCACCTCACCCATCTGAGGGGGAAAAAAAAAAAAAAAGATTAAAAAAATTAATAAAATAGTAAAACCAATTATATCAATGGAGAATGTGAAGTACCATTAGCCACATGAAAATGTTATATTGGAATATTTTTCTGCATCTAAATACTGTTGTTGTCAGTATATATATATTAAAATATATATACTGACATACATACATATACACGTATATGTATGTATGTATGTATGTATGTATGTATGTATGTATCTATGTGTGTGTATATATATATAACTTGCACCGATGTACAGAGATTAATAGTGACCAGTGTGTATGTAAAGACCATTTTGAAAGATGTAAACAATAACAATGGTCCCAGCATATTTCCTATTTTACATTTTTAATTTCTAGAGCTTCTGAGAATCCAAAAGGAGCCACATATAGATAAACAATGTTATGATCGCTGTTTTAACATGAAGTTATGATTGAATTGCCTCTTGTTACAGTTATGAAATAGTTTGATAACAAGCAGGAAATGTCCATGGGCCAATGATATCACCGCATTGAAATGGTCTATACAATCCATGAAAATGGTAATAAATAATATGGTTAAAAATGTATTAAAGTTTGGCTAAAAAAACTTGGTAACAACAGAGAGCAGCATGAAATTAAATTCCTTTGGGAACTGCTTATTATGAGTTACTAAGAATCTGAGGAAAATGCTACCAGCCACCAATTGTTATACAATACTTCTTCAAACCATGAAGTACTGTATGTAATATGGAGGACGAAACCCGTAAAAATAATAAATAAATGAATAAATATATAAATAAATTAGTAAATAAATCCATAAATTCCTGCATGAATAAAACATTAAATAAATAAATATGCCAATAATAAATAAATGTATATAAAAATCCACAAATTCCTGTATAAATAAATATTTAAATAATTAATAGTGCAGGCAGGTAAATATTAAATAAATTACATGAATGTTGGGCAATAAAGCGTTTCAAACCTTTCAAACATTTATTCATTTATTATTTTTTGGACTGAATTCTGATGATTGACAGACACCCTCTCATTAGCATGTTGACCTGAGGAAAAGTAAATACGTAACTACGTTCAAGAAATGAATAAACGTTTGAAAGGAGGGAAACATTACAAACATAATAACTTAAACATAAACTTTCAGTTTAGCATTTTCTTATTCCCCCAACATTCGTGTAATTTAGTTAATTATTTATAATGTAATTTTTATATACATTCATTCATTCATTCATTTTCTTTTCGGCTTAGTCCCTTTATTAATCCGGGGTCGCCACAGCGGAATGAACCGCCAACTTATCCGGCATTTGTTTTACGCAGCGGATGCCCTTCCAGCCACAACCCATCTCTGGGAAACACATCCATACATTCTCATTCACACACATACACTATGGACAATTTAGCTTACCCAATTCACCTGTACCGCATGTCTTTGGACTGTGGGGGAAACCGGAGCACCCGGAGGAAACCCACGCAACCACGGGGAGAACATGCAAACTCCACACAGAAATGCCAACTGGCCCAGCCGGGGATCGAACCAGCGACCTTCTTGCTGTGAGGCGAACGTGCTACCCACTAGGCCACCGTGGCGCCATTTTTATATACATTTATTTATTTATTTATTTGCATTTGTTTACTTAATGCTTTGTTTGTGCAGGAATATATGGATTTGTTTACTCATTTATTTATATACTTGCATATTTATTTATTGTTATTGCAGGTGTTGTCCTACATAGACAAGGTAATTTGACCATTTTTCACCACTTAACCTTTACTCTAACCTTCAATAATTTACTTTGTTTGAGGAATTCTATGTATTGGTGTTTTTATGTGCTAAATGTTTGAAACAGATCAGAAAAATTATTACACTTAGACTGAATTTGAGTAATTTCCAAAGGGCTGTTAACAGCTAAAAAAACATCTGATGTATGCACTTTAAATTTACATTTGAAAAAATCTGAAAACTGTGACAGCATGCTTATGGAAATGGAAGACATATATTGCGATTCTGAGTAGTTTTTGTCGATCATTGTTCTTTGAACAAGTGTGGGAAAACAATAAAAAAATTATTTGTTAACAAATTTATCTTAAAATGTTTTATTTTTGTGGAGCTACTGTTTTGTTTCACTCTGCTTTTTTTTTTTAAACTGCATTTTCTTGTGGAGAGCTTCAAACTACTTATTTCAAACAAATGTTTGATTTGATTTTAACACTGTCATTTCAGTTTGTATGTCCAAACTGTCAAGGCAATATTTCAGATACTAAGAGTAGCAGGTGCTTGTTGAACATTTACTCAAAAATTAGCACATTAAGTTATTTCAAATATCAAGGTGATCTTTTGCCTAGTTTAACAGCTGCAAAATGACTCTAAGGTCCGTTTATTATGTTAAACTTGTGTTTTTTCTATGTTGAAGTGGGTTTCCTCCGGGTAAAGGCTGGATTAATTTGAAACAGTAAATTGCTCGTGTGTAGAAATGTGAATGTGTCTAATATAGAGTCAGTCTAGTGATTTATTGCCAGTTCTGACACTGCGGTCAAGCCAGCCGCCACTTAAAAACGAACGGTCATTCACTGACCAGGATGTTTCCCAGCCTTCAGCCCAGGACGACGGATAAATTCCATCATCCCCCTTAGGACAAGCGATTTATATGGAAGATGAAAGGAAATTAGCTAAAAGTCCAAGCATTTTACAACAAAATGCCTTATAAAATCAAATTCTTCGAAAGCATATAAAGGTTCATTATGTCAACCGAAAACAACATTTAATTTAACAGTAAACGCTACGTAAGAATATACTTACTCTGGTATTGTTCTTCCCTTTCGTAGTAGACAAATAGAAAATTCCACTCATTAAAACAAGCACATTAAAACAGAAATATTTTGATGTTTACTTCATGAACACTTCATAGAAGCAAACGGACACTGAGGATGACTGCGGCGTTGTTTCTTCTTCGTGACGTCATGGTCGTGCTTTTACACAAGACACGCATTACTGCCGCCTGCAGGGCGTGATTTTCCCGAAAACCTCCCTTACTGGAAGAAAAAGAGAAGCCATCGTAACAAACGATAATCAATAACAGTGCATATTTTGGAACACATACCATTAGGATTTTGTGGCGCTCAGATTTTATTTGAGTTTTTCTCTTAAACTTTTATCGTGTATTCTGCCTCTGCCTTTAAATAACGTTTGTCTGCTAAAGATAACGTTTAACATTAATGCTTGCTTAGTTATTATTAAGGCACCGACTGACTGACAACCGATTCTTTATTTTAAATTAATGTATCATATTTCTGCATTTCTGAGAAGAAAATAAATAAAAACAGAAGAAAATAGGCGTTGTAACAATTTCGAAATGCATTTTTTTGGTAGTTCACCGGTACTTACCCAGTCCTGACGTGACCTCAGTGGGCGTCATTTAGAAATCGAAAGTATCGCGAAGGAAAACTTGTCTTCCGAACGTCTGCGTCTCACTGCTTGCGACCTGCTTTTCTTATTAAGACAAATTGCTTTCATTATGTCTAAAGCTAATGTACTGAAGCTAAACTCTGATAATGCAGCGAGGGTAAGTTAATATTTAAAATCTTTATATAATCTCCATTTACTAACTCGAAGTAAAACCCGTTTGTTTGAGCTGTGCATTGAGCATGGGTCCTGTAAGACGTTTTAAATGTCTTTTTGTCGAATGTATTGATGTTATCGAGCGTAACAACTGCTTAATATCTCAATATATTTGTTAAAAAAATCCTGAGTCACACTTCCTCATCCACAGTGAAAGTGAAAGTAGCTTTACCTGAAGGCGCGATCCTTTTGTAGAACAAAGAATTTCTAAGATAAATGAATTGTAATTGAGCATTTGTGTTATCTTCATCCAGATAGAAAACTACCACCAGTCACTGTATAAGCAGGTATGAGTTTACTTTAGATAATTCAAACGTAGGCTGTATTTGGTCTCGTTGCTGCACTGTTGTTCGTGTTGACTGATAGTTCTTTTGTTGACAGGCAGAAGACCTGTTTTCCAATTACATACCACTGAAGATCTCACAGCTTGACAACCTGCTGAAGGTATATTTTATGTATATTTGATCATTTGGCACATTCAAATTGGCACTAGGCTATGTGTGTCCTTAACTGAACTCATCATCACCCTTTTCCAGGTCAACAGAGTTGTTTTACCTTGACGTCAGCAGCAACGACTGAATGAAATTTTTTTTGTTTGTTTTAGGGGGATGAGTTTAGCATCACTGACCTCTCATCTCTCCATGCACCCCTGGATATACCTATTCCTGACCCCCCTGCCCCAGAGGATGAGGTTGGCATGCAGCTCAATATTCATAGTGATGTTTTCTAAATTAACAATAGTAAAATAATATTAATAATGTACGGTGGCCACAATTTAAGAAAGCACATGCAATAACAAAAAAACACTGGCAGATTAAGAAACGATCTTCGATCATCAATTTGACAGCACACCTGTTGCAAATTCTCACAAGAGAGCTTAACGTGCTGCAATTTAAGAAAACACATGCAATAGCAAAAAACACCAGCAGATTAAGAAACGATCTTCATCAATTTGACAGCACACCTGTTACAAATCCTCACAACACAAACAACGGAAGAAAATGCGCAGCAAGTTATTGAAAACACAACGGAAGAAAACGTGCAGCAAGTTATTCAAAACACAACGGAAGAAAACGCGCAGCAACTTGGTGAAAACACAACGGAAATGTTTCAAGAAGACCCAAAAACATGACGGACACAGCTAAGATACGGATGTAGTTAATTTATTTAATAACGCAACATTTCAGTTGATCATTAATTAGACTGATAATTTACAAAGGCACCACGGTGGCGTAGTGAGTAGCACGTTCGCCTCACAGCAAGAAGGTCGCTGGTTCGAGCCCCAGCTGGGTCAGTTGTCATTTCTGTGTGGGGTTTGCATGTTCTCCCCGTGGTTGCGTGGGTTTCCTCCGAGTGCTCCGGTTTTCCCCACAAGTCCAAAGACATGTGGTATAGGTGAATTGGATTGGCTAAATTGTCCGTAGTGTATGAGTGGGAATGTGTGTGTATGGATGTTTCCCAGAGATGGGTTGCGGCTGGAAGGGCATCCGCTGCGTAAAAAATATGCTGGATAAGTTGGCGGTTGATACCGCTGTGGCGACCCTGGATTAATAAAGGGACTAAGCCGACAAGAAAATGAGTGAATGAATAATTTACAAAAGACAACGGAATCGTGTTATCAGGATATTACACCTTTCAAAGACCACCAACCACTTTACTGAACAACAGTCACGGCGGGTCTATATCAGCTGTGTCCGTCATGTTTCCGTTGTGTTTTCACCAAGTTGCTGCGCGTTTTCTTCCGTTGTGTTTTGAATAACTTGCAGCGCGTTTCTTCTGTTGTCTGTGTTGTGAGAATTTGTAACAGGTATGCTGTCAAATTGATGAAGATCGTTTCTTAATCTGCTGGTGTTTTTTGTCATTGCATGTGCTTTCTTAAATTGCAGCGCGTTAAGCTCTCTTGTGAGAATTTGCAACAGGTGTGCTGTCAAATTGATGAAGATCGTTTCTTAATTTGCCGGTGTTTTTTGTTATTGCATGTGCTTTCTTAAATTGCAGCGCGTTAACCTTTCTCTGCCACCGTAAATAATGGCAATATATGTCGAATATTTCAATAGGAGATGGAGACAGATAAAAATGAAGATGATGAGAAAAAGAAGAAAGGTAATATGTACACACACAAACACACTTGATGGGTTTCACAGTTTCTCTAAATATTACTTTTTTTAGCATGTTTGCACTACAACCACTAAGAACTATTTTAATTGTGGCATAATAGGAACTACCAGTGATGTAAGTGTAAGTTAATTGACTGAATACATGCAAAAACTGGAACAGAAATTTTGGTCATCCTTCGGAAGATGCAACCTCTGAAATGAGACACAGCTAATGGAATCTATACCATAGGGTCTCTATTTGCTGAGTTACAGCACCTGCTGTGACTATAAAGCCCAATTGAGAGCATGTTCGGTTGCAATAATTGCAAGTAGGAGCATCACAAGTTTTTGTAATTTTTTTCTCCAGCCATTGAAGTTAAACCATGTTAATCTTGTTATACCTATGTCATTATAATCATAGCCAAGAACACACATACGCAGCTGTATCTGGCTGGTCATGTGACCTCAATAATAACAGTTTTGTTTCTGGTGTTAGATGTGTTAGAATAGGATCTAGTCTGGTTGCAATGCCCTGTGTCTGTTTTGTCTGGTATTCAAAACCAGTCAGCAAAGTTTGTCAGGGACCCAAAGGTCAGTCACCAGCAAGTCTTGTTTGATTTTTCCGAATCAATTGGTGTGTCATTTGCACATTTTTCTGTTCTTTTGTTGTATAGATAGTGTGAGTAGTGCAACTACACTGTAAATTTTTAAAAAAGTACACTTTAAATACCTGCATCATGCACACAGGCCAATCCCAATTCTATTTTTGTACCCCCACCCCTTTAAAATTGACCCCTAAGAAACTACAGCACTTGCACACGTCATCATATGTCGTCGCGATTTCTTACTTCATATGAGATCGATGATTGTTACAGCTGTACAGTAGTTATTCCAGTTATTTTTCCCATTGTTTTTTTGTATTTATCTTCAGGTAATCACTGAAGGCAACAATATCATGTTGTCATAAAGATATAATGTGGCAACAAGATCATAACTGTACTGTGCGTTTACACTGTGGCCATATTCATATTGTGGCCACCTGCGGCCGGCAATAAGTTTAGTGGCGGCCCGCGGGGCTTTTTATAAATATTAATAGGATCTGGCCCGCTGTACAAAAATAAACGTAATTCAATAAATAACCACCGGGTGTCGCTATCACGCGCCTTCAACTAGGCAGTTATGTTATATATATATATATATATATATATGCCTTTCTGTGAAATTGTAAAATTTGGCCCGGGACAACGTGTTGTTTTTTGCATCTGGCCCTCAGCCAAAAAACCTTGGACACCCCTGTATTAAAGCATATGCTTATTTGTTGTTGACAAAAAAAAATACAAATTTGTGCATCTCCTGACCTCCGTGTGCAGCTATGCTGCCTTTGTAGATGGTGTATTCTGGGAAATGTTTGTACCCCGTGGTTTTGAGTGTGGTTCTGAAAAATCCAGTTTCAATGGCTATCTACCCCTTCCCCTTAACCCTACACCTTCAAGCTAAAGAGAATTGGGACACCCCTACCCCTTGTTTTGCGCATTCACGTGAAGGGGTAGGGGTGTCCCAATTCTTATTAAGGCTAAGGGGTAGAATTGCGATTGGGCCTTATTCAACTGATACAAGCTTTGTGCACTTAACAGTTATAGCTTTGCTCAACTAGTGGAATGGGAGGCACTATCATGCTCTGAAGTTTACAGTAATTATTTTGGATTGTCCAACGAAAGTTCTTTTTTACCCCTACTCCTGGTGGTGACTGGGGTTGTATTTAGTAGCTTGCTAATGCATAGAAATGTTGACTAGACAACTTTTACATTTCTGGATAGTAAACAAAGGTGTCACACAGATCTTATACAGATGGTCAGAAAACGACATTTATGAAACATCTTAGTTAATTGAACAGAATCTCTAGGAGTAAAAAGGTATGCAACACTAGAGGATAAACACAGGGTAGACATTCAATACCAAACAAGAAGAAAACATGAGAGGGAAAAAGGAACTTAACAATACACAGGCTGACAATAACAGGTGAATATACTACAAGATAACGAGGGAGGGAAACAGAAGAAAGGAACCACATGACCAAACACACCTGCTTCAAATTAACATGGAGCGTGTGGGGAAGTTAGCACTATGCAACCACATGGTACGGGGCAAACAGAGTCCAAATGTAAGTCCTGAAAAAATGTTAGTGTTCCATTTGAGAAGTGACTAAATTTATACAGTACATGGTTGAGTGTATAAGCGCATATAGTGTATTACATTTATTTATTTAGTAGACACTTTAAAAAAAAAAGATTTAAATTCATTCATTCATTCATTTTCCTTTGGCTTAGTCCCTCTATTTATCAGAGGTCACCACAGCCAAAAGAACCGCCAACTTATCCACCATATGTTTTACACAGCGGATGCCCTTCCAGCTGCAACCCAGTACTGGGAAACACCTATACCAGTTCACCTATACCACATGTCATTGGAATGTGGGTGAAACCGGAGCACCTGGAGGAACCCACGCGAACACAGGGAGAACATGCAAACTCCACACAGAAATACCAACTGACCCAGCCAAGACACGAACCAGCAACCTTCTTGCTGTGAGGCGACAGTGCTAACCACTGAGCTACCGTGTCGCCCAAGCAATTCACAAATAAGGATATAAGAAGCACTTCAAATCACCAGAGCAGCAATAGATGCCATGATATATTTAAGTTTCTTTAGCATTTGTTTTTATTAATTAATTTAATTATTTGTTTGTTTGTTTATTGAGTTTTTGTAATAGAGTGTTTGTAGGAAAGTGCCTGGTGCATATAGAAAGGAAGAGGAAAGAGTGTCTCCTACAGGTGGTTTTTAAAGCGCACTCATTTGTTTAAAGCACAACTAGGATTGTTGTAATAATATTCCATGATATGTAGTGTTGAGACGGTTCAATCCGCCTGTGGCGACCAAAAGTATACAGTTGCAATTTAAAGCAATGCGCTGTATGTATGCTCAAATATAATAATTGTAAAATGTTGGGGAGATATGGAATATTAATTGTAATGTGACCTTTTTCTTTTAGCTCCTAAGTGTGGTTTCATCAAAGGAAATGAGAGGATTGTGAAGTTACTTGACATTGTGAAACCAGAGATAATGGGTCTAAAGGAGACCTGCATCACTGTAAGTGGGCATCACGTTTTAGAACAGTTTTCAGATTTGTCTCAGATATACAGTCGTTTTGCTGTAATTTATCTTTTTTTTTCTTCAGGTTTCTTGCTGGATTGCTCATCTGATTCCCAAAATTGAAGATGGAAATGACTTTGGAGTTGCAATTCAGGTTATTCAATTTTAAAATCTAATTAAACATAGCTGGTTTTATATACATACAAATAATGCTTTTCTTAGAGTTTTTGTCTTGTTTCTTGTCCAACTATATAAAATTCTTAAATCAAGAAGCATTTTATAGAGAAGCAAGAAATATCATCTTCTTTTCAGAAATAATACATCATAATTAAAGGTGCAGTAGGTGATTGTCTTCAGAAACTGAAGTTTTTGTTGTGCTGGTTAATGATTAAAATAAATTATCTAAATGTATTTATTTGTAAAAATTCAAAATCAGACAAAAAGTGCTCAGGGGCAGCTTAAATGATGTGTCGGTGCTCTTTGAGAAAGGGATTCATCAGAATAAACAGCAAAAATCAGTTCAAGGCACTCGAAAAATGTAGAATTAGCCATATGAACAAAGGCTTTTTAATATTTTATACATTTTTCCAGTGCCCGGACTGATTTATGCTGTATTTAAATGCATTTATGTATTCTGGGTAAGGCATAAGACTAAAAAATGTTAATCCAATTAGAATTTGTTAGGCCGACAATTCCCATAATTCTGATAAGTTGCCCAAACTATCTGTCAACAAGTGTAGATTTGTACATCTGCGCACCCATTCACGCAGATCCGCCATTTGCGCATACACATGCACACGAGAGTGATGCATATTGGAGTTACTTTTGCACGTTAGAGAAAAGATGACACCATAACTGAAGTATTTCTTTTAGACAGGTAATTTAGACAGTAATTTAGTTTTTAAATAATTTTAGGCCCGCAAAGCTTCTGTAGATTTTGTTGTTTTGAATGGGTTATATGCACGGAAGTGTTGTTCAGCCACTGAAATCTTCCAGCAAAAGATTGATGTGACTATTTTCAATTTCTTAAGTTACCTTTTACAGCATCGATGATATACATTTTTATCCAGTTTCAAAACATAAGTAAACTGCGCTATTTCGACTAGCCTGCTTCACTGAGGTGAAGTTGGTTTTATATTTACATTGGTTCATTTTTGATGTAAGGATGGCTTAGTAATAAGTGTGATTCCTGCACCCCGCGGGCCAACCACTAAGCATACAGTTGTCGCTTTAGGACAAAGCGCGTGAAAGAGTTAGATCAGTGGTCTTTGCTTGCTACACAACTAAAAACGTGCTTGATATAATATACTGTAGTTTTTCATTGGGAATTGTAGTATTATAAAGTACTGGCATCTTTAAGGTGCACGTTCGTTATTTCAGAAGGCGTGGCTTTGGACGGCAGGGGAGGGACTGTGTTTCAAAGATATTATGTTAACAGATAGCATTTTGGCAGATCACCTACTGTACCTTTAAGTGACTTTTTCCTTAAAACAAGCTGTATAATCTGCCAATGGGGTAAGAAAAATGATCTTGTTTTTATTTTGATATAATATTATTTTTCTTACCCCACTGGCAGATTATACAGCTTGTTTTAGGCAAAAACTCCTTAATTTTGACGTATTATTTCGGAAAACAAGACAATTTTTGCTCGTCTGTAGAAAATGCTTCTTGGTTTACATTTTTTACGATATTTGGACTAGAAACAAGCATTTTTGCAGTGCATTCATATTCTATGACACATTTTTGATTCTAAAACTTAAGGCAGTGGCTAAAATGACTTTGATATTTTAGGAAAAAATCCTAGAGAGGATTACTGCTGTGAAGACCAAAGTGGAGGGTTTCCAGACCAACATTAACAAGTATGAGCATTTTTTTAAATTACATTTTTATTGAATATTTTAGATTTTGAATTATACAACAAAGCAAATAGAGGCAAATATAATAAAAATAACAGCAATGGTACAAAAATAGGTATACAATCAGGATTGAAACATCTGATACAGTATCTCTCATATTTGACCAAAATTGTAGTTTTCTTACTGGCTCCATTTATTTTGGCTGTGGTATATTCCAGTATGTCCAGTAGGTAGAGTTTCTAAGAAAGATCAACTGGAGTAGATGGATCCAGCCATATTTTAAGGATCTTTTTTTTTTCCTGAAGCAGTCTAAACAACAGACTGATCCATTCTTTGGTTGATGGATGAGGAGAGTGATGAATCATCCAGCAGGAGAAAAAGTAATGGATCACATTAGATCTGAGTTCTTATCAGACTGATAGGTCTCGTTCCCTGGACCAGAATAATGCAATTTGAGGACATTCCCAGAACATATGTATATAAGTACCTTGTGCAGAGTTGTTACATAAGTGACAAAACGGGTCTGATTTTCTTTTCATTTTAAATAACAGGCAAGGGGTAACATAAGCCCTAAAGAGCACCTTTTGTCAGCTGTTGGACAGAACTGTATGTAGGTATAGATCAGGGATGACCAACCCTGCTCCTGGAGATCGACTGTCATGCAGATTTCAGTTGCAACCCATATCAAACACACCTGCCTCTAGTGCTGTTCAGGTCCTAATTAATTATTTCAGGTGGGTTTGATCAGGGTAGGAGCTGAACTCAGCAGGAAGGTCGATCTCCAGGAGCAGGGTTGAGCACTCCTGGTATAGACCATTTTGAGGGATGTAAAACAATGGTTCTAATGTATTTTCTGTTTTACATTTTTAATTTCTGTACATTTAATTACAGCTTCTGAGAATCCAAAAAGAGCCACATATTGACAAATAATGTTTTGACAGCTGTTTTAACGTTAAGTTAATATAAGATCCAAATCTTTCCCATTTTGAGTCCCACCGCGACGTGACGTAGGTTTCCCTGCCCACCGAATTGATTGACAACCACGAATTAACATGTCTTCTTAGTAACGTGTATAATCATATCAACAAGACAGGATGTGTACAAAGCAACTGGGATTAAAAGATTTGTGATCATCAATCATCATCAAATGTGATCAAGAATGAGTTTTACAAGTTTAAAACCTTTTCAAAACGTGCATGTTTGTAATGAATTACACAGATTTTACCGTCTTTATCACCACAGCCACATGTCAGTACAATTGAAAAAGAAGCCGATTCAATCCCGGTTTGTGGACGTTGTTGAAAGTGGGTTTATTTTAACATAACTAATGTCCATACAGCAGTGGATGTTAACGTGTATCCTGTCACATTTGCATGCAAAAACAGTGCAAAGTTAAAGTGTGTGCATGCATGTGTGAACTTTGTAACGACATTATGTGACTCATCGTTGTTACCACAACATTCATTTTCTTCTCGGCTTAGTTGTTTTATTAATCTGGGGTCGCGACAGCAGAATGAACCAGCAACTTACCCAGCATATGTTTTACGCAGCGGATGCCCTTCCAGTTGCACCCCATCACTGGGAAACATCCATACACACTCATTTACCCACATACACTACGGACAGTTTTAGCTTACCCAATTCATTTATACCACATATCTTTGGACTTATATGGGAAACCAAAGCACCCGAAAGAAACCTACGCTAACACGCGGAGAACATGCAAACTCCACACAGAAATGCCAACTGACCCAGCCGAGGCGCAAACCAGCGACCTTCTTGCTGTGAGGCCATTGTGCTACCCACTGTGCCACCCAACTCCACAACAAATACATCAAAAATCATCATTGGCAAAGTTCTTACTGTAGCATTTCTCACGAACGTTACGTGAGTTCTACTTTCTTCATTTCTGTCAGTGTTTATCTGACGCAGCCGAGGCGGAGGTTGAGGCTTACTCTGACAGGCACGTGGGAACGATGGGTGGGGAGAACTAGCATTAAAGGCACAGGCAACAAAAACAGCTACACTTTGTTTAGAGCAGAGAATTCTAATGTTTTGAAAAGTATTATAAATAATCTGATTGGTGTTTTGAACTGCAACTTTACAAATTCTGGAGACACAAAATTATATTAAATCTTGAAAAGGGGGTAAAATAGGTGCCCTTTAAGGATGAATTTACAATGAATTATTTGGTGAGTTTTTTCGAAGTTACAAAACCCTCCCAGGCAGTGTCCCAGTGAATCATAGTATTGGGTTCTCTCTCCCAGAAGCCCTCAATTAGGATAACGAATGAGCAATTCTTAACTATTTCAGTACAATGATTAGGTTTACTGGACACATTCGTGCAGTATTGTACAGTACACTACACAGTGTGATGTTGGTAATGAGATTTTTTTTTTATCTGCAGGTACTTCTCAGAAAGAGGTGATGCTGTGGCCAAAGCTTCCAAAGACACCCATGTGGTGAGAGAATCAACTTTTTAGTGTATTTTTCTTTCTTTCTTAGAAAGGTTAAGTAAGCTTTCAAAATCCTGTTATCATTTTGCCATTTACAATTTAATCCATTGATCTATGATGGAAACACTTAAAAATAAATTATTACTCTGAAAATTGTTTTTCAAAATGTCCGATAAAGGTGTCAAAGAATAAATAATGTTGTTGTTTTTTAAATGTGTAAACTATAACCACAGCTTCACCAAAAACAATCGCTTTCATCATATGTACTCTGAAAGGTGAAAGGTCTGGCCTTATTTAATGAAATGAAGACATATGACTCTTTAGAGAATCTAGATTGAAATTAAAATGTACTCAACAGTCAAAGATATTTAATCATTAATTGTATTTTATAGTTATTATCTGCAATTCAGTCATAAGTTTGCTCTAAAATAATTGTTCCATGATTTCATATTAAAGGGTTAGTTAGCACAAAAATTAAAACTGTTATTAATTACTCACCCACATGTCATTATAATCCTCTGAGACCGTTGTTCATCTTAGAAACACAAATTAAGATATTTTAAATGCAATCCGAGCTCTCTCATCCTCTATAGACAGCAATAGTCATGAGGTATGAGTCTAGAATGCCTGGGAATAAAAGGAACCAAAAACATTTGCAGAACATTACATTGGACTTCAGTGGTTCAACTATGATCATATAAATCTCCACTTTTGTGCCTCCCAAAAAACAACCTGACGGTCAATAGAAATCATTGTTGAACAAAGAAATTTTCAGGTTGTTGTTTTGTTTTGGACACAATCGTGTTCTTTTAATGTTTAGTGTTTTGGGCTCTTTTTCTTGACTTTAAATGCCTCACAAACTCACTGCTTTTTGACAGATGGATTATCGCTCTCTGGTGCATGAGAAGGATGAAGCAGCATATTCTGAGATTAGAGTGATTGTGCTTGATATACGCGGTTTCTATGTAAGTAGCTGTGGACACAGCTGTAGATAACATAGTAAAAACAACTTTAATCAGTCAAACTAAAAATGTTAAGTTAAACTTTGTACAGCTAAAATAAATTGTTGTATCCTGATTAGCATATTCAATTTAAAATAACAAAAACATTTGTTGTCATTATTTTGTCATGTGGTTTTTAGTGTAACACGACTGTTTTTGTTTTTAGGCGGAACTGTATGACGTCATCAGCAAGAACCTGGAAAAGGTGACGAATCCTAAAGGAGAAGAAAAGCCCTCCATGTACTAAGACAGACGTTTACCAGGACAGAAATAAACATGCAGTAGCACAACATAGACACACGTTTTCACTTTCTAGAGATACATTACTGAATATAAATCAGTCATAAACATACAGTGTGTTCACAAATGATGAAATGATGTACAGCTCTATTTGCATTTATTTCAACATATTTGAAAAATAAATCAGTAGAACTGACCAACAAATTTACAAACAGGACATGTTATTAAAGCAATTAACCACAATAAAAGCAACGATGATTTCACAAAATATCCTGTTTCTTTATCCACACTTTCGGAATATATCATACCAAATTTTGTTATAACTTAAAATTAATTCCAACACTAATTTATTGTATTTGTTTTATTGTAACATGGAACAAATGTTTACAAAAAAAGTTTCAGATCAATTAAGTAATGAAAAAACTAATGTGAAAAACAAACATATCTTTGAAAATCAGACATGATGTTTCTTTCAGAGAACGGGAAATTAAAATGTATATTTTTGAAGAGTCGCTACACATTTTTCAAACTTCTGGTCCTTCTCCTCCTGGAATCAGCTGGAAAACAGAATAAACAACTGGTTACATTTTATTTGAAATGAAGCAATCTCATGTGTTTTGTTTTATTATTGTGCAATTTTTCTTGTGTCATGCTTTAGGAAAGAAAATTATTGAATATATGGTCCAGTTAATGAAATTTTGGACTGATGTATGCATTTATAACAAATGACCCAACAATAAATAATCTTTCTCTAGACTTTATACTCCACAACTTGCAGGTTATGCCTTTGACGCAGACTATAATAAAGCAGCCATTAAAACTTGCTTCAATCAGTCTCTTGGTCTGCTTGTTTGAGAAAGTTTTAAACAGCAAATAACACAGATTTTGGTAAACATTTCATTCAATTCAAAACCCTGATTGGCTTGAATGATCCCTCATCCCTAAACAACGTTTTACATGATTCAGTTTATTGAAGGTGTAAGCCCAAAAATAGATTTAACCAAAAGCATTACTGCTTTATGTCATGAACACTGATTCAATGAATTACCAGGGAGCAAATTACAGGGGGGTTTGATTCCCATAATTAATGCTCGATCCTTCCAGAAGGATGTCAAAACAAAATATACATGGGGTCAGTGCTTTAAATAGTGAGAAACAGTTTGTTTAGACCTGCATCTTCAATAATAATACTAACAATTAAAATAATACATAATATAAATATACATTTGGCCACTCCTATAACAGTTCATACTACTATGATCAAGCCAAACAGTTATATAAGAAAATATTTATTCAGCAATGAGAAATCGGCAGATCTAGATCCCGCAAACCCCAAAATAACAGTGCCAATGACTCACAACCCCCCAATATTCTCTGAGGTGTTTATAAAAATATAAACCCTGCACACAACAGTGCAAACATACCAATAGGCCCAAGTCTATTCATCATTTAATTTTGGAGAAAGCCACTCAGGCCATCCTCCATGTTCAGTGTTTTAATGTGCATGAGTGCCATAAAGGTGTCGGAAAGTTTAACCTGGTGCCATAAAATCAATGTGCTTCATCTGACACTTTTTGTGTCTTTAATATAATCAACCCAGGGGTCACCTAAATAAATAAACAAACTTTTTTTTAATTGAAAGGCAGATGGCTTTTTATTTGAATGTTGTTTTTTAATGTTTATTATTAACATGTTAAAGAGCCCATATTATGGATTTTTGAAAATGACCTTCCATGCAGTGTGTTACACAGCTCTAAGGGAAGTGAAATGTCCAGCTGAGGCTTAAATCTGAAAGTGCAAAGTGTTTAAAACGATTGATTCATCTATAAAAGAGTCGACTCGTTGTTTAAATGAATCATTATTAAAACGAGTCTTTAGCCTTTTCGGCTTGACGTCAACGCGAAACATACTAGTTGCGCGCGCAGACCCCAGTAAAATTGAACTCCCCGGCCCCGCCCACAGACAGGAAGAAAAACTGGAAGCTAGTAAGTGCCTTGTAAGTAAGTAATTGCAGTAAGTGTTGTAGCATAACCAGCGGGACAGCAGTGACGTGTGATCTGAGTAATATCTAAGTAAATCTTTATACTGTTTGATGGCAGTATAAAGATTTAGAGAGAAGTTATTGACAGCTTTTTTAGTATTGGTTTTCACGTTTTGCTCTTTGTAGACGGTCCCTAAAAAACGGTCTCTTTGCTGCCTGTGCACGGAGTTTAATATAATGCGTCCAGCGCGTAGGAAAGCTAATTTTTAGGAAAATAAGGTTGTAGGTGATTGTATACATTGCGACGGTTGAAAAGAGGTGTTATTTGTGTAGGAACAATGTTTCGGTCATGAGTTATTGATCCGGAAAACACGACTGCTGCTAACTTTACTAAACTTATCGGCATTCCGGTTAAATCATGTCCCGTAGACGCTATGCTCTGAAGTGCGAGGGAAAAGCTGTGTTCTGTTCCCTACCTGGAAACCTCTTTTCCCTACCTGGAGTGGTTGAGTTTTTTTCGTAAAATACCTAAGAATTATAGCCCCAACACGGTGCTGTGTTCGCGTCATCTCTCTGAAGAGAGCTACACAAATCTACCAGCTTACGACGCGGGATTTGTTGCACGATTGTTGTTAAAGGATGGATCAATACCCAGTTTATTTGGACCTGCGTGTTCTTCCAGTCTTGTTGACCGTAACAAGGTAAATATGGATGTAGTTGTCTGTATTGTGTTTGCTCCGTGCAGCATGTAGCGGTAGCCATTTAGCTTACTGCCGAATGTAACTATTTGTTGGCTTACAATAGTCCATGAAGTGTTAATTATTACTGAATGTTTGTTGTTATGATGAAGAATATAGCAATACGCTGTTGTACAACCGCGGTGATGCTTTTCAATATGTTCTGGCACTGGGCTGCTGACACGGACGTGACGTGGTAGCGTCACGTAAAGGAGGTGCTTGGGGGGAAAGAATCACTCAGACGATTCATATGAGAGTCGGTGGGAAAATGAGGTAAAAATAAATAAATATTATAAGACATCGAAAGTGTTTTTTAACCTTGCATACATATCATCCTGTTGTTTGGGACTTCAAAAAGTGAAATTAAACCGTTCTCAACCCACCATATGGGCTCTTTAACAATGTTACTTTTAACAACTATTTTGTTCTTCAGTAGGTTATGGTTAAAATACGGTGATTCCAATAGTTTAATAAAATGAATTTAATTTTTGGAAATCGCCAAGTGACCACCCTCATTGTCCCACGACCCCCACTTTGGGAAACACAGATCTAAAGCACCAATTTACGCAGAAAGGGTTCACAAGACACTTTTCTTGTAAAATAGGTGTTTGTATCTACATATAATCTAAAAGTAAAGTTAAAATAGATACATAGTTTGAATTCTTAACAGACACCTGCTCACACATGGAAGTTAAACAGTAAAAAAACAATTGTAATCTGTGTCATCCATTTATTGGTGAAAGAATGCAAACGTCTGTTTAAAGGGCACATACATTAACCCTTTTTTAAGATTTTATATCACTACTATGGTTGTGCCAGTCTAGGTTCAGATCAAAACACAATTCAGATTGTTTTGTTATAATGTGTTAAAAAGTGTAATTTTGGGGGCGTGTACACAGGTCGCTGTTTTAGAGGTGTGTTGCTTCACATGAAAATTAGTTTTGCCTTCCCGCCAATCTTAACAAGGGGGCGGAGCCAAGAGCGGCCCTGCTTTGTGTACGACAACAGACAGGCAGACAGAGAGAAGCATTCAGCCGCACGTGTACGACCCGGACTCGGACACAGAAAATGCAGAGATGACTGTTGAGGAATCAATAATCTGAATGAGCCAGAATGTGTCAGAGTTGTAGTTACAAAATCATGTATGTCTTTGTACAGTTTTACAGACGCTATGTAACGATGCATGCATCATCCGTAATGCGTTTGATAAAGTTCGCCATATCAGAGTTCTACAATCAAATACAGACAAGACATAAAGATATCCACTAAGATAAACACTGCATTAGTATGATTTATATGCAAAGAGGATCGCGGATTGTTGGAACTGATCCATTTTTCAAAAACAATTTATTCGCGAATCCCGAGTGGAATTGTCCCGAGTTCTCAAAGCAGTCTGCGCTAAAATGGTTAGCGCAAACATACGACATTTTAGGTACGTTTTCACGCACCTGATCGTTAAAGATAAAAATTAGCCACTTAAGCCTCTGTTGCTTATTTCCAGGAAGATGATGAAGGCTATTGTGTTGAGCCTTGCATCCAAAAACAGCGCAAGGGTGTTCCTTTAGTGGCATCTCTTCGACTCACACTAAGAAAATGGCGGACGTGAAACAACAAACTGAGGATATGGTAACGAGCGCCTGTCAATCAATATGGGTGGGCGGGGGGACCGCACTCCTACGTAAAGTTGCGGTCGGTCTCAAAACCGATCCAATTGGTCCACCGTTTTTATGGTCCTTTTAAAAGGACTGGGTGTGTTTATATCACCCTAATATGACGGTCTATACACTATACCTACACATATGTCTGTCCAAACAGCTTAAAAAGTAGATTTTTCATCAAAGGTGCCATTTCACATAAAAAAGGTTCATTTTTGAGAATCACACATCTACTAAAAAAGCTAATTAGAGGTTACTGTAGGTTAGGCTACACTCAATATTGCTCAAAACACTAAAATAGATGAATAAATTAGATGTTATTGAATTACATGTATAAATTTGTTTCCCTGAAGCATGTATTACACAAACTAACATAACTAAAAAAGTGGACCACTGACCATGATCGTACATTATTGATAATGTAGTCATTAACAATGATGTGAAAAACATTTTTTAACATTCAAATTCTAAATAAAAATCAACAAAATGCCAAAACAGATGAGCTCAAACAATAGAAAATTTACATAAGGGCTTTTTTTGCACTAAATTAAAAAAGTTAAATTTAAATCAAATGTTGTTTGTTGGTGTATACATAAGGTGACCTGCAGATGAACTGATTTGTCATACCATTGTGATGTTATTGCCATTAAGCAGAATCTGATCCAGTTTTGTGATTCTTCTTCCCTCTGGTGTGATTTCACTGTAATACAAACACACAAGTCCGAGATGAAGAAATATGAAATACCAAGTGTTCATAAATGTAATCTACATCTACAAAATGGTTATCAAAATATACTACTTCACAATCCAATTTTCCTTACATGTTGAATACATGTGTATACTTCATTTTCAAGTTTAATCAATGTTAATATTAGGAATTATTCTTTGATAATAATAATGTCACAAAATATAAGATGCTTTCAATAGTAATAAAAATCTGGTTATACAAGTAGACCTCTTAAGCATACTTTTAAAAAAAAGTTATGTAAAATGCCTTCTATATGCAGTATAGTTTATTGTATCGTACACAGTATAAATATCGTATAGTATAAAACTTGAGCTTTTGTTAATCTCCAGAATGAAAGTGCTTTTTTAATGATATTTTATTCTAACAAACAAACAACTGAAATTTGGGGACAAGATACTGAACGTTCAAAACTCAAACAGAGTTTAGGACAAGAGTGAGTAAATGTTGACAGAAATAAAATGTTTGAGGGAACTATCCTTTAAGTCAAAGAAATTAGATAAATACACTGTGTAAAGACAATAAAGCACATATTTGACATTTTTGTTTGGAAAAATATACTTACAATTCTGTCACATCCTCAAGGACCATGTCTGATTTAAAGCATCAAGGAAATCAACATCGCAAAGATACTATTACATAAACATTTACATTTGTTTTGTTGACAACATGTGACAGCTTTGCAATTTGCAGATGATTTTAAGTCAATTTAATATTATTATAACAAAGAGTCTAACATTTATATAATAAATAAACAGTAGTAAACAAATGTCTACAAAGTAACACTTTATCATGTAAAATAAATAAATGTGATATAAACATAAATCACCATGTGGACCTAACAACACTGTCATCACTTAACTGCCCTGCAAAAGTAAGAGACTTATTGTTATAACACTTTATGTGAACTAACATAAATGTGTAACTATATCATTGGCTACCAGGTCCGTGTATCAACGAAATATTGACTGTTTTTCTGATGTTTCGTTTTCCAGAATAAAAGGAATAATCAAATGAACGGATGATACATGGACCCTACCAGTATTTTTCTAAATAAAATTAAATCTAAAACTAAATCATTAACATTACAAATATGCACCATTGTTTTTGTTTTTAACCCCAAGCAGATGAAGGATACTGACAAAGTCATCAAACCCAAGCAGAGTTCCCACAATCTCTTTATCGTTCTTCATGACGATGTGAATCCGAGAGCCAATGCATTTATCCACCAGCTCTGAAAGACAGCATACAATCCATGATAAACACTTTCATGTCATCGACTGCGATAGGAAAAACTTTAGGTGGTCAGTGTGATGAAGAGGTGTAAAACCATGTAAACAAATCCAAAAGTCTCTTTACATGCGTTTATCTTAAACGTTACTCCAACTATACAGCTAAGGCAAAATTGTAACAAACCATATTACCAAAACTCTAAATTGCTTTGGATTTACTACAAGGTATGGGATTGAGTAAAATGTTAAGACTAAATTTACTTTTTAAAGTTTTACTTTTAGGCGTCCTTATGAAGTTATATCTCTATAAAATTTTCCTTCGGGTATATCAATATTATATCAAACTCATTGTAGCCTATATTAGATATTTAGAGTGAAGTGGCTTTTAACAGTGTTATAAATTTGTCTCACACATTAAAACATTGAATTTTCAGAGTTCCCTATTCGCAAATATACCTTTATGAAAATTGTTATTGCTGAATGTGTTCCCAAGTCATAATTAGATTATTTTAAACTTCAACAGAGGGAAGAATACAAGTGAATTATTATTTTTTCGCCCATACGAACTAAAGGGACTGGCTTCCATTCATATCGCAGATGTAAATCATGGAATTAACTAATAAACATAAACACTGACATGATTAGGGCTACAGCTTTTGTGCACACGTGTATTCAATTAAATGAAAAAGCATAGTGAGTTTCGAAAGTGACTAATTGGAATCGATATGCTCCGTACAATAATACAAAAGTTATGTCAGTAAAGGATAAGCAATTTCAAAAGAAGTGAAACAAACCGAGCGGTAAAAGCTGCGAAGGATTCGTTGCTGTGATTGCCGCCATTTTGATAACAGACCTGAATAATCGGAACCGGAAGTCGATTACAAGCTTGGACAATCGATATCAGCACAAATCGATAGAATGAGAGGGGCTTGGCTTTTTAAGTTTATGGCTCTAACATTAAAAAATTATTCTTTGATGGAGTGCTGTATGTCAGCCAAAATGTTGCATCATATAGGTTACCAAATTGTATACAGTTGAAGTCAGAATTATTGCACCCCCCCCCCATTCCCCCCCCAATTTCTTTTCAACTGAGAATTTTTTTCAACACATTTCTAAACATTATAGTTTTAATAACTAATTTCTAATAACTGATTTATTTTATCTTTGCCATGATGACAGTAAATAACATTTTGCTAGATATTTTTAAAGACAATTCTATGCAGCCTAAAGTGACATTGAAAGGCTTAACTAGATTAATTAGATTAACTAGGCAGGTTAGGTTAATTAGGCAAGTTATTGTATAACGATGGTTTGTTCTCTAGACTATTGAAACCCAAATAGCTTAAAGGGCCTTATTATTTTGAGCTTAAAATGACCTTTTAAAAACTTAAAACTGCTTTATTCTAGAAAAAAAAAAGTTTTAACTATCTCCAGAAGAAATATTATCAGACATACTGTAAAATTCCATGCTCTGTAAAACAAAATTTGGGAAGTATTTTAAAAAGATTTCAAGGTTCACCGCAGAAAATTTAAGGTTTTAAAAACCGCTACAATTGTCTGTTGTACCATTCCTAAGGTATATAAGGATTTTTTAAATGTGTTTTTTAAGTGTTGTAGAGAAATCTTTGTTTTTGAAACTAATGAAGAGAGCAGAAGTCAAGGCTTTATTTGAATTATTTAGCCTGATGTGTTTACTGTTAGGGTGCCACGGTGGCGTAGTGAGAAGCACGTTCGCCTCACAGCAAGAAGGTCGCTGGTTCGATCCCCGGCTAGGCCAGTTGGCATTTCTGTGTGGAGTTTGCATGTTCTCCCTGTGGTTGCGTGGGTTTCCTCTGGGTGCTCCGGTTTCCCCCACAGTCCAAAGACATGCAGTACAGGTGAATTGGGTAAGCTAAATTGTCCATAGTGTATGTGTGTGAATGAGAATGTATGAATGTGTTTCCCAGAGATGGGTTGTGGCTGGA
Organism: Danio albolineatus; assembly: GCA_903798035.1. NCBI lineage: Eukaryota > Metazoa > Chordata > Actinopteri > Cypriniformes > Danionidae > Danio > Danio albolineatus. Next base: position 4,754,408 of record CAIGQQ010000153.1, read on the forward strand.
AGGGCATCCGCTGTGTAAAACAAATGCTGGATAAGTTGGCGGTTCAATCCGCTGTGGCGACCCCGGATTAATAAAGGGACTAAGCCGAAAAGAAAATGAATGAATGAATGAATGTTTACTGTTCCAAAATATTATATGTTTTCTAAAATAAAATGTATTTTGTTAAATGGAAAAGTTTTTTCTCACCCAGACCTTTAAAAAATAACTTAATTTAGAGCAGTAATCACAATACTAAACCATGATATTTTATAAGGTTATCATACCATCAGATACCGGCCCCTGTATGTTTCTCCAGTTTAAGTAAGATGAATGAAAAATTTACCCAGAATTAACAAGTCATATGTTTTCATAAGGAGCATGATGTATGTATGAGTCAATCAGTTGTCTATAATTTAGTGTAAAGTAACAAATTACAAAAACTCAAACTACTGTAACTGAGTTTCTTTTCTCAGAAATTGTAATTTACTACATAAAATAGTTTTAAAAATGTGGCTTTTAACTTTACCTTGGGTACATTTTGAGTGCACTATTGGTATCTTTACTTCATTAACTTGCAGTCACTACTTTATTATTGGGGATTAGAAAAATCAGTCCTGCGACCCTTCAAATTGCACATAGAAAGTAAATTGCATCATACAGAACTATGATATGCAGAAAACTGTTTTAGTAAAGTGTTAATAATGTCCAAGAAGATACTTCACATGCAATGACCCAGAGACTGTTCAGACTGAATATTACTGATGAGAAGATGATGGATGTTTACTGTATGATGACCAAAATCGCCTTAAACAATAACTACTACAGAATGTTACACATACACATGCACAAACTACATGTAAATGCATGAAACTTACTCAAAATACTCACTATTTACTACTCTTGAGTACTTCTAAAAGGCCTATTTTTTACTCATACTTACATTTACAACAGATACATTTACTATACTTGCACTATATTTTTAGGCAAGTATACGGTACTTTTACTTGAGATTTAAGTACTCTTTCCACCACTGATTAAAACATTCTTTGGCCTCTTATCGGTGCCAAAATGTGGTGTATTTCTCTTGGATAAAATAATATTTAATTTGTATATCAGCTTAAATGTGTTCGCTGTGTGGTGACAAATTTGATTGTTTGCTGGACAACACAGTGCAATAAAATCTGATTAATCTGATTACTATATAAATAAATTTATGATTTTGATTTTTAATGATTTATATATATATAAATCATATATAAGCAGAACATACCACAATTTGCTGTAACATTACAGCATAAAACAATGTAAATATTATAAAATAATTTAGACTGGGTCGTTAGGAAATATATAAGATAACTGCAGGAAAGTTAGATATGCTCAATGTTTAGATCAGTTGTGGATTTTTGTTCTTCACTCTCCAGTTCAGTTGATGGCAGTGATGCACCAAATGAAAACGAGGAACATTATTCCAGCGAGGTACCATTTGTCGTATTCTCATTGGTTGTTTGTCTTGAAGCCGCATTCTGATTGGCTGCAATACACATCGCGTCGTGAATGAGCTGATGGGCTGCATTATAACCTAAGCATTTGCCGCTGTAAACATTGTTTAAACATTTTAAATAGTATCGTTGATTTAGCTCTGAAGCGTTAGCGGAGCTATTTTAAAGGTGAGTTTTATCTTTATTTGCTTTTATAGTTTAAATTCGATCATAAGTCATAGTCATAGAAGATGCTAAAACTGCAGTGTTACTGTTTGATATAACAGTTAATTTCTAATGTATTTTCAGTGTTGTACCACCTGTTGAAAAATTCCATGAGACAGGGATAACATTCAAATCAGTTTGCGAGACGCCAAGACGTGACTCGTCCAAAGATCTTTGCAATGAAGCATACATGCAGGGTTAACAGGCAGATTATCAATTGCTGCCAAAAATGAACTGACTTCCTCCTTTCGTTCTTGACCCTTGTAAATGGCTGTTTCTAGAAACGTTTTATTTTGGCCTCACGAATAATTAAAATATGCCAATAAGTCGGAAAAGGTGAATTTACCAGGTTACATTATTAAAAGGAGAGTTCACACGAGTATTAACATGTTTCCAAACTCGCCATCACTTCATTCCAAACGTAGATATGATTTTATGTATTCAGTGGAACGCAACAGATTATTAGATAACGTACTTTTGAATAAAGCTAATAATCAAATGGCTTTGTTGACCTTGGACTCCATTGTAAGTGAAGAAAAATATTATATGTTCCACAGAAGAAATAAAGTCATAATTTTGACATTAACTTGCATGACGTTGAGTAAATTATGATGAAGTCAAATGTTTTGTGTGACTTTTAAATTTAACCAAAAGTATTTGCCACATCCATTTAAGAAAAAGAAATATTAAACATAAATCTAGGGTAGGGTGAATTGATTTCACATTCAATAATGCGGATATGACATAATTGTTATTTGTGCTGCAAATTGTTACAATATATGAACAATTACATGTAAATGTCAACCTTGCCATGAAAAAAAAATGGAAACTGTTTCTAACCGTTTTTGTGTAAGCAAGTTTTTTACAGTACTTTAGAAATACTCAAAAATGTCTCTGTCAGTGTTTTTAAACTATTATATTTGATTTATTAAAGTCACACAAGTGGCAATCCATAACAGAGAGCTGTCACATCCATAATGACACCTTTTCCTCATAAATGAAAAAATATAAAATAAAATAAAATCAGTCATGTTTGTCCTATATAGAGCCAATTCTTATGCTTTTGATTATCATTATTTCATTTGGGTTGTGCAGTTTAATTTACACAATTTCTACAAAGTATGTTTTATACTGTAAACTCGCAGACATTTTTTTTGATCACATCCATGCAAAAACTCACGCTTTTTAGTACCTATTTTGATTTTGAAATTAATTCTACACTGATAGGTTAGATAATAAGTAATATGAGTTTTAATTTCCTTCAGTTTCTATAATAGTGGTTGCTCACAGGAAGATCTCTCACAAGTGATTCTATTTAAGTTTATGCTTTAGCAGATACTTTTATCCAAAGCCTCAAAAAATTAATCAAAGACCCAATAAATGTTATAGTACAGTTGAGGTAATTAAGAGCTATTCTAAGTGGCAGTCTTGAAACAAGCAGTATCCAAGAGGTCAGGAGGAGTGTGACATGGGTTTGTTTTAACTGATTAAAGTTGTTGTGCCACATTCTGGATTATGTACTCTGATGATCTTTTTCATACTGATGGAAGGTCTTCCAGAAGAGCATGCTTCTTAGTGTTCTGGTTTGTGTTGGCATGGTTGCCATGGGTCATGGAATTTCTGGAACATCATGGATTTTCAAAAGATCTTTTTCAGAGCCAGACATTGAAAGTCAGGAATTCCCTTTCAGGGAATTTAGTTTGCTGCTAGGGCTGTCACAATAATCAATATATCGACTTATCGCACAATACATGGACATGACCTCAATAATTTTTGGTGATGCAATATATATCGCCCATACATAAAAAAACAATTCTTCCAACATTTTAGCTGATTGCACAACCTCTCTATCTCTATTGGAGGTGTCAGTGTCAGTATGGTGAAAAAAAACACTGTAGTATTTACCATAAATGACTAGTATATTTTGATGTGGGTGTCTGACAACTAAAAATAGATCTGGTAGCAGATATCGCAACATCTGTTACTTTTTACCTTGCTTTTGTTTTTGTTAACATATATTATTATTTGTTTAGGATATGCGTTTTCACATTCTGATTCCAATGCCTAATCATTAAATTATTAAAAAGACTAAATTAAATTAAATTAAATATTCTTAAGAACAAAATATTGTGTGTTCTTTTGAAGAGTGTACTTGTCTTGTGATGCTATTATATTGCCATTCTGGCATTATATAATGAGTGGTCTTAGAATGACAATAATATCGTTTATCGTGATATATTTTGGTGCTATATATCGTACAACAAAAAAATAGATATCGTGACAGGCCTATTTGCTGCTTTAAATTTGAGTTTTCATTAACAAAATGTAATATGTCTATAATAGGCATGGGACGAAAACTGTTTTCAAGATATACCGCGATTTGGAAAAGTCAAGGTTTTAAAACCACCAAAATTTTCTGCTATACTGTTTCTAAGGTATGTGTAATTTTTGAATTTTTAAATTATTATTTTTTTTTTTTACAACAGTATCACCAGCAGTAAAGATATCCAAAGATTGTGTTTTAAATTGCAAATAAATGTGTGTTATTGAATCTAATAAAAATAGCACAAGTCAATAAATCATTTGAATTATTTAGCATATATTATATTGACATGTTTACTTCTCCAAAATTCTTTAAATGTTTCTCAAAATTAAATATTTTGTATTCAAAGGGAAATAGGGTTTTGTTTTTAGCCAGACATTTAAAAATAACATATTTTAGAGCAGTAAACACATTACCGTCACACCTTGAAACCGATATTTTTATCCAAGGTTATCATACTGTCAGAATCTTATACTGGCTCATGCCTTGTCTATACTATATTGTTTTAATTGTAATGTTTTACACTTGTTGTTAGGGTTAGGCTATTTTTCATCTCTATTTTATTAATATTATGCTCATTAACTGGCAGTCACTTAAGTCAAATGCAGTCACTGTAGATGTTAATAAAAGCTAGCATGTCATTATGTCAAGAGCTTTGCCTTCAAAATGACCACTTCAAAGTTTGCCACACCAAAAGAAAGTGTCTTAAGTATGGTTAAGTATGGAAATGTAATTTAATCGTTCATTGTTGTTCTCATAGTGGCTATTAAAGTCCTGCAAAAAGATATTTAAGATAAAACCATTTTAAATTCAGCTGTTTAGTCAGTGAAACTGAGGATAAAGACAGAATATATATGAGTTGTACTGTGAACCCTCTATTAGTAGTTTTGTGGACCCCAGTTTCAATGTGTGAAAGAATATTTCAGTTTATGTCTGTATCTTTTTTTTTTTTTTTTACATTTATAGCTTTCTTAAAGATGTCTTACCATGCTGGCCGTGGATGCCCAAGGGGTAGACTACCTGCTCCGAGCCAAATGTATCGTCCTGCTCATCCTCGGTATCACTACGACCCCCCTGCTGCTCCAGGACCTGTCTATAACCCCCAGGGTGGCAGCAGCTACTTGCCACCTCATCCTGACTTCATGCCGTTCCACTTCCCTCCACCATCACAAGGTTCTAACGCTCTGCCACAGTGCCCCATACGTCCACCAGTCTTCACAGAACCACCCCCTTTTCCACCACCTCCTCCTCTCAGCTCAGATGGCTCGGCTCCAATGCCGATTCAGAGCTCTTATCCCTATATGATGCCCAATATCCCCCCTCCACCCCTGCCACCTGTGCCCCCCTCAGTGCCACCTTCCATGCCCTACCCTCCATCATATCCCATGAGCTACCCTCCGCCACCCCAGCTCCCCCCTCCACCTAGCTTCAACCCAGCATATGCTCAGCCTGGTGGTTCCTTCAAGCCTGAACGTTCCTGTCCACCTCTTCAATACAAGACGGATGCCTGTTCCCGTTCACCTGAGAGACTTCGACACCATGATGACCACCGTCACCGGGGCCACAGTTATAGTGAATATGGAAGCAGACATCGAGAGTTTGGAGGAGAGAAGCGGGACAGGGGGTGTAGTTCAGAGCGGAGGCGTTCAAACAGTCCTCGGCGGTGTAAATCTGACTATGACCGAGGACGTGTACCATCGAGACACCGCAGCAGGTAATGTGCTTCACCTCTTATTTTTCTTATTTTTTGGTGACATTAAATAATGGTGCTTGTATTGGGATCATCTGATAATTCACTTACTCTTTAAACATGCTATAATGCGTAATCAAGCACACTCAAATAAGTTTATCTTGTTCAATCTGCTGCATTTGAGGCTTTTTAAGTGTAAATCATTTTGGTTACATTAACCAAAATAACCAGATAAGCCTTGGCAATTTGAACATTTAAGTAAATTTTAAAGCATCCAAACTCCTAAAGATTCATAAGCTCTTGAACAAGCAAATACACACTCTCTCAAGGGACTGCATTTTAATTCTCTATATATGTGTATTAGGGCTGCACAACGTATCATAATTCAGCATCAATATCGCAATGTGGAAATCTGCAATGTCATGTTGGGATTTATAAAACTTGACCTATTCTATTGGTTCTAATAGTGTGAAAGACTTTCATTTTAATGTATTTTTTTAAGCCTTGCGATTTGTAAACCATTTCTTGGGCACAAGAAATTCTAAAGTTTGCTACTTTAACAGAGATGAATTGTAATGACTATACAGTGTTAATTTACATTGGATTAGTTTCTCAACCTCAATGCTTTCAGACTCCACTGAAAAGAATGACTTGCTGTTTATTTTGTTATGTTTGTTCTATTGTTTCTATCTGTGCTTTATTTTATTTGGTATATTTTTGTATATTTTATGCAGATGCACCCCCCTTAAAATCATAAATTCTTTCCAGTGAAATTCTTTTTGAATTTTGATATATACTACAGAAAAACAAAACATCGCAATGTCAGTTTTTTTTCCAATATCATGCAGGCCAAGTATGTATGCATGTATGCATTGTTATTCTGCAATATACATTGCAATATGAATATAATTTCACCAGATCACTTGACTATATCTATATGGAAGGAAGTTATAATTTTGACTACTGGAAAAAAAAAAATCTTAAAGGCAATAATAATAGTGATCTTAGCAGTTGGTACAACTTTACAAATATTTTCTTTAGTTTAACCGGAATTAAAAAAAGAAGAAAAATGGATATCTATTTTACAGAGAACGTTATCGGCACAGAGACGATACAGGTTCACCCTCCTCAGACAGACATCGGAAACACGTTCGCAATCGCTCAGGCAGTCGAGAGAGAAAGCGCCGCCGTGTGGAAGAGGATAAAGAGAGAAGAACAGATGGATCTTCAAGCAGTCGAGAAAGGTCTGTGAACTCCAGCAGGAGCAGAGATGCTGAGGAGATTACCATCGACCGCCACGAGGAGCAAAGAGGACCGGAGGAACTACAAAAACCTGCCTGGATCCGCTGCACACATGCTGAAAACTTCTACTCCAATGATCCAATGGACCAAGTGGTAATCGCAGTAGTGAATAGGCTTCTGCTAGTTTTCAGCTTTTCTTATTGCAATTAATTGCTCAAGCTTTTATAATGATACATTAATACAATATTGATATACGTTGTAAAAAAAAACAAAAAATTAACATGTATATTGTATTGCTTTGTTATATACATGAAACGCATAGTAAACAACAATGCATTAAATTAGCAGTGAGAAATAGCCTTATTATACATATATAAGTTCATTAAAAAAATTCAGCTAAATTTAATAGTTATTAACTGAATAAAATGATTATGGTTTGAATGTTTTGTTAGACTTTAACTAACAAATCAACGTCACCCAAGATAAATGCTTTTGTAGTTGTCATTACTATGACTTAAGGTAAAATAACTGATGTTAACAAATAGAGTCTTGCTCAACAAACAAAAGACCTATAAATTGAATCTTCAATGGGATTAACATGTGAAATTTTGAATTCTTGAAATGAAATGGCTTATTAAGTATTTACACATTTGGTTTAGTTGTGAACACAGATGGCAGGCATGCATAGTGACAGGAAATCTGGGATTTCTGCAGCTAAAATATGTGATTTGCTTAATAATTGTTAATAAAAGGTAATTATACATTATTTTGTAAAAGGTTGTCAAAATTATCATTTTAACCTGAGATGCCGAGCCAGTTTACTGTAAGTGTCAGTATTTTATTTTTACACAGATTCCAAAATAACTTTTAGTAAAATCTGTTAAGGGGCACCACGGTGGCGTAGTGAGTAGCATGTTCGCCTCACAGCAAGAAGGTCGCTGGTTCGAGCCTTAGCTGGGTCAGTTGGCATTTCTGTGTGGGGTTTGCATGTTCTCCCCGTGGTAGCTCCTTGTGCTCCGGTTTCCCCCACAGTCCAAAGATATGCGGTACAAGTAAATTAGGTAAGCTAAATTGTCCGTAGTGTATGTGTGTGAATGAGGAATGTATGGATGTTTCCCAGAGATGGGTTGCAGCTGGAAGGGCATCCGCTGCATAAAACAAATGCTGGATAAGTTGGCGGATCATTCCGCTGTGGCGACCCCGGATTAATAAAGGGACTGAGCCGACAAGAAAATGAATGAATGAATCTGTGAAGTTGCATGGTGGCTCAGTGTTTAGCACTGACTCACAGCAAGTAGGTCACTGGTTCGAGTCCCAGTTGGGCCACTTGGCATATCTGTGTGGAGTTTGCATGTTCTCCCTGTGTTTGCCTGGGATTCCTTCAGACATGTGCTATAAGTGAATTGGGTAAGATAAATTTTGTGTGTGTGTGTGTATTGTTGTTTCCCAATACTGGGTTGCAGCTGGAAGGGTCAGCTGTGTAAAACATATGCTGGAATAGTTGGTGGTTTATTCCACTGTGGCGACTTCTGAAATAGTGAATAAGCTGAAGCAAAATGAATGAATGAATGAATATATGTTAAGGAATAATTTTTACATGAAATTGGAATTATCAGCCAGATTAATGCTTCTAACAATGAGATTATTGTGGATTTATCACATAGGGTGGTTAGTGTTACACACTATAGGTATGGAGACATTGTTATTGTCTGATTTAGATGTTATGGATTGTTTTTATTTTTTATTTATTTATTTATTTTTTTTAGATTTGAGGGGTTGAGTTTGTAATAAAGATTGATTGATTGAAACTTGTTAGAGAATGAATAATTATCATTAACTGTAACTCAAAAAGTATTGTCTTAATATCCTTTTAGAGCCTAATTCTTTAAAAGAATTAAAAACTTGATTTTGGAATTTATATTTCATAAATTTAGTTCAAGAGAGTTGTTTTTGCTTCAAAAATTAAGTTCTGCACTGGTGGTCAAAACCACATTTAGCAAAAATTGGCCCATAGGAATTATGATTTGGCTTTCTTCATCATTTGTTAATCTCTTTTACCAAGTTTAACATTTTTGAGTTGACATGGAATGACCTTGAAGTGAGAATCACTAAAATGTTAAGGTTTCTCATCTTCCATCTGTTTTTATTCACCTGAAGGGCGACTCTACTGTCGTTGGAACCAGTAAGCTAAGAGATCTGTACGAGCGTTTTGAGGAAGAACTTGGTCAGAGACAAGAGCGTGCCAAATCCATCAGGCCTAAGTGGGAACCACCCAAGACCAAACTGGACCAGGATCAGGGTATTGTGTGCAAGATTGTATTTTTTCAAATATGTACAATATTGTAATTAAGTCATCATGTATATCTAGCCTGTTTTTATCGGAGACTAAAACCCTGACAGAGTCATTTGATTTTAATCACACTTAATGGTTTCAATTAGTTTTTCTGAAAAAACTTTATTTGTAGAAAATAATACAAAATATGTGCCATACAAAATAAAGAAAACATGTGCAAAATACTGTTTTTACTCAGTGTTTTTAGACTGCAATTGAACGCAATGTAGTCGAGTGGAGAGGAACATAATTCTGTTTAACAAAATATTCTTAGATTACCTGTTGGAGAGTCAGATTATGTTGGTTTTATAGATAAATAACATTATTTTAAAGCTTTGAGATGTGTAGGCAGGGACTGGAAATGTGGAATAGGACATTGCTTTATTTGATCATTTAATCAAATTATTTGTGAAGTGAACATCAGCAGTGTGGAAAGTTCATGTTCATCTATTGATTCTTTATTTCCATTTTAGAACACAAGAATGAGGAAAATACACCAATATTTTTAAAACCCTAAAGTTAAATTTGTTATGTGCAGATGAGAGTTCCAGTGAATCCGAGTGCGAGTCTGATGGTGGTGGTAGCACCTGCTCCAGCAGCTCTGACTCCGAGGTGTTTGATGTCATCGCTGAGATCAAGCGGAAGAAAGCTCATCCTGACCGCCTTCATGACGAGCTGTGGTACAATGACCCTGGACAGGTGTGCTTCACTACACTACACCTTCACTACAGCCTCTTTGCTGAGAGATCACGATTTTACCTATTCATTCATTCATTCATTCATTCATTTTCTTGTCGGCTTAGTCCCTTTATTAATCTGGGGTCGCCACAGCGGAATGATCCCCCAACTTATCCAGCATTTGTTTTATGCAGCGGATGCCCTTCTAGCCGCAACCCATCTCTGGGAAACATCCATACATTCTCATTCACACACATACACTACGGACAATTTAGCTCACCCAATTCACCTGTACCACATGTCTTTGGACTGTGGGGGAAACCGGAGCACCCGGAGGAAACCCACACAACCACGGGGAGAACATGCAAACTCCACTCAGAAATGCCAACTGACCCAGCCAAGGCTCGAACCAGCGACCTTCTTGCTGTGAGGCTAATGTGCAACTCACTACGCCACCGTTTTAAACTAATGATGCATCAAAATAATAATAAAAAAAGCAAATTCTACATTTATAATAAAAAATAATAATTAAAGGTTTGAAATATTCCTTTAGAATGTGGAATAACTAAATGCGTGTTATTAATATTATATACTTTGAAGTTGCACATTTGGGGCGCCACGGTGGCCTAGTGGTTAGCACGTTCGCCTCACAGCAAGAAGGTCGCTGGTTCGATCCCCGGCTGGGCCAGTTGGCATTTCTGTGTGGAGTTTGCATGTTCTCCCTGTGGTTGCGTGGGTTTCCTCCGGGTGCTCCGGTTTCCCCCACAGTCCAAAGACATGCGGTACAGGTGAATTGGGTAAGCTAAATTGTCCATAGTGTATGTGTGTGAATGAGAATGTATGGATGTGTTTCCCAGAGATGGGTTGTGGCTGGAAGGGCATCCGCTGCGTGAAACAAATGCTGGATAAGTTGGCGGTTCATTCCGCTGTGGCGACCCCGGATTAATAAAGGGACTAAGCCGAAAAGAAAATGAATGAATGAATGAAGTTGCACATTTGCATTTTTGCAGCTCTGCAGTGTTCTTTTTAGAACAAAATGTGCTCATCCACATCCAAAATGATTTAATCATTGCTGATTTCCAATTATTAAAATTAAATGCAATTTACCCACAGATTCAAAATTGAGGATGTCTGCTGAATTATTGTTTAATTTTATATTGTTTAACACATTTATGGCTTAAAATGAACTTGTGTTTGTTATTATTTCCTTGCTTATATGTTGAAAACTCAGATGAATGACGGACCATTATGCAAGTGCAGTGCCAAAGCCAGAAGAACTGGAATCCGACACAGTATTTACCCTGGTGAACAGGTATACATATTCATATTACTAAACTATTAAAACATTGTAATCTCCATTTATTATAGTTTTAAAAACTTGTCTTTTATCTTTTTTAAAAAAAGGTTGCTTGTTTTGACACATTTATATTTGATTACAATAATAATTGCAATAATGCTAGTAAAAAATAAATACGTTTACGGTGTTATTATAATTGCACAGTCCTTCTTTCTGTTTTATTGTAGGAATAACATGTTGTTTATACTTTGGCTGGAAAAAAAAGTTATAATACAGAATTTTTTTGTGATTAAATCTCTGGGACATTAAACTGATTGGATTGGTGATTCTTTCTTTATAGCCAGTGAAACAGTGTCGGCCAATGAGCAACAATGCTGGAAAACTGTTCCACTACAGAATAACTGTGTCCCCACCCACCAATTTCCTGGTAGGTTTCTGTGGCGTTTTAATCTAACCTTTTCATCAAAGTATTTTTTTAATGTTCGTATATTGTATATTCATCATGTGAATGTTGATCTTTCTCTTCCTCTTTCAGACAGATAGGCCAACGGTTATTGAGTATGATGACCATGAGTACCTGTTTGAGGGCTTTTCTTGCTTTTCACACACTCCACTTACTAGTGTAAGTAAGCCTCCTTAAAGTGCAAAATAATATTATTTCAAAGCGAAAAAAACTTGTTTGCTTATTTTGCTTGTTTTTTTAAAAGGAAAAAATATCACTGAAGCTTTTTTTTCTGAAAACAATTTTTTGATATTTGGACTGGAAACAAGAAACTTTTAAGTAAGAAATGCGTTTTTTTTTTGCAGTGAAGGGCTTGGATGTTTGTGTAATTTGCTTAGTGTACAAGGCAAAAAGATGTTCTGTGGTAACTGAGACAGATGCAGTCATTATATCAAGCAGCATTAAAGTTCTTACTATGTATAATCTGAAGTGACTTTTTTTTTCTTGTATTTTTAGATCCCTTTGTGTCGGGTTATTCGCTTCAACATTGATTACACCATCCACTTCATAGAAGAGATGGCACCTGAGGTTTGTGATGATACACGTCATTATATTGCACACGGTTTTCATTTTATCTAATTCAGATGGTTATTATTTGTAAAGTCAAATAAACTGAATAACATTTTAATGGACGTATGCACTAAAAAGCAATAAGTTACTTATCTTAAAAGAGACAAATTGAATTTACTTAAAAGAACAAACAACTTTTTTGTAATTATGCTTATTTTACAACTCTCCAAGAGTTAAACATTTTGAGTTTTACCATTTTTTTTAATCCATTCAGATCGTCTCCATGGCTGGTAGGAGCACTTTATCTTAGCTTAGCAATAATCATTCATTCATTCATTCATTTTCTTTTCGGCTTAGTCCCTTTATTAATCTGGGGTCGCCACAGCGGAATGAACCGCCAACTTATCCAGCATTTGTTTTACGCAGCGGATGCCCTTCCAGCCACAACCCATCTCTGGGAAAAGCAATAATCACTGAATGGGATTAGACCATTAGCATCTAGCTCAAAAATGTAAAAAGAATTTTGATCATTTTACTATACTGTTTAAAGCTTGACTCTCCTTTAGGCACAATTATATCAAGCAGCACTGTTACCTGGGTACCTCGAGCTCTGCGGAATATCATTGCACTTTCTGCTACCATTGTACGACAGCCAACTTACTTGATCGTTATGCTGGAATGAGTATAGTTCTTAGCTGTATCAGCCTAGAAAATTGTCTGTCGGTTTTAATACACCATGTAACTACAGAAGTGTCAAGCTTAAACAGGAAAATGATCAAAGCTAAAAAAAAATTAGAGGTAGTTGCTAATGGTCTAATCCAATTCAATAATGTATGCTAAGCTAAGCTAGAAGTGCTTTCACCAGATCCGGAGATCGACTAAATAGATAAAAAAATTGTAAAACTCAACCATTAAACTCTAGATGACAAGTGAATTGTGTTACTTAAAAAAAAATAAGTAAATCCATTGGAACTGTTAAGTTGGCTTAGCTTAATTTTTTATGATTATGCACATTCATTTTTTGCCTTCTAACATGGGTGAGGTAACCTACAGTATATGGTCTGCAATTGTGATCTGTTGTGTTTTCCAGAACTACTGTGTTAAAGGTCTGGAACTGTTTTCCTCATACCTCTTTAAAGACATCTTGGAATTGTATGATTGGAATCTTACAGGTAATGTATACATTCATCTACAATATGCACAAGCACACTATGAGCATATAGCCATAGTAATGTTGATACTTTGTTTTACAGATCCTGAAGAAAATGGTCCGTTAGGCTGTCAGAGGTTTCATTTCATGCCACGGTTTGTTCGGTTTCTACCAGGTAAGTTTTAAATGCTTGTCTGGCTGATTAAAAAAAAAAAGAGATTTTGCAAATACTCAGATTAATTTAAAGACATACTGTTTAATTACTGGCTTTGTTTATTAAAATAGATTTAAAAATTTATTTGTGCAAACCTTGTGCAAAAAAAATATGTTATTGCAATTCATTAAGCTAAATATTTTACTACATAACAAAATTTCATGCTACAATCCCTGTATGTCATCTGATTAATAGGTTACAATGTTTTTAGCATCACAGGGCTTCAATCATTTATAATTTTTTAAATTTGTAATTAATTTTGTAATTTCAATATGAAAGCCTAAACAAATTTGATTTAGTTTATCATTCCCTTTATTATACTTTATTATTCAATCTTTAGAAAAATAACGTGTTTCAGATATACATGTAGATCAGGGATGCTCAACCCTGTTCCTAATAATCTACTCCTGATTACACCTTCACCTGAACCAATTAAAAAGGACCTGAACAACAGTTGATAATTACTGGCAGCTGTGTTTGATATTTGTTGCAACTGAAATCTGCTGAAAGGTAGATCTCTAGGAACAGGGTTGAGCACCCGTGATGTACAGTAGATACTATAGTCATTTGAGGAATGTTTAATCATTTTTAGGAAAAAATGATAGTAAGATTTAAATGCTTAATTTTTCAGTCTGAGATAAAGTATTGTATGATGTAGCTTGATAACTGTTATTAATGTCAGTAAAATATAAAATAAAAGTTTTACAAATAATTTTGGCCATTTAATTTAATAATCAAATTAAAAAGGTAACTTTTTGCTGACACTGTGCTTTCTAAGATCATGGTTATAATGATTATTATTTCCTTTTAAGTATTATTTGTACATTTGGTTGAATCCGTCAGTGTTATTAATGTTGTTTCCTGTCGGCTTGTCTGTCAGATGGCGGAAAGGAGGTGCTGTCAATGCATCAGGTGCTGCTGTATCTGTTACACAGCAGCACACCTCTGGTTCCCGAAGAGGAGATTGCAAATATGCTTCAGTGGGAAGAGCTGGAGTGGCAGAAATATGCTGAGGAGTGCAAGGGTATGATCGTCACCAACCCTGGCATGGTAAGACACGTTTACACAATCACGGTATTGAGTCAGACTAATCAAAAACCTTTCTGACATAATGGGCTCTATTTTATCGACCGAAATGAAAAGTCTAAAGCGCATGACACACAAGTATTAAGGACATGTACGAATCCACATTAGCTATTTTAAGGACGGAAAAATATGGTCTGCACCTTAATGAGTTATGGATGCGTTTCAAGCATAACGTACATTAAACCAATCAGAGTTTCATCTCCCATTCCCTTTAAGAGTCTGTTGCGTCATGCCATGGCACATTTGCTATTTATATGGCAGACTTTGTAAGTGGAAAAACCTAATGCCTCAGGAAGAAAAAAATTGTTAAACAGACCATCTACATGAGAATAAAGAATGGGCCTCCTCTATTTGGCCTCTTTACAATCTTTTTATTTTTACTTTACTCCTTTACTTTTGTTGAGTAAGGAAATGGTGGAAACTCACTCCACTGAAGGGCCCAATAGCACAAATGAAGATTACTGTTTTTATGTGAGAAAAGGATGTGTAATAATAATAAAACCTGACAGATCAGTCTGTTTGAGTCTTTATACAATATTAGCCAAGCCTTTTCATTTTCTGTGATTTTCGGTGTCAATAGAGGGAATTAGTGAAGCCATTTTCTTCACAAAAAAGTTGTGTCCCCTTCATTTAAAGGATTACTTAAACCAGAAATTAAAATTCTGTTATCAATTTATTCACCTGTGAAACACAAATCATCATTCTCCACAGACAGCAGTAGGCGTGGGCCAGTATAAGATTCTGAGGGTATGATAACCTTGGATAAAAATATCACGGTTTCACAGAATGACAGTATTGTGTTTACTGTTCTAAAATATATTCTTTTAAAATGTCTGGTTAAAAAACAAAACATTTTCCCCCATTAAACACAATGTGTTATTTTGAGAAACATTTAAAGTATTTTGGAGCAGTAAACATGTCAGGCTGAATAATTCAAATGAATAATTGACTTCTGCTGTCTTCATTAGTTTCAATAACACTGATTTCTTTACAGGGTGCCACGGTGGCGTAGTGAGTAGCACGTTCGTCCCACAGCAAGAAGGTCGCTGGTTCAAGCCTCGGCTGGGTCAGTTGGCATTTCTGTGTGGAGTTTGCATGTTCTCCCTGTGGTTGCGTGGGTTTCCTCCGGGTGCTCCGGTTTCCCCCACAAGTCCAAAGACGTGGCAGAGGTGAATTGGATTGGCTAAAATTGTCCGTAGTGTATGAGTGTGAATGAGTGTGTATGGATGTTTCCCAGAGATGGGTTGCAGCTGGAAGGGCATTCGCTGCGTAAAACAAATGCTGGATAAGTTGGCGGTTCATTCCGCTGTGGCGACCCCGGAA